>JARHVA010005874.1:627500-995000 GCA_037957365.1 Torreya grandis
AATCCCTCATCAGGTTGGGTCTATGGTCTAGGTACATGGGATGATTCCATGTGGCATAGTTATGGGGAGATAGGACTTTGAGTTAGCTATTGTATTGATCTCATTTCCATGGTCTCAAGATCTTGACATGTCACCACATGGTGACCTCTTAGGCCCTTAATACCACATAACTATTATAATTTTATAGAAGTTTCTATGGTCTTGGGCTCCCAAGGCATCACCATATTGAGACATCTTAGGCTGTCAAGGCCATGGAACTATTTCATTCTAATTAATCCCCCACTAATCTAGGTCATTATAATCATGCCACATGGCATGATCTTAAGGCCATGGAGACTCTTAGAATTTTTTTTAACTAGCTTGGAACTTCAGAATGATCTTATAGTGAAATGTGAAAGGGTCAAAGGGAATTTAAAGACTCAAAGAATATATTGAAAAAATAAAATGGATAAGGCATAGAGCTCAGATATTTATACATGGTTGACTCAACTTGACTGACTTGGACTTATCATATTTCAAGCTTACTTAACTTAACTCGATAGACTGGGAGCTTGATAGAATTTCATTAGGGCCAAGCACACTTGAAACTCAATTATAACCCAAAAGGATAAAGGTATATGGGTTATTCAAATTAAAATGACCTTATCTTGGGGAAAGTTCCAAGATGTTCCTAATCCTCTCAAAGGCAAACTATGTAGAACCCATGCCAAATGACCTAATTGAGACTCAAGGTCATTTGAATTCCAATGGTGTAAACTAAAGTTATACCATAAGGATGATTCATTTGAAAAAGTATGAACATTATATCACTCTAAAGATAAGCACCTAACAAGAGGAAGTTGGATAACAAAACCCCACCTACTCAAAGTAAAAAATAGGGGCCCCATTTTTAGACTATAAATGGGGCTAGTTGTGTAAGCAACAACAGATGGGTAGTCACTAATCTGGTAAAGTGTGTTCCAATTTGGTAGTTGGTAGAGTGTTTTTACCAACATAACTTTATATATACCCAAATTTACCTATGAAGGGAATGAATGACATATGACTTAATATAGTGTATCATGGATGGGTTACTTAGAGATTGGGCATGGCCTAATGGGCCCTAAATGACAAACTATGGATCTATCATACTTTGAGTATGCCGAAGTCCCTAATAAAATATATCAAAGTATAATTTAATAATGGGCCCCCACCATATATATGTTTGGGTCACTATTTTGAAGGCCTTACCCTGATCTCAAACTTGCCCTACCTAATATAAGACAATAGAATATTTCCCTACCTAATTAATCTATGCCAAGGAGTAAGAAAGGGAAGTTTACCTTTTTGATATCTATATTTTATTCACCTAATATATTTTCTCATCCTTATTCACTCCCTCTAATACCTTTATGGTGGTTTTAGTGGATTTTTTCTTATGCATGATCATCCCTAGTCACTCCTTTATCTATATAGGTTAAAATGTTCCCTCACCTTTCAAAATATGGTTTGGTCAATGCCCCCTCATCTAAATCATGTTTTCTAGTGCCAATTAAATATGAATGAATGGAATGAATCATTATTGAGCACATTAGGTAGAGATAGTCACCCAAATAATAGATATAACCCCACATATATAAATATGGTGCAATACTTTTTAATTATCACTCATCATCCTTAATCACTCCCTTATTGACCCTCATTGTGCCTAATCACTCCTTAATTAACCCTCATCATCCATATTCACTCCCTTATCATCCCTTATAATCCCTAGTCACTCTTTCATTAACTCTAATCATCCCTTATCATCCATAATCACTCGTTCCCCATTCCTCTTTATCCCTAATCATTCTATCCAACACATTTATGGTGGGTGTGGTGTATTTTTGTTTGTGTCTGATTGTCCCTAGTCACTCATTTATATAAATAGGTTAAAATTTGACCTTTTATTTAGGATATGTCTTTATTATTCAATTAGGTATCAATTATTAAAGATATGGTTAGGTAAGATAAATATAGATTGGATTAGTATGGGTATTCAAAATCAATATATTACTTGGGTATTTTATTGGGTAGGGAATACTCAAGTAGGTATGGAAATAAGGATTATTACATAGGGAATACTCAAGTACAATTAGGTAGGTAGGGAATACTCAATTAGGTGTGTAAATAAGTATAGTTAGGTAGGGCATAATAAAATATATTAATATAGGTAGTGCATAGTCAAGATCAAGATATGGCTTAGTTATTTAGATAAGGCACACTTAATACTAAGATATGGCTTAGATATTCAATTAGGTAGAGCATACTCAAGTAGGTAAATTATGTATGGCATACTTAATGGTATAAATTTATTATATACATAACATGATTAAAAACTTCATTTCCCTTTCTATCTATTGGGAAGGAAGCTTCCCTTACCAAAAATAGAAGCTAAGTAGGTATGACATAGTTAATTAGGTAGGAAACTAATATATGCAAGCTATATATCAATAATCAAGCTTCCTTTAATAGCTAATAATATATTTTAGAAAGGGAAATTAGGTATGATAAGAACAAATTTATATATCAGGAAGGAATATTCCCTTACCTTATCAAGTAAGGCATAACTAAGTAGGTAGGGTAAGAATAAATTTATCTATCAAAAAGTAAACTTCCATTTATATACATTCCTTAAGATAGAAGAAAATCAAAGATAGATACTAGGAAGGAAAACTTCCCTACCTTACTCCCTTGTTATCCATCGAGAATGAAATCTTCCCTTGATATGTTATCAGGTGAAGCAAAGTTAGATATCAAAACAAAAAGCTTCCCTTGCCTTACTCCTTGGCATAGATGAAGTAGATAGGGAAATATTCCATTGCCTTAATGGATAGGGAAATTTTGAGATTGGGGTAGGGCCTTATGAATGGTACCCCATATTTATCTATAGATGGACCCCCATTCCTATAATATAATTTGATATACTATATTGGGGACCAAGAATACTTAGTATGGAAAGACCCCATTTTAGACTTTAGGGCCCACCAAGCCATGCCCAAGCTCTAAGTGGCCCCTCTTTGATGTACTATATTAAGGCATATACCTTGCATTTTATTTATATATCAATTTGGGTATATATTTAGTTAGGTATGGATTGAGTTGGGTTAGAAAACACACTTTATCATCTACCGAATTGGTGACTACCTACCTATCTATCTAGAAATCCAGTCTACTATGGATATATTATAGATATATAGTCAACTATTGGATTGGGATTATAATTCTCAACTATTCTCTAGTCTCCCCTATATATATATATATATATATATATATATATATATATATATATAGGGGAGACTAGAGAATAATGGAGAATTATAATCCCAATCCAATATATATATATAGGGGAGACTTGAAAATAGTTGAGAATTATAATCCCAATCCAATATATATATATATATATATATATATATATATATATATATATATATATATATATATATATATATATATTTACAAATCTAGGATTGGAACTATTAGATTCCCAAATCCTAATATATATATATATATATATTAAGATTTGGAAATCTAATAATTCCAATCCTAGATTTGTAAATCCTAATATATATATATATATATTAAGATTTGGAAATCTAATAATTCCAATCCTAGATTTGTAAATATATATATATATATATATATATATATATATATATATATTGGATTGGGATTATATATATGTAATTAATAAAATTCCATCCTACCCTTTGATTTTTTTTTTAATATTCATTCTAGTACAAAGATATGGATACATGTTCTCTCTATGGTTGGGGCATAGATCACCATATATATCTTTGAATCCCACTAGACAATCAAACAATATCTTTGGGTTCCTTATTTGAGTGAAAGAGGATGAGTGAAATGAGAATTTATTTGGGCATTATATGAGTGAGTAAAATTTTAAATTATAAAATAAGCTAATCAGGCACAAGTGGGAAGCTATTGCACCCACCATCAAGGTATTAAATGAATTTATTAAGGATGAGGAGGTACAAGAAGGGAGTGAGTAGAGATGATGAGGAATGATGAGGGAGTCATTAGGTATGTTGAGGAATGGTGAAGGTCAATAAGGGAGTGATTAGGGAGGATGAGGGAGTGATTATGGATGATGAGGGATGAGGAAAGAGTGATTAGGGATGATAAGGGATGATGGATTAGTGATTAGGGATGATGAGAGATGAAAAGTCAATGAGGGAGTGATTATGGATGGTAAGGGATGGTAAGTTTCAATGATGGAGTGATTAAGGATGATGAGGGATGAGGATGAACTGATTAGGGATGATGAGGGATGATGAAGGATGGTGAGGGTCAATGAGGGAGTGATTAGGTGGGATGATGGAGTGATTATGGATGGTGAGGGATGGTGAGGGATAATGAGGAAGTAATTGGGTATGATGATGGATGAGGAAGGAATGATTAGGGATGATGATGGATGATGAATAAGTGATTAAGGATGATGAGGGATGGTGAGGGTCAATGAGGGAGTGATTAGGGATAATGAAAAAGTGATGAGGGATGTGAGGTATGGTGATGTTTAATGGAGTGATTAGGGATTATGAGGGATGAGTATGGAGTGATTATGGATTATGAGGGATGAGTATGGAGTGATTAGGGATGATGAGGGATGATGAATTAGTGATTATAGATGATGAGGGATGGTGAGAGTCAATGAGGGAGTGACTTGGGATGATGAGGGATTGATTAGGGATGATGAGGGATGGTGAGGGTCAATGAGGGAGTGATTAAGGATAATGAGGGACTTATTAAATATGATGAGGGATGGTGAGGATAAATGAGGGAGTTATTAGTGATGATGATATATGAGGATGGGGCCATTAGAGATAATGATTGATGATGAATTAGTGATTAGAGATGGTGAGGGTCAATGTGGGAGTGATTAAGGAGGATAAGGGAGTGATTAGAGATGATGGGGAATGGTGAAGGTAAATAAGCTAGTGATTAGGGATCATGAAAGATAAGGATGTATTGATGATGTATTATAAGGGATGAGAATAAAGTTATTAGGGATGAGGAAGGGATGATGAGTATGTTAAATTAACAAAAAGTGGCTATTTGATGTGCACAAGTCATCAATGTGACATATGTTATCAAAATCATACCACTTTGGCTTGAATTTAAAGTGAGTGGTTTTTAAAATTCAAATTTGACAAACTAATGACTCCTATAAATGCTAAAAAGAAATTTTAAAGGCATAAAAACCTAAAAATTGACTATATGTTTACCAAAAATAGACATCAATTACAAAAGTTATGCCTTGAAATACCTATGTTCAATACCGAGACCCTAAAAATACCTAAGTAATGACTATATTTTGTATTTTTTAAAATTCTATCCAACATCATAAGGCATGCAACTATGATACCAACTCTATCAAATGAAAAGTGACCCTAATTTATTATATTTACTAAATTAAATTAAAATTATAAGGAATATAAATGTAACAATATAATAAAGAATATAATTATAACAATATAAATGTATTATTAAACCATCTACCCCTTCCAGTACATCTTTCTTACCTTTTTTGTGTAATGTGAAGGTAACCCATATGTGTTATAATGCATATGAATTGTGTTCACTAAAAATAATGTGTACATATTATGTTCACTAAATATAATGTGTATGCATTATAGCATGTACATGTTATAAAGTGTATGTGTTATGTTCACTAAATAAACTGTGTATGCATTTAGGTTTAGTATTCCTGAGTCTAGTTTTATATAGCATGTACACATTATATACATTATATGTATTCATAATGTATATAATGCATACATGTTATGGTTAATATCAATATAATTATCCCTTAATTCTATGTACTTAATCATAATTCCAAAATATGAACTTTAGAATGCTTATTTTTAGTTGATCCATGATATCATACCATTTAGGGTTTTTTTTCCTTGTGGAATGTGGAGGGGGTTGAGGAGGAACATGTTGACTTCCTCTATGATGTGATGGCCTACCTCTTCATGTGTTTACAACATAGACCACATAATACAATATACTCCATGGGTCAGTAATGGGATAAGGATGGGAATTATTAAAAAAATGAGGTATAGGAGGAAGAATGATGAAATAATTCATACATTCCCTTTTAATTCTATTATTAATAGGTAAACTTCTTGATTGAATGCTGAAACAATAAGAATTGACTAAGATAAAAGGTTGTTCATTAATTGTTTTGACCGTACTATATTCCTTAGTTTTATTGCATGATTTTTCATGATGTTCCTTATTAGTTGAACACAATATGTAATGAAAAATAATAAATATTGGAGAAAAAAATAAAGTGTGATCATCCATTATAGCCATATATTTTTATAAAATTGAGAAGCAAGCAATAGAAAGCTAAAATTTAGGTCTTAGAAAGGAGATTTTTTTAATAGAGATTAGTAAATTACCTTGAAATATAAGGTTACAATAAATTTATTTCAGTGTCAGATATCAAAACTAAGTTCAAAATAAAGTGATTTCAATGTCATATATGAAATCCAACATCAAAAGAAAACTATTTTAGTTTTAGATATCAAATCTACTATTGAAATAAAATTATTTTAGTGTAATATATTTAGGGATTTATATAAACCCTGAGACAAAAAAATAAGCCATGATTAAAAAATTATAGGTTCACCAATATGTTTCATCATAATTTTTAATTAATTGGAATGTTAAATATAATTATAATAAAATAAATTGAAGGGTAGAAAATGTTGTAAATATCTTATAACAAACATAATGAAAGTAATGTATTGAAATGGACAGAGCTAGAATGAATAAAAGAAGTTAAATATGAAAATATCAAAGAGGACAAGAAGACTTAGCTAATTTTTACATGTTATGTTAAATGTGTGACTGAAAGATGCTAAATATTATCAACTAAGTCCCTATTATGTGTGTGAAATTAGAACATTAATTGTCACTGTTATGGGTCAGAATTGATTGGAAATAGTCAAGATCAATTATCACTCTTGACCCATGTGGTTCAATCCTAGTTATGCAGGAAAACAAAAAATTTATGCTATATTCACTTATGTCTTCTTGAAATATTATTATATGTGTAATTTTGACATTCATCTATCCAATAATGACTTAAAAATGACCTCTTCAAGTTTAAAATCCACTAGTTACTATGATAGATTAAAACTTTTAAAATGAAAGGAGGGAGTGTGATGGGCAGAGCTAACCCTAATCACCTCCATTATGATTGAATGTTGCCTATGTATCTAAAATAATCTAAAGAGGGAATCAATCCTCACATAGTTTTCCTACCTATAATGATTAGTGAAATAGTGTTCCAATGTTACATGTATGCACCTAAAGATGGCTTGAATATTTGATAATGCTTTTCTTGATTCAGATAGAATATGATTTTGACTTGGCTAATCGTTATTTAAAGTGAATAAAATTTTATGTGCAAAGAATAGGAAAACTTTGTTTAGTGTGTAATAGTATAAGTGTGCCCAAATATTAAAATTTCCAAATTTGATAAGTAAAAGAGTAAGTGGCTTAGATGTGAATTTATAACAGTTTCTAAATGTGTGAAACCTCACACTATAAACACCCAAATCTGGCCACAACTAGCTTCCAACTATATTTCAAACTAATTCCTACCAACCATTGAAAATTAAGCCTAAAAAATTGCTAAAACTCTCAAATTTTCTTGTGCATCATTCATCAAATCTCAAAATCATGTTGAGACATCCCTATTTGGGATACTAGCCTATATGCAACAACAAACTCTCAAAGATTCATCCCTAGTCACCTTGTGGCATCATAACTATCAATTTGGCCTATGGACTCATTAATGGGGCACTTTATCAAATATTAAATCTTTAAAGAGAAAAAATGATAATCATAATCAATTAGCAAGATAAATAGGATTAAGTGCCTAGTTGAATTATCCATTTGAAATTAATGAATATCTAAAAAATTAAATTACAAAATTTCAAATACAAATCCTTTCATCATTGCCTTTATGATTTCTCAAGCTCTTTGAAAATATCCTAAAATATAAAATTTGAGAGCCATGCCTAGTAATTACAAATCATAATTACTTGAAAACTATTAACTCAACTAGAGTTATTTTTAACTCACCTAGGGTTAGTTTGAACCCATTCCAAGCCTAAACTCAACCTTAACTCACCTTCGGTGAGAGTTAATTGTCAAGGCTATAAATATAAGGCCATACCCCTTCATTTATAATCTTGGATATTTTAGAGTTGTCATGTAGGATTTGCTCCATAAGAATCATATAATTAGTATTACCATGCCCAAATCTTAAGCCAAGCAACATCAAAGCCAAGGTGCCAAGGAAATAAGGATCCAAAAAACCTCCATTGTCAAATACTTCTTAATGCACAAGTTGAGTAAATCATTTGACATAGCCATTTTGAGCTCCAAGGAATGTAAAAGACTTGGTTCTTTTATGTTTTTGTTATGATTTCATTTAGTTTTTGTTATATAGTCTCTCCCTATTGTCTAGGCTAGAGGTGTTAGGATTTTTGTGTGTTTATTTCATTTATTTTGTGATACCAACATAATACTAACCACCACTCTATGTTAAATATTTATTCCCATATTGGCATTCTTGGTGAGACCCACACCTCCATGAAGTTTCTCTTAAGGCCTTTTAAAGCACTCTCCTAATGATTTTCATGTAAAATTTTAAGCTTGTTGATCAAAATAGGTGAAAATTGAAGTCCAAAGGATGTTTTTTTGAAAGTCATGAAGTTACTCTATGAAATCATAGTTTTTCTATTTATAATCATGATATTTCCACAATATCACTACTCAAATAGTCATGATTTTGTCATAAGTATTGCATTTTTGTGTCTAATTGTTGAGGTTTATACTAATCATTTGTGCTTGCAAGGTAATCAATAATATTTCAACATCATGACTCTAACAATCATAGTATTTCCATAAAATAAGAGATATTACCATATTTTGACTTTGAAATTCATGATATTACAATAATTTTAGTGGTATTGCCTAAAGTTTTGTGATATTACAATTAAACTATTAATTGTCTGTGTTAACCATTTTGTGTTAAGTTATAATATCATGACTCTCGTAGTAGTGATATTGCCCTTATTTCAGTGATTTTACCATTAGAGTAGTGATATTTCCTTAAATTTTCTATTTTTCATTAAAGTTGTGGTATTATGCTAATATTCATGGTTTTGCAAAGACACTTACATTATTGATCCATGTTCTATGGTTTCACACTATGTGTAAAAAACTAGAAAACTGAGAGCAAGCTTTAAGAAGTCATTTGATCATTCATGATGTGCTTCTAAGCACAAGGACCCTTTAACATGTTTTGCATGACCCAAAGGCCACAAAGAGACATTTAAAACACTTCTTACTTGCAAATTTTACATTTCAAATTGATGTTTTAATAATCTTTTTGTTTAAATCATTTTTGTTTTTTCAAATTTTTCTATAAATAAAGACCAAGGGGCTCAAATTTCACAACATACTTCATTTTGGTGCAATAAAATGAACTTTCAAATTTAGTTAAATAATCCTAATATTTTTTCATTTTATAATTTTTTGTTGAAGCTATTTGTTTAAATCAAAATGAGTGGCATGTGTATGTCATTATTTGCCTTTATTGATTTGGTATAAAAGCATGAAAATAAAGTTTCTAAGGCCCTTCCCAAATTTTTATGATTTGGGTGACCCTAAAAATACCATAAAGTCTTTTCACTTATCTCTATTTTTATGCATTTTGGCTTGTGAGTGGGAGTTCATCACCTCCTCACAAGTTCTTTACAGAAGTATGGACCTAGGAATTCATTTCCTATCATCATTTTGACCCCACTCCATGATGGGGTATATAAATTGAGGGTGACCCATTGGGATACTTATTTTGAGTAGTTAAAACAAGATCCATTAGTGGTACTCAGCCTTATAATGTAGGGGCAACTTGGACATTACACTACACTAAGAAAGCGATGGATGTAGTGGTTGTGAAAAGGATAAGACCTTTTTACAACAAGCTAATTGACATGGATATAAATGATGTGATTATATATATAATTTTAGCCACACTTCAGACCATATATAAATGAGAAAATTTTTATAAATTATAATAAACTCACTTATTGTGGGCATACTATTGATGTAGGGTGAGTAGCTTGAAGTTCCATGTCATAGTACAAACTATTAATAGAAGAGGGGGCCTAAAACCCTAATTTTCATGTGCTTTTAATTTTTTTATTAATAATTAAAATATTCTTAAGAGTGATTATATTGATTAAATTCAATATTATTATGTAACCTTGTTATTTTTAGGATTTAGGATGTTACACTTAGGTATTTGTGTCATTTTATCCTTTCTTGCATGGTTTTTGAGTCTAAACTATTTGTTTATTAATACCACATCAAAATGAATCTTATTTATATATCACTCCATTATTTGAGGAGGCATTACACCACCCATTTGATATCACATCTTTGCCTTAGTCTTTTTATCAAACTTGTTTGTGTGTGTCACTTAATTGAAAAGGGTGTCGTTACACTACCCAATTCATTCCAAGTTTTGTGCCTTTGAGTCTTGAAATGAACAATTTTTTCATACATTTAGAGCATAATAACATTTTTATGTTGATTTAATCATTTCACATACTTTTTTTTCTTGTTTCCAAATTCCAATTTGAAACCAAAACCATGTGTGCCTTTGGGAAATATATATAGTTTAGTTATGTCATTCGTTCTTGTCTTTTGTTGTTTGTTTAAATAAGCTTAGTTTTCTAAGTTGAGTTTGAAATTAACCTCGATAAGTTCAGGTCCAAAAAATGATTGATTTATGCCTATGCCTTATGTAATTTTTTCCTAGACATCGATCTTTCACTTTTGCATTTTGTAACTTAGGTTAATTCGTTATTCAATTTGAAAATTACTGTTTGTGTCTAGATTTGGGAGAAATAGCCTATCTTCCATATGCCTTTTATTTCATGTCTTTTTCCAACTGACCAAGTTCATGTTTAAATTTAAATTCTTAGTTTATGCCAAAGTGTTTTAAACTTGTTAGATTAAATCTCTCATCTTGTTTTGTTTAAAAGTCTAGCTTTTGTGCCTTTTTCAAAAGACCTAGTGCATGCCTATTTTGTGCCTATTTTTTGTGCCTTTTCTAAAAGACCTAGCAACTTTTGTTTTCTTTATATTAGACTTGTTTTAAATAATTGGTACCTATATTTTGGAATTCTATTTTTTATTCATCCACTTGAACTACTTGTGTAAGACATTTTATGTTATACATTTGATGTTAGACTATTTTAAACCAAGTTTTAGCATAGGCCTTTTGGATATACAACTCCATTTTTCAACCAAGTTAGACCAAGTTTGATTCATTTGTCCTTTGGAAATTATTTTTAAGATTTTTTAGAGTTCTAAGACCTTTTCATGAAACATTCATCATTAATTTGAATATGTCTCACTATACTCATAGTAAAGCCATGCACAATCCAAGATATGATAATGTGGTCACACAAGATGACTTTGTTCAAGACCCATATAGTGATGATGTAGTTTTTGAGATGGATCCTTATCCTCCTTACAATACTTATTTTAGGGAATAAAGACAATATATTCAAGCACAATATGTAGTGATACATTAGGTTGATTAACATACCAGGTTCTCCCTTTCATGGCTAATGGTACCCAATCCTCCACCTATACCATTAACCCTTCTTTATATTATGTGAGTAACCAAAATCCATAGTGTTCAAGGATCATCATTCCAAGACCTCATCCTTTGGCTCATAATAGTAACCAAGCTTTGAAATACCCTACCATTACCATTCTAGGACATCATCCTTTAGCTTGGAATTGAAACCAAGATTTGTAATTCCCTGCTATCACCATTATAAGCCATTACAAGTATGTTATACCATTTTACAAACAAATTTATGTATTTATAACTAGATGGGTCATAGTTACCATCCTAAATTGATAACTAGTCTTTGTTAAACCCATCCCAGATGAGCCTATTCATAAAGATATCATTATCTAACCACTAGACATTCTTAATCCATTTCCAACAATTCCCCAATTTATAAAATCCATGTCAATCATCAAGAAACAATACATCCAATTAGTACCTATCTAATATATCCAATCATTCAAAGATTAAGATGTGTTTAAAATTGGTATTTTATAACTACTTGTAAACCAAGGCCAAGAGAACCAACCAATCCATGATGTTTTTATTGAAACACCTATTTGTGACAAATCAACCTATGATGAATCACCTTTTGATCCTTTACCCACTATTGAGGAGTCTCACTTTGATAAGTTAGTATTTTTTGAGTCACTTCTTAATGATTATAAATACCTTCAGGCAAATCATTATCTTGATCATTACCTATTTTTGAAGATTCTTCATTTGATAATCCAATCTTTATGGAGTTGTCTCTTGACCATTTTCCCATTATTGAGGAGTCTCACTTTGACAAGCCAATCTATGTGAAATCCTTCTTAGTTGAGCCTATTTTCAAAGAGCCCATTATGCCATCAAAGGTCATTATTTATCTAATACCAACATTCAACAAGACATCATTATAGAAATATACACAATTAAATAAGAATCAAAATTAAAGTTAGGTTCTATTATTGAACCAACATCAAATTTAGCATTAGAAGCAAACTCAACGTTAGTCTCAATATGAAATTTAGAGTCCCTTGGGTTAGACTCAGATTCAAAATATGATTGCATTCATGGTTGTTACAACTTTGGTTATACATGCCTTATAGATCAATTTAAATATATTTATGATCCTTCCATAGTTTTCAAGGATGATTACTTCAATTCAACACAAGTTATCCTAGTATCTTCTATGAGGATTGTGTTGCCTCTTTCCATTCCATTACCATTTCACATGCCATTAACACCAACTAACCTATTCATTATATTAGCATTCCACCTCCCACAATTTTTTATTGGGACCAATAAAATCACACCTTGCTAAACTACATCCATGGCAACATATCAATTGAATAATATCAGGGGGACCAAGATCACATTCATGCAAAAGAAAAATAATCTCCCAATGAAACATTTTTGTAGATGCTAGGGGACAATCCAAGTCCAAACTTAGCATCTTCTAGTGAAACCTTTTTGGAGGTGTTAAAAAGTAATCAAAGTCAAAAGTCAACATTCCTTAGTGAAATTTTTTTGGATGTGATATGGGACAATCAAGATAAATTTATTGGTGAAAACCTCATCAAGGTGCCAATAGCTAATCACAGTAGTTATTCACTACTTGATGAAGACATTATTAACTATAAAATCAATATAACTTCTAATCTACAACATAATTAGATAGTGGCAACTCTCAGGTCTAAATAAAAAAAAAATATGGCGGTCTTATTGAGAGCATATTCAAAAGTTTTCAACCCTACCATAACCAAAATTACGTGTGCCTAAAAATACCAATCTTCATTTGTTTCCCAACCATTATGATCCATTTATTCATTCCATATATATATTACATTGCTAGATCAGACCTATCAATCAATATTTATCTATATTTACTATCCCTAGCCACATTTTACTTTACATAAGTTACAAAGACACCTTGTATCTATGTTTTAAGTAGATATAATTAATGACCAATAAAGATCACAATAACATTATTAGAGTCCAAATTTGTAGTAGGTTATTGATAGAGTAGTTATTCAGAAGAGGTGTGGGATAGCAATTTACATGATTGATTATTCTAGTTGTATCGTATGTTGATTAGGATGTGCATCTCCACATCATCAAGAATAAGAGAAACATTTACCTTTCTAGAACCATTGACCTTGTCTTTTTCATTTTTCATTCACCTTGCCTTACCATTGCCATTGTTTCATACCCTACCATTTACTTTATCACTTGGGGGAAACCCTATTACCATTATAGCCAATTTCCCTCTAATCATATTCTTTTGTCATACCCCATACCATCCTCCCATAATTTAACTATTGACCAAAACTTATTTTTACTTGCCTTACCCAACCCTTTGAGATTTGTTTCATTCCATTAGTTCTTTAGGCACTTTAAATGAGAATATTCAGATCTACTTTTAGTAGTTGATTCAGTATTCTAGAGAGAGGTCATATTTTGGAATAGTATGATAGTAATTTGGTAGATGCACCCTTCATTACTTATTTCATTCCATTTAATTACTACTGATTATAACCACCTTTGGGTAAATCAGAGTGCCACCATTGTGTTACTAATTATAACCACCTGTGGGCAAATTAGTATTATTGACCTATGCCATTATTTCCTAATTATATCTACCTATGGAAAAATTAGGAATAACACCTTTATCATGCCTTGAATTACCACCTTTCCATTCCTATTGTGTACTATGCTATTTGCCTTCTTTGCATATTTTTGAGAACTTGATTCTATCTAGTCAAAGTCCTCTATTGTAAGGTAGAACTATAGTGACTTGAGGTCCCATCCTAGGACTATGTAGGCAACACTTGATTCATGTTGAGGTCAGCTCAATCACCCCTTTACCATGCTCTTTCTATTTTTCAATAAATTTTATATTTGAACACTCTCACCATTTTGAGAATAATTTTAAGTTTGAATGCTCTCACCATTTTGTGAGCAATTTTCATGTTGGAATACTCTCACCATTTTGTGATCAATTTTCATGTTATAGTTCTCTCATCATTTTTTGAGTTGTATCATTTAGTATCTCATCTTCCTCAATTACGCTGAGATTATTCAAAAATTCCAAAAACATTTGTAAATGATTTAGAAAATCCTAAATATTTAACATCAGTGAACACTTCTTTACCTTAAATATTTTAGGATCCCTAACTAATTCACAAGAAACCACTTGTCAATTAGTTTCCCCAGCCTTACCATCATAACATCCCATGATCTTACCATTTTGTGATCCTATTCCTATTATTTCATCTAAAAAATCAATCATGGTTTCTTAATCATCATTTTTTTTCTATCCCATTTCCTAAGAGAACTACATTTGTCTTGAAGTTTATGTTGTACCTTATGTTCATGGAACTATGTAGGTAGCATCCACTTGCCTAGTACATCTAGAGTCAAATCGGCTACCCCTTCCTTTTCTTCTCTTCTTCCATATTGTTTCTTTATTTTGTAATCTCATATAGTCTAGGGGCAATGTTCATCATCTTGTTTGTTCTCTATTTGTTCTAACATTATGATTAATCATTGATGTGTTTGTTTCTTGTATTCTCATTATTTTGTTTTATTTTATTTTGTGTTATTTATTCTTCATGTTTTATCTTTTTGTTTGTTTGTTTATTTGCCTATTTGTTTGCTTTATTATTGTGCCTTAAATTAGTATTTATACATTCATTGGTGATTCCTTGTGCATTATACTTAACTCCATCCATATTCATATGTTAACGATTAGTATTTATACGTTCATTGGTGATTCCTTGTACATTATACTTAACTCCATCCATATTCATATGTTAACACTGTCCTCATGGTTTTTATCATAGGTGCATTATTTTGTTTATTGGATTGCATGTCAATCCTTATGTATATTTTGGATACATTATCATGGTGTTTATATCATGTTACATATCATCATGTGCTACAATAAAAATCATCTGAGGAAATATTACAAGAAATTCAGTTATCATACTTCTCCTTGGAAACCCATATTATTCCCCACATACAAAGTAATTAAATCATGAATTGATATTAGTCCTTACTCATTAAGACATGCATCTCCATACTAGTAGGTTTCCAAAATTCATCTTTCTCATCTATACAAACTTACTCTTATTCCATGACTATAGATTCATTTTGTAAGCTCCATTATCCAATTGGACATCATTCTACCAATGATTATAACTACTTGTGGGAAGATCATTTTGTTTCCATCCATTTGAAGATTAATGATTATAACCACCCTTAGGTAAATCATTATTTTTATTTTTTCCAACTAGGGCATGTTTTCACTATGATAATTCTTATAACTACCTTTGGGCAAACCATTATATTTATCTACCCAACTAGGGCATATTTTTATCCTACCAATGATTATAACTACCTATGGGCAAATAATTATTTTTTCTTTTAATGAATATAACCACCTTTGGGTAAATCATTCTCTTATTACCCTAATCCTTTTTTGGATAATGATTATAACCACCTTTAGGCACATCATTATCATTTATCCCACCTATATCAATGATTATAACCACTTGTAGGCAAATCATCTAGTTTATTTTCCCAATCGAAGTAGTTCATCATACTACTGATTATAACTACTTATGGGCAAATTAATCTTTTTTGCTCCATTTTATCATTTGGTCCCATCATTTTACTTCTTTAGATAGACCAATCATTAACCTTTTTTGTCAAACACTCCTTCAAGGGGGCATCCATAGCTCATTCATTGTCATTGAAGTCATAATAATATAAGACCTTGTCATTCTTTGAGAAGACATTACTATGCTTATAGCTTGAAAAACCTTCCTAAATAGGGGGAAACTATAGACACTCAAATATGCCACAACTAGCTTCCAACCAGACTTCAGACTGATTCCTACCGACCATTGCAAATTAATTCTAGGAATCATTAAACATCCCAAATTTTTTTTAAAATCATTCATCAAACCTTAGAATCAAGTTGAGAAATACCTATTTAAGATACTAGCCTGTATGTAATAATAACTTCTCACAAATTAATCCCTAATCACCTTGTGGCATCACAACTATCAATTTGGCCTATGGACTCATTAAATGGGGAACTTGATCAAATATCAAATCTTAAAAGATCAAAAATTCTAATCAGAATCAATTAATAAGATAAACAAGATTAAGTACCTAGTTAAAATTTCCATTTGAAAATAATAAATATCTAAAAAAATAAATTCAAAAATTCAAAATATCAAAGGCTTTCATCATTGCATGTATGAGTTTTCAAGATCTTTAAAAATATCCTAAAATATCTAATTCAATATCCATACCTAGTGATTACAAATCATAATTATTTGACAACTAGTAACTTAACTAGAGTTATTTTTAACTCACTTAGGGTTAGTTTAAACCCATTACAAGCTTGAACTCAACCTTATCTCACCTTGGGTGAGAGTTAATTCTCAAGGCTATAAATATAAGGCCATACCCCTTCATTTCTAGCCTTGAATATTGTAGAGTTATTATGCAAGATTTGTTCCATAAGACTCATGCAAGTAGTGTTACCATACCCAAATTTTAAGCTAATCAACATCAAATCCAAGGTGCCAAGGAGATAAGGAGCCAAGCAACCTCTATTGGCATAGACTTCTTGATGCACAAGCTGAGTAATCCAATTTAAAAAATCCATTTGGAGCTCCAAAGAAGGTAAAATACTTGTTCATTTTATGTTTTTGTTGTGTTTTTGTTTAGTTTTTATTACATAAGCTCTCCCTAGTGTCTAAGCTAGAGGTGTTAGGATTTTAGTGTGTTCATTTAATTTATTTTATGAGAATAACATAAGACTAACCTCCCCTTTATGCTAAATCCTTGTTCACACATGCAACCTATCTTAAAAATATGAAACAACCTATATGTAAGGGATTTAATTTAAAAAGTGTTATTTTTAGGAAAAGGCAAGATCGGCCCATAAAGGTCAGGATCAACTAGAGATATTAACCTGTGTGAATTGATTTTGAGTAAGAAGGGTAACATTTGATCTTAAGATTTTTAAGTGTCCATACATATTATTAGAGGCATTTTTATCAATTAATAATATTTTTTTATGTGTAAAACAAATACTTAGAAGGGACGGGCCCATATAAGTACTCAGGATACAACGAGGTGGCAAAATAGGACCAATCTAAGTACTCAAGTCAATTAAGATAAATGTGCATGAAAAATGATATTATCAAGTATTCATTACTAAATTTGAGTATCTAAAATAACTTTTATGTCATGTTCAAAATTAATATCTATCTCACTTGGAATTTTATAAGTTTTATCATAAACTATAATTAATTGGGATATTACTCTAATTAAGATAAAATGAATTGAAGGGTAGAAAATGATATAAATGACTTGTAATAAGAAGAATTAAAGTAAATTATTGAAATAGACAAATCTAAAATGAGTGAAATAAGTTAAATATGAAAATCACAAAGGGTAAAAGAAGACTTAGTTGACTTATACATTTTAAGTTGACTATGTGCTACTAAAAGATGGATGAAAATAATCAACTAAGACCTAACTATGTGCATGCAAATGAAACAATAAATTTCAATATTATAGGTCAGAATAGACTTTAAATATTCATGATCATCTACCACTCTTGACCCATGTGGGTATATTTTGACTTACATGGGAAAATAGAAAGATGATGTTATAGTCAACTACGCCTAATTGAAATATGAGTGCATGTGAAATTTAGACCTTTAATTGTGCATAGATGGCCTACAAATGACCTTTTCAAATTTGAAACTCCATTGAAGCTTTTGATAGCTAAAAACTTGAAAAAATAAGAGGGGGAAAAGGGGTGAAAATAATGGGCCGGGTTGACCCCAATCCCCCATATAATGATTTAATGTTGTTTATGTATCCAAAGTACACTGAAGAGGAAATCAAGCCTCATGTAGTTTTCCCACCTCAAGTGCTTAATGCAATAGTGTTCATGTTGGAATAATAACATTTGTGGGGATACAATGTGTCCCACATTGTTCCATAAAAAATAATAATATATTTATTATTTGTTGTTCATTTTAAATAATTATTTACACATAACTAAATATTTAAAAATTGGTTATATGAGTAATAAATTAATATGGTTAATTTAAAGAGGTGGATCGATTGGTTACAACTATCCATAACCCTTATAAAGGTTTTTTAAACTTTGATGAAATATCATTCTTTAAATATCACAACATCATGATTTATGGGAGTGGTGGTCTCTAGATTTTATGTAAATAATTATGGAGTGAGGTGAAGAAGAAATTTACTAGGTTTGTAAATTTTTCTCAAATAATGTAGTAATTTTTGTAGGTTTTTTACCTCATTGAAGTTTTTCCACATTAAAATTGTGTAAAGCACATTCTCTTTTGTTTCCTATATTAATTCATTATTATTACAATTTATGTAATTAATTATCTTATTTATTTACCTGTCATTCATATTAAACAAATATTTGATTCTTTTCACTGATTATTCTAACATAATATTAGGGATAAAAAAATTTAATCAATGTTTTAAAATTGTTTGATCACATTTGCATGTTGTTTGGCTTTGTATGATGTTTGGTTAGACAACTTATTTAGAACTAAATCAAATGTTTCTTATATAAATAAATATCTATAATTGTTTTTTTTCTATCGGTTAAGAATTGGGTTATAGAAGCCCATTCCCTTTACAGAATAAATACATAGGATAGACATGATAAAGCAATAGGATTAAAAAATAACAAAGATGAACCTAGATGATAAAAACCCCTACCACCAAACTTACCCCAAGTTTCAACTAAAAAACCTAAGACCAAACAAAAAGAGAGAATAAATTTGGCTAGTCTAAATTAGAATAGAAGACCAAATTCTTAGTCTCAATACAATCACCTTTGTTATTCCTCCCTCTGGTATGGATTCTAATGAATTGGTCCTTATCCTCTTCCTATATTTTATGCTTGAGATTGGTACACTGAATCTCCACTTTTCCTCCTTAATATCCTAGTTGGGCACCTCCTCTCCACCACTCTAAGTTGATTTATTACTCTATGGAGTGCATACTAAAAGATCTTTATCTATTTTAATGGCTACTGACTCAAGACTTAGGAGCCCTTTTAACTTCTCAAATTCATCCACAATTTTATTACTCAAGAATTTCTAGATAGAAATATTTGTGTGAAACTTTTGGAGAGAATCCATGATTTTCACCTTGGCATTGGAAATGAAAACCCCTCTACCTCTGTTAGCTAATGGATGGACATAGACAAGACTCTCATATCCAATTTGGGCTCCTCCTGTGCCTACTCAATATAATCCCCTACATTCTTTTCCCCTATTATTTATCAAAGTTCAACTTTGTGGAGTGATCTTCCCCCTCTTTAGTATCTTCCTTCTCACTAGGGATATCAATCACCTCAATGATGATTTCGGACCACTATAGTTCCCATCACTTAATTAGTAGTAAAATAAAAACTTGATGAATTAAATCTACTGAAAGGTTCTTAAAGTTTAGCATCGAGGCTTATAAGGATTGTAGAAAAAACTAAAATTTTGAAATGATTAAGAAGGAGGAAGTGATGGGAAAAATCACAGTATGTTTTCCCTCTAAAGTAATAAACCTCATAATCTAGAGGTAGACTTCAGGCCATTTCCTTAGTAGTTTCGACCTCGTGAAACCCTTTTGAGATGAAATCTTAGGTTTCTTTTTTTCCTTTTTAAATAAAATGCCTAGAAGCTACCCCTTTCTCTTCTTATCCTTAAAATATTTGATGCCAGTATAGTCCATTTGGATAGTCTCTCCAATGAGATCCTCTATGATCAATATTCTCAATCCATGCATTCAGACTTCACAATCTTTCTAACAATGAACAAAACCCCTAAAAAGCCCTGTGTCATGCCTGACTAGCCATTCCATGAAGGGTACCAAACTATCCTTGACAATTTTATGCCAGACATATTCATTTTCCTTGACATCAGAGCATGAAATTGGTGTGAACCAATCTCTATCCCTGCCCATTTTGTGAATTTGTAGACTTCTTCTACAAACTTTGTTTTTTTATATCTTAGAGAAGGAGATGGGAACATTATAGAAAAAGAGTCAAATAAAAACATGTGATGTGAGTCTAGAATGACCTAAACATGAAAGGCTATAGGGATAATTACCTTGCACGTATTAAAATCAAAGATCTCAATCTAGATTTGTGTCATCATTAAAAAACCATCATAACCATGTAGTGTGTGTCCTTTTTTTGATTCAATAATTGGGATGACATCATCAGTAAAATCACTCTCATGCCAACTAATGAAATCACTTCTTTGGACCCCAAGGTTGGCCATGAATTCAGCACATGTATTGCCCTTCCTATATACATGTGCTATGGAGACCCCTTTGAAAAGGGCTAACAATTTTTTTACATCATCAATGATTCTATAAATATTCCAAAAAGAGTGGGAAAGTCCATTTAGATCATTAATAATGTTCATTGAGTCACCCTCAATATGGAGGAATTTCATGCTGAGGTTGATCACCAATTCGATACCCCAAGTCATCGTTTTAGCTTCTAATACATGATTTATTTATATCCCTAACAATCCTACATAATCCACTTTGGTATTCTAAAAAGAATCCCTGATAACTCCTCCTGCTCCCGCTAGGCCTAGGTTCCATTTTATAGCCCCATCAAAATTTAGTTTAAACGAAGAGGGAGGAGGATGCAACCATTTGAATTTTTACCTATCAACTCCCTTCACTTGGAATTTGATAGGTATGATAAGATTGAGGTGGTTTAGAATTCAAGAAAAGATATGGGAGCTAGGTTGGTCAATAGAGGAAGTGAAAGAAGACCAATTTTCATGGACAAAGGTCAATATCCTCTTGGAGGTGGAAGAAGGATTGAGCCTGTAGTTCTCAAAAATAAAAGAGTTCTTAGTTTTTTAAATGCCTCAAAAAATGTGGGGGAAAGCCAAGTTCCACTAGAATTTCAATGGAGGAGATTCTTAGGGTGGCTTCCATTGAGTAATTAGGTCCTTAATAGAGACTAGGGTAACCCAGGAAAAGATAGACCTGCTAAAAAAATGCTAAAAATGGAAGAAAAAAAGAACAAGAAAGGAACAAATGCTTGATAGATTTAGCTTCTTATTTGTAGATATCACACCTATTAGGAAAAAGAATACCCCTTCACACTAGGTTGTCCATAGTTAAAATCTTGTTCTAAGCTACCAACCAAAATAAAATATTGATTTTGGGAATGAGGTTTTTTAATGAAAGATAATTCTAGTTATCATCAACTTATGCTTGATCCCAAAGGGAGACATATCTATATTTAATAGAGTAAATACCATTGGGATCATTTTTCCAAATAAGATCATCCTCCTTCAAGAATAAGTTGATATGAATGTGTTGGAGATAAATGTTTTAGTCATGCAAGAGATGTGCTTGTTACTGGTTCAAATCATCTTTTATGAGAATTTTCCACTTATTCCTTTTATTAGTCTCCTCCCAATAATCTGATACATTATGGCCAAAGGTCTCTTTAAATAAAGATATTAATTCTAAATCTTGGAAGGAGGAGGCCAAAGGGGAATTGATCTAAGGATCTTGCCAAAAGTCCACTTTGTTACCTCTATCAGCATTCCACTTGAGACCTTTATTGAGTAGATCCTTACCAGCTTTCAAAGCTTTAGACAATGTTGAGCCATTGTATAGGGTACTTTCTAAAAGGAAGTAGTGACCTTCCTTATAATTTAAGTATTTGGCCCTTATTATCTTGGTCCATTGGTTATCTTCCTTGATCACCCTCCATCCTTGCTTTGCCAAAAGGGCTTGGTTTATAGATCTAACCCTTCTTAACCCCAATCCTCCTTTCAAGGTATGGAGGTAAGCTTTATTCTAGGAGATGAGAGAAAACTTGAATCTATTCTTTGATCCTCTCCATAGGAAGTTCTAAATATGGTCGATTTGGTCTACAATCCTACAAGGGATGACAAATAAAGATAAAATAAATTAAGATGCTTTGAAATCAATTTACCAACTTGGGATAGTAGATTCCCTTTCCATCTTGATAACTTTCTCTAAATCCTATCAATGAGGGGGTTCTAGAAATTCAATTCATGAAACTCTCCAAGAGAGGAGTACCAAGATAATAAGAAGGGATATTCTTGATGACATAGCCTATAATATTAGATATTTTGACTTAAAGGTTGAATGGGGTATTGATGAAAAAAAGGGAACTTTTGTGGAAGTTGATACTTTGGTCAAAAACCATTTCATAAATTTCAATAATTTTATTGAAACACCTAGCTTCAGGGACTGACGCTTCACCCATCATTAGTTTGTCATCCATGAATTGTTGATGAGTGATCAGATTGGTATTAGGGGAAGTTGTGATGCCTCTTCTAGCCTTGATAATAAGTCTACTCAGTACTTCAGCCAAGACAATGAACAAATATAGAGAGAGGGGATCTCCCTATTTGAGCCCTCTTTCTATTGGGAAAAAACCCCTAGGAACTCCATTGATAATAATATAAAAATTGGGGGAATTTATGTAAGAGGCAATCAAATTTATGATAGATTTATTGAAGCCAAACCTAATTAGAATTTTATCGAGGAATTTCCAAGAGACTTGGTCATAATCATTGTTCATGTCAAGCTTGAGGAACATACCTTGTCGATTAGAGTAAGATACCAAATGTATGGTTTCATGGGCAATGATGATTCCATCTAAGATCTACCTTTTAAATATGAAATCTCTCTTTGGTCTAAGATCATTTTATCTAGTAGAAGTTGGATTTTTAGAGAAATACCTTTAGTATAAATTTTATATAAGGTAGAGCACAAGATGTTGGGTCTAAAATCTATCATTTGAGATGCCCCTTTCCTCTTATGAATTATCAATAGGAAAGTATTATTGAAATCTTTGAGCATGGTGATAGCTTTGAAGAACTCCATAATAACTAGGCAAACTTCGTTATGAATGATATCCCTAGAAACTTGAAATAATAAAGTTGAAAAACCATCTTGTCTTGGGGCTTTATCCCCTTGAAATGAAAATAGTATAGCCCTAATCTCCTCATTCAAAGGGAGAGAGAGAATATATGTGTTATCTTCCTAGGAAATAACCCTTTCAATAAGGTTGACCACTTGATCTTCTAAGTCTTCATCCTAGGGGGACAAAAGCAAGCAAAGTTTTATAGAAGTTAACGATTTAGGATTCAATGTCTTTTTCCTTCCTAAACTAGGTGTTATCCTCCCCTTGTATTTTCATGATGAGCTTCTATTAGTGACTCATGGATGCTAAGGTGCAAAAGTATTTAGTATTTCTGTCACCCTCCTTTAACCAAATATTCTTGGATTTCTACTTCCATTAATTTTCTTCCTTGGCTTCTAAGTTATGGAAAATGATGAGAAGTTATTTTTCTTTGAATTGTCAATCAGGGGAAAGGCTCAAAATATAAATTTCTAATTTGGTTCTATGGATTTCTTCCTCAATGGCATTTTTTTGGAGGAAGATATTTTTGAAAACTTCTTTGTTCCAAATTTTGAGATTGTTCTTGACATGTCTAAGCTTATATCTAATGTTACCTTAAATAAGTCATTTTGATAAAAAAATTAATAATAATACAAATACATCATATTTTTTCTATTTATTTATTTAATAAGAGGATTCTTGATTATTTGGATAGATACCTTATTATCATGGAAAAGTTATCTTGTTTTTTTCAAAATATGTGTTTAGGAAATGTTAGTATTAATAAGAGTATTAAGTGTAATTTATAAAAAAATATAAATAAATATCCTTTAACAAATTTTTAATTAATAGGTTCAGTTAAAATTAAATTTTAGACACAACAAAGAAGGAAATTTATTTTTTTTTGTTGTCGATCCTCAAAGAAGGAAAGTGGGCTAATATTTTTTAATAGCACTATTCCCTCCTAAATCTCACCACTTGTGCAACTAAATTTGATTTATCATTTACAAGTAATCACAGATGTTTGATTAAACATTAAGTATTTGTACTAACATGCTTAATCAAAAAGTCTACTTATAAATAAAATTAAATATTTTTTCTTTTCTAATCAATATATATTTACCATGGAATTAAACCTATATTTATTTTATTGTATAGGCATAAACATATGCATTAGCCATTTTATCACTATTGATTGGACATAAAAAGGTCTATAAAAATTTATGTACATATTTTTATTTTGATTTTTTTTTACAAAGTGTTATAGTCGTAAAAAAATGGTCTCCCAAAGATTCAATGTGGATAAGTCACAAATGTTAAATATGACTAACTATAAAAAATTTAAGATATATATATTAAAGTTGAATTTAAGACTAAAAATTTATGGATTGTTGTTAACAAAATTGATAAACCTCCATCTGGGAGACATGAAACAACTAAAAATATAAATTCTTATCAACAAAAATCTTAAGAAGCTATGTCAATCATCTTAAGGAGTGTTAAGAATGAATTTATACTTCATATCTTCAATCAAAAATATCCTTATAAAGTTTAGAAACTTCTTAAATTAATGCATAAAGGTACATGACTTTTTAAAATTAGTAAAATTACTATTGAACTCATGACAACCCCCATGAAAGGTGAGAAAAAATATTAATTTTCTTACTAAAATTAAAAACATTAAATCATATTTATATGTGTGTAATTCAAGTTTTTATTAGATTAGGTAAATAAGGTTTGTTTTACAAGGACCAATAACCATCAAATTTTTAAAAATACAAGACCTAAGGTCAAGAAACTAAGCTATAACAGGGTTTAGAGCATGGAATTCCATCATTAAAAATAATAGAAAAAAGAAAACTATAAACTAGTAGCAAAAATAAATAGCAAGAATAAGAACTAAACATAAATAGAGAGTTCATCTTGTCTTTTTCCTTTAACATGTCTTGTATCTTCCTTCCATGAGTTATCTCGATCAGTCTTTTAGAGGGACAAATTTGGTCTTCTGCTTCTTTAGATGTGTATTTTTAGCCTTTGATATAAGTAGAAGGTCTTCACTCTCATCTAGTTCATTTTCCTTGTTGTCTTCCTTCTCCATCAAGGGATCTTAACTTCTTTTCCTTTATCCATAACCTGCTTGAGTTGATATATTTCATGTTTCAAGTCATTCCATTCCTTGATTATAATGGACATGTTCCTACCCATATCTATTAGTTTTGCTTCAAAGACTCCCAACTTTCAATTTTGGTCCCAAACTAGATCCTTTAGATTACAAACCTTTTTATTCTTGTTTCCTTCTTCTTACCAGGATATAGCCACTCTTTTGATTTTTTTCATCAAATGGGATGGGGTAAATATGCCCAAATGTTTTCTAGGGTATTTAGTGGGGGTTTTGGTGGAGGGGGAGGTAGGAAGGGAAAAGGTATGGGATGGGAATCTTTATCCAATTATATAATCCCTAATTCCTTAAAAGGGTATTCCAATGGGAGGTCAGGGATGGGTTTTCCTTGTAGGGGATCTCTAAATCAAAAGAGTGGTAAGATCAATCCCTAATGGATTATGTTGCTATTATTACTAATTTGAAATGAAAGGACCATACTTTACATAGATTTATGGAGGTACAGGGTAAACTAATTTTATTCCCATGAAAGTGATTAAGCAACCAAATATGGTGGGAGAAAATAAGTGGGAACTTACCTTGAAGCATAAATTCATTCATGATTTACAAGAAAATATTAGGTCAATGGTGAGGAAGGTCTTTCCTTGGGAAGGCCTTCTCAATCTTCACAATTTTATTGGTGTAGAATTTTTTGTATCAACTCTAATTTGTGGCTTTTGTCCTTGAAGGCTTTTTCTCCATCACATATCATTCCAATAATCTCCCTTATACATTATTCAGTCATAATAATCTTGGTGCCTCTCATTTTGACTATCTTATAGTTCCAATTCATTATGAGTTCCTTTGAAAGATGTTCATCAAGTCCAAAAATTTATTGCATATACTTTATAATACCACCCTTACACATTTTTGTCATACCCTTTTATTATATTGAACCTCTATATAAGAGAGTGGATCTAAATGGTCTCTATCTCCTCCTATTTGTTCACTGGATGAGTTCTTCCCATTCTATGAGAGGATTACTTATTTCTTCTCCTCCAACTTTGTATTTTGAGAAATTTTGAAAAAATAGTCACTTTTAGTGTTATTACTAGGCATGTAATAATCATTACACAAGGAGGGATAGTAATTCACATTATTTGGTATGTAATTCCCATAGGTGACCATCTTGCATTGCTATGCTGACATATTAGATGAATCATTATTGACTTTTTTAATAAATGGGTTGGGATATTGTGGGATCCTCCCATGTGACCAATGGGGAAATTCCATACCAAAGTTAGCTAGGCAATCCATAGCATAATTAACTTCATAAAACACATGTTGAATAGTGGTCCCACCAAAATATGAAAGGAACGACCTAGAATTGTTGATGTTAGATTTAATAGTATGTGAGGGGGTATTTTTTCCTAATATAGAATTGATAATGTTTAGTGTGACCTCCTCAATGACTGAGTTGATAACCTAAATCCTAGAGGCAAGATAGATACCATATAATATAGCCGTAGCTTTAACTACATGATTAGATTGAACACAAATGGGACCAACATAAGTAAAAAACACCATCCCATCATGAGCCATAATAACCCCACCTCAAACATTACCTAGGTTTCCCTTAGAGGCTCTATCAAAGTTGAGATTCAACCATCCCTAAAGTGGCTTGGACTATCTAATAGAGTGTTTGGTAGCTAGAGATTTAGGAACATTCAACACATGTTCAAGGTTCCAACTATGAAGGATGACCAACTCAGAGGGAGACCTAGGAACCTTATCATTAGGAGGGAAATCCCACTAATTCTCTATAATAATTAATCATAAACTTTGGAATACTGAGATGATGTTACGCTTTTTTTAGAAAAAAATGATATCATTCTTTGCCTTCAAAATATCCCAAAACAAATGGGGGAGAACAAGGTGCCATAAGAAGGAGAGGGAGGTCAGAACCCAAGGAGGCTTCCATTTCATAATCAAATCCAACAACAAGCCTGGGTGGGCCCAAGAGACTAAATTGTTTTAGCGGATAAGATCTAAAATAAAGAGTCAAATGGGAAATCTAAGAAAAAGTGATAAGCTAATTCTTCAAATGATTTGTAGGGAGAACACCTGTTAAGGATGGTCATACCCCTCTTAACCAAATTGTAAATAGTGAGAATTGTGTTCTTGTCCACCAACCATAAGAATATATTAATCTTATGTGTGAGGTGTTTGATCTAGAGAGGTTGACAATGATTTTACTCCTCTTTTATCCCTAAATTAACCAAAAATCCTAGCTTCATAGAGTAAGTCCCACCATCTTCAATAGGCCAAAATAAAAGGTCCCCCTTTGGGAAGAGTGGAATATGAACATGCTAAATAATTTGTTGAGCTTGACCAAGGCATTAGAAATAATTTCCTCTTTAGATTCTAGGTGGAGAAGTTTCCAACAAGGAAAACTATTCTTGTAAGACCAATAATATTTTACTTTTGAATCCCAAGAAGATTTGAAAATAAGGCACAAATTAGTTCAAGGATCTTGAAGTGTAAGGTGGATTGAGAGATCCATGAGCCATTCTAAAAATCCACCATTTCCCCATTGCCAAAATTCCACCTACAACCTTTCTAGAGTATACTCTTACCACTTTAAATGGCCTTCCAAAAAAGTGATACATCAGCGGGCCCCTCTTCCCATAGGAAATAGTCCTCATTGCTACCTTCCAAGTATTTGGATTTAATAATGTAGGTATACTAATTGTCTTCTTTAAGTACTTTCCATCCCAATTTTTTGAGAAGGGTTTTATTCATGATTTTTTAATCTTACAGAGGCCCAATCCCCCATTGGATTTGGGAAGGCATGCCTTATCCCACTAAAAAAGAGGAAATTAAAAAATTTCTTCTAAACCTTTCCAAAGGAAGTTACACTAAATTTGTTTAATTTTATCAATAATTTTATTAGGAATCTTGAAGAGGGGCATGAATTATATAAGGATACTTTTCACTGAGCTTTTGAGTAGTTGTAGTTTGTCTACTTGAGTCAGTAGATGCCCTTTACATCCTACTAGTTTCTTCGAGATTCTATCCACTAATGGATTCCAATATTCTACCTTTAATTTCCCAACAAATAGATGGATGCCTAAATGATTAGAAGTAATAATTCTAATCTGATATCCAAGGATGGTAACCAGCTTCTTCTAAAGAGCCTACTAAGTATTGATGAAAAAAATTAAGATTTTAGAATAGATAATGCATTGGTTTGAGACTTATTCATACTTTGAGAGGATCCTTTTGATATATATATGGATTTATTAATGATCAAGAAAGTATTTTAAGTCACCCTTAATTCTTTTTTAAGGCCTTGATCCCTGACTACTTGAATGTGTCTTCCCATAATTATAGAAAGGATGATGAAGATATAGGGATAGGGGAGCCCCATATATTAATCCACTAGTAGCTAATAAGTAACCTTTGGGAACCCCATTGATCATGACCAAAAATTATGAAGTAGAGATGCAGCTGAATTTGAGATTATGGAACAAGGGATTGAATATGAAATTTTCAAGAGCTTTGTCAAGTTGCCTTCAAGATATTCTATCATAGGCCTTGTTCATATCTAATTTGACAAACATGCCTTAATTGTAGTAGTTGGATTTTTCTCACTAGAGTTAGTGAGTAAATATTGTAAGTTGTGGTGCATAGATTTATGGGTTTGAAATATTTTATTTGATTTTCTCCTAGTTTTTTTGGAATAAGAACTAAGAAAGTTTTGTTTAATTCTTTTAAAAAGTTGCCAACTCTAAAGAATTCACAGACTGCTACCTCCACTTCTTTATGAATAATATCCCAAATTTTTTGAAAAAAGAAAATAGGGAAGCCATTAGGATTAGGAGGTTTGTTATCTTTCATAGATGTCACCATGTCTTTAATTTCCTTGACCGAGGGGGATTTAAGGAGATTTAAACTCTTAGACTGAGAAATCAGCCTAGGAATGTTTTGCAAGAGTTTTTCTTCCAGGTTTACATCAAGGGAGCCATTTTCCTTCAAAGGGTTATAATTTAATTTAAGATATTTTTTATATTTTATTATTCAACTAAATACTTATGATAATTTTTTAAATTTTATTTTCATTCTTAATTATAAATATCAAATAGAGCAAAACATACCTCACCTCACTACCCTTTCGAATCTTGTCATTCAAAAATAACAAATAATGATGAATTTTGATTCTAAAGATAATGACACGTAGACACTTATATTTTATGACCAAATTTATTATAGAGTATACAATTTTTGTTAAATTTTACTTTATAGTTATTATTTATAGATTTTTTTCCCCCATCCTTATATGAATACATATAAGGATATATTTAGGTGGTAATTCATTTTTAGAAATAATTAAATGAGGTAAATAATTTTTTTAAATGAATTCATAAATGATATTTTTATGTTCTTAAATTTAAGAAAAATATTTTATCATGTTCTCATCTTACACATTATTAGTGTAGGATTTTTTTCTTTTTTAGTTTTACCTACATAGTTGTTAGTCATATTGATTAGGGTTGTTAAGGTTATTAGGGGAAAATACACTTAATGTATTTTATAATATTGAGTTGAGTTGTTATCTTTTTGGTGACCTAGTCTCTCACCATATAATGTACCTCCTTTGTACTTGTTTGGTCAATCAACTAATAGACTAATATGAAGCTCACTTTTACTTTGCATCTTGTTTTCATCTATTCCTAGGGTTTCATGAAATCTATGATGTTTAGAGATCTTGGAGTAATCTGACATGGTATTAGAGCATTGGTCTGATGGCCACTTTACCATTCCTAAAATCCTTGGTGAGATCTTTATTTCATGCATTCTTATTGGCTTTCTTGATTTTTGATGTTTTTGAGGGTTTGCTAGGATTTATTGAAAATCTATGCAAATTATTCATCTAGAGTCTAAAATTTTAAAAAAGACAATGCCATCAGATTTATAAGGTGCCAAAACCTTAGGATTATCTATAAACATGACCTAATTTCATGATAGTCAATTTTGGTCATTTTTTGAGGCCTTCAAGTCTTTTCAATGGTTTTGTACAAATCTGTATAGTTAGGTTCTTCAATAGAAGATCTTTTTTTATTTTGTTATGCTTTTTTGGTGATCCTTAATGGGTCTTTCATAGATTTTACATAATCATTCCAGATCTATATTTTTTTAACTTGGTATAAATTTCACACTTGCATGCAAAAATTAGAGTTTTGGGACTTTGTTGCACATGTAGTCAATAAACTCAACATCGATATTTTTTACTTTAGATGTAGTCAACAACCCTGACATCATAACTTTAGGTTGTATGCACAGTCAATAACCCTAACATTGAAAATTCAAGCTATACACATATTCAACAACCCTAATATCAATATTTCAAGATGCATGTGTAGTAAAGAACCATAACATCTATACTTTAGGTTGTATGCATAGTCAAAAACCTTGATGTCAAATATTTTGACTACTAGTGTAGCCCTTAACCCTGATGTCAAAACTTTTGACTACCTGTATAGTTTGAAACATCAACAATTACATGAGGTGACTATATCCCCAACATAAAACTATGTTGTGAAATTTTTTTAAACCTTTGGTACTATAAGAACTATCCAAACTCTTGATACTGTGGGAACCCTTTGAACCCTCATCACTACATGAACTCTTTAAACCTCTAGCATTATGAGAACTCTTAAGATCTTCATCACTATGGGAATTATTTAAACTAATACAAGGGACCAATGCAACCTTAATGCATAATCTTGATGACTACAACATAGCTCTAAAAATTTGATGATGGTCTATAGGATGTCAAATTTAACCTCATAATTTTTAATGTGAGCCCAAATTTTCAATCAGCCATAACATTTGATTGGTAACTCTTTTTTTAGTGTCATCTTCTCCAAAAGTGCCTATTTTTCATTCCTACATAGTGGTGACCTTTTTTGGCCCTCTACATCCACCTATTATTTACAAATTTTACCTCTTGGATACATTATCGATAAAGCCTGATATCCCTCTAGTTCCTTATACTTGCACACTAATTACTCAAGATACATTCTTGATTGTGTCTGACATCTATATGAGCATGCTTGTATTTAAAAAATTTAGGGGGGGTTACTGATAATAATTCTAGGGGGTGTTTGTATTCTTTATTTTCTCTTCTACACATTCTCATTTTTTGCATTGTGTTTATTCCTACACTTCTCATTTGGATACTTTCTCAATTATTATCAATGTCCTCTTCATGAGTGTGCATTGTTATTGTAACTAGGGGTCATTGTAGTTTTTTTGTATAGATTTGCACTTCTTTGGTGTCTTCTCTCAATCATGTTGAGTTCACTTAAGAGATACTTGTGGAAGAAAGTTGATTTTACACCAATGTTCTTCTTGGAAAGAGCAACTATGTTTCTTGGCATGCTTACATAGAACACTTATTCACAAAAAAGGAAAAGAATCATATTTTATTCTTATATGGATAAATTCTGACTCCCATTGATTCTAATAAGTACATTAAGTGGGTTAACACTTATGACAAGGTTCATGGTATATTGTTGTTACACATTTCATGGAATCTACATCACCATGTGCCCCAACACTATTTGAAGCATCCTTTAGTCTCTTTTTATAGATCATGTTGAGATTTATATCACTCCTACTCCTCTTTCTATCATCTCTTTAGAGACTATTGTACTCTATCTTCTTACTCATATATCTTGTGATGACACATCCATGGTGGATAATTCTCTTCCTTTTATTGAGCCACCACTATAGGATGAGATTATTCTTTACCTTAACTATCCTATTATAGATTTTACTTTCATTACTAATTATGATGTTGTTCTTTCATATCCATCACATATTAGTACTCTAAAGGACTCTATTGTTTCCAATAAGAGTACACTTATTGAGAGATTCAATGACTCATCTTTTCCTAGTTATATTTAGTTTGTTGATCCATTTGCTTCATTTATAGTCTCTTATTTATCTTTTAGGGTTGTTGAGTCATTATTTCCACTTCACATGGGCATTCATTTAATGAATGTTAGATGCCATTCTACTTCATCAGACTCACCTATACTCAATGACACTTCTAATTCTAAGAACATCTCTAATATTGATGACACGTCTTCTAGCACAAATGACTATAGTATTCATGAGGACATACCTCCACCACCTCCTTGTCACCTTCTAGATATTGAGGAGTTAGTTATTGATCCACCTACCTTTTGTCTAATTATAAGATTACAAGGTACATGCATATTGATCCAGGGCCCATTAAACATTAGACAACCTATTCTATAGTTACAAGGTATTTTATAGTCTATTTTAACCTTTGCTCCCATTACACCATCATTGGATAGTGTATTTGTCCCTCTTATTATGCATGAGGAGCACAGTTCCTTGTATATGAATCAAACCTTGGTTAGAGATCCATCAAGCACTTAGTGTACACATTCACTATTCCAGGGTGATCTACTCTTCATTACACCTACTTCTAATGGGTTCACTCCAGTGGCATTACATTTAATTCTTGTGCATGATCTTACTAGATCTATGCCACATTTCTATTTTGGACCCTAATCATATATATTTATATTACTACCTCCTTCATCTTCCATTGCGGAATGGGTAGACTTATATTACACCATTCATGTTATTCCAGTGATGGAGCTTATTTAGTCTTCAGGTAGAGGTTCTCATCAATGACATACATCATTCTGAGAGCTCTATTTTAGGTAGCTTCAACATCTTCTATGGGAACTTCTTAGTTCTCTTTTCTCTATGTGGCCTGTTTACTCTTACTTGTGGACACATTATCATCTATGGCCAACATCCTTAGAGCATGTAGGGTTTCTCTCTTTGCTCTCTTTTTGGGAGGAGTTTTATCTTACAGGTTTTTTCCTTTTCTCCACTTATTCAAAGTTGTATCATGCTTAGTCACCTCATCAGTCCTCATTGTAGGAACCCAATATATTACCTGTCTAATATACTTGTTTCTCTCTATTTTCTACTTTTTTATAAGTATGAAACGAAGAAACTATCAATAAGGATAATGGTTATGAGAACCTATTATAAAATGTGCACATGATCCAGATGATGGTGACTACCCTCTTTGGCTAGGAAGGAATAACCTGTAATAAGAAAACACTAAGAAAACTTATTTGTTAGACGAGTAGAAAAGTGGATTGCCTAGTGTGAGATAGGTCCTAAAAGTGAAAGCTTTCGAGGAGGCTATCAATCCACCTTATTTGCATAATTAAATTGAAATGATAAAATGAAATATAATTGCATTAAATGATAAAAAATCTAAAATTAAATACAATTAAGATGGATGTTTTGCTAAATAAATGACTAAATAAAGCAAATGTTAAAAGGCTAGTTGAGGCAAGGTTATGGTTTTGGTTTATCAAATGGTCAAAAGGGAAAGATGGTTTGGTTAAGGTTGATAAATGATTGAAATGATCAATAAGGTAATGGTCAAAATGATCAAGAAGATAGAAGGGAAAAGGGTAAAAGGGATAAATGGTAAAGTTGATAAATATGGCCAAGAGGCAAAAGGGGTCAAGTGGGTGAATTATGGCAAAGAGTTAAAAAGAATCAAGTGGGTAAATATGGCCAAGGAAATAAATGAAGTAACCAAAAAATGGGAAAAATAAGAGGTGGAAGGTGAAAGGTATGGAGGTCAAGAGAGAAGAGGCCAAAGGAGATAATAAGTTGAAATGAAATAAACAAACAAGGTTACCTTTGAGATGGTTGTCAATGATGGTGTTGTTGATGATCTTGTTGATGAAATCTTGGAGTCATTCTAGTAGAGCTTCAATGCTTTGAATATTTTATCTTTCAAGATGAGGATGACCTCCTCAAGTGGATAACCTCCTCCAAAAACCTACAATAAAATGTTAATAAAAAAAAACTAATTTATAACTTTCCAACTTAACCCTGGATGAAGGAGAAGGGGGGGGGGGGGGGGGGGGGGGGGGGGGGTTTATAAAATATGCTGCAAAGAATCATGCCAAAAGAGGAATAGTAAGAGCATGGCACCATTTTCTATTTAGTGGATGAATTAGTCAAAATAAGTTGGGTGGGATTCCCATTTGGGTTGGTGAGTGTCCCATTTGGGTTAAGAAGTCAAAAATGGGTGGCCTTTATCTTTTCTAAGGTAGGCATCTTATTTTGAAGGTTAATATCATGTGTGAAGGTAAAATACATGTTGAATAATGGTCTATTGAGGGAAAATTTTCCATATTTCAAGGGGGGATTTTGATGCTTAAATGAGGTCATCAAGCACTTTGGGAAGGGTCCCAGGTGGGGTATGATGTCTCACATTAAGCCATGTCACTTTCCATATCACCTTATCATGTCACTTTCTATGTCACTTGCCATGTCATCATGAATAGTGATAGTGGGTCCCATAGTGAATAGTACTTTCAAATAATGATTTTAAATAATATTATGTGACTAGAATAATAGTGATTTTATTAAGTTAAGAGGGGTTTTTTAAGGTTTAATAATGTTTAGGGGGTCCTGAGGCATTTAGTCATCAAAAATTGTATGTGTGCAATTTTCTAGTTCTACATTTTTCCCTTTTTTGTTATGTGGCTTTGAATTAACAAGCTATAAACAAAAAAAATCACTTGGTCAAAGGTTAGGGTGCCTTGAGTATTGGAGGAGGTGTTCCCCCTCAAACTAAGAGTTGATGAAGAAAGGCTGAATCAGGTAGAGGTTTCATAAGAAGCTAGTGGGGAGGAACTAGGTGGTACCACAAGGTAGGTGGGCATGTGAAACACTAATGGGTGAAAGGTGACTAAGCATGGTAGTCAATATTTTGCAAAGACTAAAGTCACCAATGTTGTTAAAAATAAGTTCAATCTTAGAAGGACACATGATAGGGATAACCAGTCCATATCATTGGTCATAGTTGATCGAGTTAGGCCTATCAAGTCATCTAGACACTCTTAGTGTGGGTCACAAGTATCTAGGGTAGGAAGTGCTCCTACAAAAAAACACAATTGTTTAGGTTATGCATGAGGTGGTGCAAACATTTAAAAGTTTAACATAGAAAGGTTGGTCATTATAGTCAAAAGTAATTATAAAACATGTTAATTTCTAGGTCAAAAATAACCAATGTCAAGGTGGATGTGGTGAAATCATGGGTTAATTAGGTATGGGTTAGAAGGGGATGGTCGAGCTAACTCCATATGCACTTGGTAAGTGGATGTTGGCTACATAATTTCAAGGATAAGAATCCAAAAATAACATTAGGCCAAATGTAGTTTTTTTAAGGTGAAGAGTGTTAGTTAACTTGGTTTCCCTAATTTGATATCATGTAGTTAGGTCTAGTTGAAGGACATTGGAGAAAGGTAAGCTCTAAAGGGTGGGAAATATGGGTATCAAATAGTTTTTTGATTGGTTTGGTAGAAATGGTGGATGAGATTACCTAGGTTGCAGTTAGATGATTGCATCAACTTTGTAAAAGGAATCTATAGCCATGGATAAGTGGGTTCAAGCATAAAAATTCTATCACTATTTAAAAAGGAGAAATATGCTTTACTAGGATTTAAAAAATCTAACACTACTCAAATTGCCATGGTGACCTAATGGGTTCTTTCATCACCATCCAAATAAGCTGACATTGGGCACATTTCATAATAATGTCAATAATAGGCTATGGAAATGTATGATTCAAAAATTTATGGAAACAAAGTAGTAGAGTGAGTAAATGAGAAGTGGCAAAGATTCAAACCCTTCATCCTTGAGTCATTGGGGCCCAAAAATAAGTAAGCATTGAGTTTTGAGGAAATTCAGAGATAAATAATGAGGGGTTTTAGAATATAGAGTGAGGTGAATAATAATATTAATTAAATGAGGGAGTAGGTTATGGATTTCATGCATTAAAGAAAGGGCATGGATGACATGAGGAAGCAAACAAGGAGATGTAGAAGTGACACAATTGGTGATCGCACTCTAAAGAGGTGGAAGTTGAATTAGAGAACATAAGGGAGATCCAACAAAGGATGAGGTGAAGGTAGACTAAGGGACGGATGAAGAGATAAGTAGAGGAAATAATGATGTCACATATAAAGATGAAGGTGGAGAATAATGGAAGGATCTAGCATGGACATATAGGAGGAAAAAAATAAGGTTAGGAAGAACAAGGAATGTCCTTAAAATGAGAAAAATGAAAGGAAATGGAGAAATGCGAGAGGATGTTAGAAAATAATGAAAGGGAATGAGATGAAGATTAGGGATGATAAGATGAAAAAGAAAGAATTGAAGCAAGGATACAAATCAAGGATACTCACATAGATGCAAAAGACAAGTTAGTACCGAGATGGAAAGAGGAAAAGGGGAATGAAAAAGGCAAAAGGCAATAACTAAGAAAAAGAAAAGAGGCCATTATGGAAGTCTTCTCAAAGGATAAATACCTAGGTAGAAACTAGTCATGGAGGAAAAAAAGAATACAAAACGGATGAAAGGATGGGAAAAAAATCAACAAGAAGAATGGACTATGGGTACAGTGGGAAAAATGGTGAAATGGAAGAGAGTGGTGGTACACATAAATAAAAAGTGTAACAATAAAAAAAATAGAAAACTTGCAAGATGCAAAGTATGATGTGGAATGGGTGAGGAAAAGAGAGTGATAAAGAGGGTATGAAAAATACCCAAGGGTGAAGGGAGATGATGAGGATGGTGGAATAAGTTGAATGGAATAAAGGACAAGGTTGGTAATAGGTGGAGAGAGACCAAAAACATGAAAAGTGGGTGACGGAGTGAGTTGTGAAGTATGTGCAAGGAAAGGTGATGGGGAGGCTAGTGAGGTAGAGTAGGTGGTGGTTTTATGGGAGATAAGAGGGGTTAATGAGGAAGGCTAACAACTCTTGTGTTAAAAGAGATTGACAAGTTGTAAAATTGGTTAAAGAGATTGACAAGTTGAAGGGAGGGAGGTGGTGAGGGGATAGGTAGAGAAGTGGAGGAAGAGATTTTAGGTGAGAAGGGAAAAAAAATAAAGGATGTAGTTGAGCTGACCTTAGTAAATAAGCGCTACCTACATAGTCCAAAAAGACCTCAGGCCAATGTAGTTCTCCCAAAAATGGGGGAAAAACTTAGGAATAATTATTATTTGGTGTTAAAACATAAGGATGATTAAGAAAGAATTCAAAGCTTATTTGATGTAGAATGCCCTAAGCAAGAGGGCATTGTTAGCAATGGAAATGAGTGAGAAGAAAAAGGGGATGGGAATTAGTCATAAATGGTCAAGCTTCCCATAGAAGTGAAGTAGTTCCTACATAGTCCATAGACATCAAGCCAATGTAGTTCAACAAGGTTTGGGTGAGTGGTGATCAAATTGGTTTCCCCAATTTGATGGACAACATGGGTTGGTTTGGGTTGAGGGAGAAGGCTTTGTAAAATAATAGTTTTGGGTTTTGGTGAAGGTGTCAATGAAAGTGCATGGTGTAGATTGGTAAATAGTTACCATAATGATCCCACATTTATTAAGATGAGAGATACAAATGGGAAAGGTAGGATAAATTAGAAGAGAACATAATTCTAAGTACCACAAATGATCTTCAATGGAGCTAATCCACAGAAGAGGTGCCTTTTTAAGTAGGTCACACCTAAAATTATGTGAGGGTATAAGTTTGGATATAGTTTCTACTACTACGAGCTAAGTTTTAGGAGGTGGGGGACTATCCAAATTTATAGGGTCACATTGGCCAAGGTTCATCACTGCTACAAGCCAAGTTTTAAGGGTAGTAGTGAATTAATGACCTGAAAAGAATTTTTTGATAGTTAAGTAGATTCTATAAGTAAGGAAGTTAGCAACATGGTGAGTGATAGAGGATGGACCTTGCCTAACCTAAGAACTACATGGGTAGGTGAGATAAATAGTGGCCATGTCTGCATCCTCTATCCCAGTTCCCTAGAATTGGTGACTTAGGGTTCTACTTAGAAGATGTATTGGTAGTAGGGAACTACATGGTCTAAGATATTGATTATGAAATTGGAGAAGGTGATCATTCCCCTATCATAAATGAATGCATAGTTGGCACAAAAGAAAAGACTGCCATATTTGAGCAAGCACTGCCAATGGTTGGGGTTTGACATTTAGAGCCTATGGCAATGGGCTGGTAGTAAAATTAGGGTAGAGGGGATAAGAAGGTGAATGTCTTGTCATGAATTCATAATGGCATGCATTTGATGGAAGAGTTTCTATAGTAGAAATCATTTAGGCATTACCACCACTAGCAATAGTGGCAATTGTGAAGGCATGATCATTATAGTAGCCCATGGTTGAAAGACAATTTATGTCAACTAAGCTAAAGGTGATGATGACACAAATGACCACCAGGCCTATAAGGATCACAAGATGACAAACCAAGGAAAGATATTGGATGTGGATTGAATTATAAGGTTAATAAAAAGATATCATGATAGTGCATAATGGCTTTATCAATATGACTAATCATATTGAGGGTGATGTGTCCATGTGAAAAGGTAGGTAGACATAGCCATTTCAAGTGGGAAGACTATTCAAGGGAATAAATGACATCATATGACCTTCTTGATTAGCATAATGGAGAACTAGGTTGGTAAGGAAGAATGGGTAGGTACTCTATTTAAATAATCATGATAAAGACTAGGACTAGGATCAGATCGTACCCTTCATGTGATCAAATCTACCTTCACATAATCATCATTCAAATTTCCATTACAAATTATGGTGTATGTCCCTCCATGCACTAATACTACCATCTTAAACCACATTCATCATTAATAACAACAACAATAATGAATAGGAGTGTCATCCCCTCATCCCACACTAATGAACAACAACAATAATGAATAGGAGTGTCATCCCCTCATCCCAAACTAATGATACCATCTAGCTCATGAGGTAAACTTTCTTAAATAATTGATGCCTTCTTCATAAGGTATGTTGATGTATGCATTTCAACATAATTCTTGGGAGTAATCAAGTAGAAGGATGGTTGAACACAAATCTAGAGTCACCAAATAATCTATCTAATGCTTAGGTAGGAAAATAATATACACATGTGTTTTAGGCAATGTGTAATATGATGACTATGTATGTGTTGTGTGACTCTTCACACCCTAAATAAAATATTGCATAGTTTTTTATGTATAAAATGTGTTAGATGTCACTAGTTGAACGGTATCATGCTTAAGGTTATGTGGATACTTATGAATGTTATGGTTATGGTTATGATTGGTATGCTTTTGGTTTTTATAATCTCACTAAATGTAAAAATAATTATTGTTGTTGTTGCAACACTGGATGGTAAAAGTCATGAGAAAAACACCAACCAATCACATTAATAATAGGGCACAATGCTTTATTTTTGACAAGGACTAAAAAAAGACCCAAAGTGGGATTGGCTTAATGAATATAAGGCCCTCAAATATTGTGCATAAGCGACCGTTAGTTGATAAAAAAGGTTTCTTGATCACAGGGTATCAAGTAATCTCTTGATCCCTTGATTTATAGATAGTCTAGAAGGAAGATGGGTGATGGGTGGTGTGAAGGGTAATGGGTGATTTGTATGATAATCTCATGTGAATTAATTTACCCCTTCTATAGGTGACCTAAGAATGGTAATAGACAAGTCCATGTCATATACTAGATGTAGACCGATCAATGCAAGAAGTCTATATGTGGAAGTCGATTGTGGCTTCCAAATTATTATGTTACTAGAGATTCAATTGTGGCTTTAGAATTTGTTGTGATAGTGGGTCTTTTGCTTTATTTATGTATATGAGACACTGATTGATGCAAGAAGCTTCCAATAAATTGCTCTACTTTTGACAAAGTGAACTTAGCCATCCTTAAAGGGAGTGGTCTAAGCTTATTATCTTTTTTTAATGATCTTGATAGCTATCCTTCAAGGGAGTAGTCTACCTTACATTTGGTAGTTTTTATTTTGTTTTTGGGTAGCTATCCTTCGAGGGAGTAGTCTACAATGCTTAAGATATTGACCCAAGTAATTGTTTAAAGATGAAATGTGTTTATACATGAACCAATCTAATTAGGTTCTGAGGTTTACCTTTTTGAGGGCAAAACTTTACACCAAAAGGTCAATGATACGTGAAAGGGTGTGGTTTTAAGAGACAATAACCATGGGATTCCATCTTGTTAGAGATGAAAAAGTATACATGAGAACCATGCTATGGGTAGATCCATGGTACCCATATTTAGGATTAGGCCATGATTGTGATGGTTAATCACATGGTTCTATGTTTTAATCAATTATTATCAAAAGGGGAGGAGTAAGGTGGGTGAAGGTTAAAATCTCATAATCAAGGGATGAGCTTAAGTTAGACAAACAGGGGAACTTGATCCTTCTTTAATATAAAAATGGATGCAGATGTGAAGTGTTGAGAGGCTCAGGTTCTAGTTTGCCTTTGAGAGAGGACAAATGATAAGATTCTGATCCATACTTATGGGTAATGATGTAGGGTCCAAGCCAATTAAAATAAAACTTGACTTGTTTACTCTTTTCCATGTTTGTCATGTGTTGGTTTTCTTTTAGCATGAGATCTCTGATATTGAATTCCCATTATTTGATGTGCTTATTATAAGCATGGGTAATATTCTCTTGATAGATGTGAAGATGGTTAAGGGTAGCAAGGTGATGTTCATAAATTAATTCAAGGTGTGTGAGGCATTCTTGATGATAATATTTTTTAGAAATGATGTCATGTAAGGAAATATGAAGAGAGGGAATCTAGACTTCAAGAGGTAGAACAGCCTCTATGCCAAAGACCAGGAAAAAAAGTGTAGCACCTATTTTGGTTTGGATACTAGTGCGATAGGCCCATAAAACAAATGGGATTTGTATGTGCCAATCTTGTCTTGAAGCACTTAAAACTTTAGTCAGCATTTTTATGAGATTTTTGTCGAAGGATTCTTCCTATCTATTTACCTATGGATGGTAAGGTGAGGAGTGATTGAGTTTGATGCCAAAATCATCGCAGAGGGCTTGAATTTTTTTTTTTAAATGATTTACCATTATCTATTATGATTTTTTGAGGGACACCTAAATGACAAATAATGTGATGATTGATAAAATCTATAATTTTTTTGGCTTTGATGGAGATAAGGGTATGGCCTCCACCCATTTAGTAAAATATTATATAGTGGTGATGATATATTGGTATCACTAAGAAGAGTGAGGATTGATTTATCCAATGAGATCTAGCCCCCATTGTGAGATGGGGTAATAATCCATGGATACCTAAAGGTCATGAGTGGGTGCATGATGCAAGTTAGCATGTTGTTGGAATTTAAGACACTTATTTACATAGTCAGGATAGTCTTGATTGAGGGTAGGCCAATAGTAATCCAGGTGTAAGATTATTTTGGTGATAGTGAGGCCACTAAGATTTCCTCTACAAGCTCCATCATGGGTTTCTTTAATGGCATGAGGAATCTCATGACTACATAAACAATAGAGGATAAGGCCATCAAAGCCACATTTATATAGGATTCCCCTTAATATGGTATAATGAGAGGTGCCCTACACAAAGGCCTTTTAGGAATTCTTTGAGAGGTCAGGTGGAATGATGCCCAGGTTAAGGTAGTTAAAGGTTTAGTCATACCAAACATTAGAAGGAGATGCCTCCACACTATAGATGGTTGGAAGGTCTAAACTGATATATGAGGGCCCAATGAAATGGTGTATGGTGACAAACAATCTGGATTTTTTAGGTTGAGAGGGTATTTGAGATGCAAGAGAGGTCATTGTGTCTACAAATTTATTATTAGATCGAGGCACTAATAGGATTTAATAATGGTCAAAATATGTTAAGATATCATCAAGAGGAGCTTATACTTCTATAAAATGTCATTTTTACACTGATAGGACCCATTGACCTAGTTAATAATGAGTTGAGAATCACTAAAGATATAAATAATTTTTGATTTTTAAGGTGAGAGTGATTTGGAGATTAATGACTAAAAATTCATATGTTTCCATGTTTTTATTACATTCAAAGTCAAGTTTAAAGGATAGTGGAAGAGGTTCATGATGAAGGGGTATGAGAATTATGCTTTCACCCCCACCATGTTGGCATTTAGAGCCATCAAAAAACATGGTCATTTGGTAAGAGGGTTCTCCCTAAGAAAGAGTTGTAATAGACTCATCAAGGAATGTTAATGGAATGGGTTGGTTATTTGGGAGAGGGGATTTAGATCATTGATCAGTAATGACCTACCCTTTAATGTATTTTTGGTGAAGAAACTCAAGATCAAACTAAACCAGAAGGATGAGCCACTTAGCCATACACTAATTTTGATATGGCTTGGAGTGCATATACTTGAGTGGGTAGGTGTTAGTGATAACATATGTTTTGTGATTAAGAAGGTAGTGATGAAGCTTGGAGGAAAAAAACTAGAGTGAGACAAATCTTTTTAGGATGGGTATATTGTGTCTCATACTCTATAAGCATGTGATTGATATAGTAAACATCTTTTTCCTTGTTCTATTCATCTTGATGAGCTAGCATGACACCTAAAGAGTGATCAGTGGTGAATATGTAAAGGTAGAAAGGTTGGTCATCCCTAGGTGTGATAAGAATAGGTGTAGAAAGTAAGTACTCTTTGAGTGAATCAAACACTTGTTGACAATCTTTGGTCCATCTAAAGGAGGTGTCTTTCTTCAAGAGGTGGTGAAAAGGTTGGCATCTATCTGATAATTAAGAGATGAAGCGATGGATAGATTAAAATTTTCCCTATAGACTGTGAATTTGCTTAAGGTTTGTCAGAGGATGTATTTCTAGGATGGCCTTGACTTTAGCAGGGTCAATCTCAATTCCATGGAGGGAGACGATAAAGTTAATAAGCTTTCTAGACAAAACCCCAAAGATGCATTTCTTGGGATTGAGTCAAACACAAAATTGGATTAGTCAGTCAAAAATAATATTAAGAATAGATAAATGGTCCTTTTGGTGTTTAAATTTCTTGAGGAGATCATCCACATAATCTTCTACAATTTTATGAAAGAGATTATGGAAGACATAGGTCATAGCCCGTTGATAAGTTTTTCCTTCATTTTTTAAGCCAAAAGGCATGACTTGATAGCATATTGTTCCCCAAGGAGTAATGAAGGTGGTTTTATGTTGGTCTAAGGGTGTTATTAGGATATGATTGTATCCTAAAAATCCATCCATGAGAGATTACATCTCATGACTTACTGTAAGGGCAACTAGTTGGTCAATGTTGGGTAAAGGAAAGTCATCTTTGGGGCATGCAAGGTTAAATTCTTATAAATAAAAATAAAGGCAGAGTCTCCTAATGGGATTCATAATGGGAATAATATTGGAGACCCATTGTGGGTAGTCAATGGGTTGAATAAATTTGATGGATAAAAGACATTTAAGTTCTTCCTTGATGAGAAGAGCTATACAAGGGTGTATTTTGTGAAGCTTTTGTTATACTAGCTTAGCCTCTAGATGGGTAACAATATTATGAAGGGTGATAAAGGGGTCAATCTTGTGAATATTATGATAAGACCAAGTGAATGCAATGCTACAATCCCAAAGGAAGGTGAGATAATCACGTTGCTCATTTGAGTTCAAGGATTGGCCTAGTTTAATGACACAAGGATTCTCCTAGGTTCCTAAGTTAATGTCAATAGTTGATTTGTTTAACATGGTCTAATTTTTTGAAGGTAAATATTTATGGATGGGAGAGTCTCCTACACCAAGGTAGGTGAGGATAGAACTATCATCTTGGTGTTAAATGGTATAGATGGTGGGTGAATCATGGTCGATCATTTTGGGGTGGATGAGAGGAAAGATTTTAGTTTGGCCACTGTTCTGATAGGTTAGTGGGCCTAAACTAATGGTAATGATCAAAAAACAATTTGGATGGGATGATGTTGGAGTCTCTGGATTGAGAAGATGTATTAAGAGAAGATGGAGTCTCTTCCATGGGGATGTCAATAGGTTTTGGTGAGGTGGGTTGTAAGGTGCTTTAAACTTGAACCCAAAGAACTCACAAGGTTTTTGAGTCTTGATAATGGGGAAATTCGTGATGTTATTATTCATATAGGCCCATACTAGATCCTTTACAAGAAAAGAGGTGAAGATAGGTTCTTGTAAAGGCTAGGTTGCTTAGATAAGAGAAATCAAAAGTGAAAGGTTAAATAAATGGAGTGGTGATAGGAGTGAGGAGTGGTCGATCAAGTCTCCCATAGACAAAGTATGTTCAATTACTAGTAAGTCTAAATGGGATTATGGTACATATGTTAGGGTCATAAGAAGGGTCATTTTGAAGGTTCCCATATTCTTAGGGAGTGGCAAAGGCATCTAAGGCTAAAATTCAGTACTCCCCAATAAAAAGGTATTGGAAAGTTTGTGTCAAGGAGTCCTTAATGGGAATATAAGAAGAAGGGATAGATGCACTAGTTGAGGCTTCATTGTTATTAAGGGTATAATCACTATGGCTGGTGGTTGATGGTGTAGTTGTGTTAATGGGATTGGTTAACTATAATGGATATGAAGGTGGAAGAAGGACATCACTAGGCTTATAGGTCATGTTGCAACATGTAAAAAGACTAGGATTAGCCTCGATGGTTATGACTTGCCCTTCATGTTTGAATTTAACACAGTGGTATAAATTGGAGGGGATGCAAATCATAGCTTAGATCTAGGGATGTTCAAGTAGAATGTTATATTAGAATTCACCCTCTATAACATAAAATATCTTGAGGATGGTGCAAGGTCCCAAGCATATTTGAATAACAATCCCTAAGGTAGTGGCTATGGTGTCATTGAAGGAGTGAAGAATTGTTGTGATTTCAGCCATGATATTCTTTGGTAAATATAGCTAATCAAAAGCATAAGAGGAGATTATGTTGATGCTAACTCCTCCATCAATCATTACCCTTTTGATTTAGATGTGATTGATATATATGGTGACAAATAGAAGTGGTTTGGATTCCTTGGAGTGTGCTGGAGGTATCTCAAAATCTTGGAAGGTGATAATAGCATAATGTTGGAGCATCCCAAAAAAGGAGGCAAGGGGTTGAGGGTCATCTAGTTGAACCTCAATGGATTACAAGGCATCTATTAATGCCTAACGATGATGAGGCAAGGTGTTGATCAAGTCAAAAGGCTCATCTTCACTTATACTTGATGAATTTGCTTCAACACAGTTTGTTGAATGGATGCAAAGGAATTAGTGTGAGTTGCACCTAGGATGGACACTTTGGGTCTAGATGATGGCCTAGGTGGTGGTATTGGTGTTTGGTCTTGGTTAGGAGGCTATGAATCTGAAGGATATGTCCATAAAATAGACACATTGGCTCTTCATTTACCTCTTTTTTATGCTTGAGATTGGGTAATCATGTGGATTGTATGGACAATAGGCTCAATTGAACTGGGTGATTTCTTTAACTCCTTACCCTTGACTGTAGATGAGGAAGTCAAAGTAGGTTGGGATAGTGGTTAGATTGTCTAGGTTGGTAATTGGGTTAGTAAGGTAGGTGAAAGTGGTTTATTTGATGACAAATCATCATCCTCATATAAGTGATGAACAAGAACTTGGAGAGCTTTGAAACTCTCTATGTTATGTCTTAGTGTCCTATGGTATGCACAAATTTGAGTATCATTAAACTAAGAGGGTTTGGTGTTATAATGGGTGAATGGTTTAATAGGTGTAAGTTCAATAGAAGATATTTTCAATAACCTCTCTAAAATAATAGAGTAAGATTCCTTCAGAGGTGTTGAGGGTGTTAAGATGCTCATTGGGGAAATAAGAACCTTCTTAGGCATGGTTTTGACCTTAGAGAGGGTTGGTGGATGGAAATTTTGGTAGATGGTTTATATTGGGTTGGCTTAGCTATAATCAGATTAATGGTAGATGGTTTTGAAGTAAAGGATGGAGGGTTGATAATAGGTGGAAAAGTAGAGGTGGATAATTTAGCTAAGAATGATGAAGAAGATGACAATGTAGGTGGTGAAGGGATATGCATAGAAAAGGGTGTTAGTTTAATTGAAGTAGAATAAGTGACTGGGATGGTAGAAGAGTGGGGTCCCAAAATAGATGTCAAATGAGAAGGAGGTGGCATAGGTATAACTTGAGGATGAGATTTAATTAATTATACCCTTCAGTCCATCTTGGTTGTTGGTTTGTTAGGTGGCCTAGAGGAGGTTAGGCCTGATGTGATGGGGGGATGGGTGATGCTAGGTATGAGAAGGATACACAAATTCTTGGTTGATTTAGATAGAAGATTATGAAATGATATAGGTGGAGGTGTGTGATATGGTTCCCTCACATCTTGGGGAAAATAAATGTTTGATGATGGGGTGATAATAGTTTAGAAAGTGGATGCTAATGAAGTTGAGGGTTTGGTTCTATTTTGGTATAGGAGACCCAAATGATGGCAAGAAGTGGTTCTATCCAAGTTGGGTTGTGAGGTAAATTCCAAACTTTACACTAACTGAGAAAAGGGATTATAAATGGGTTTTGTTCCTTGATCTATTGTTTTAAATGTCAAGCCCTTGGGTGAAGAAGAGGGGATGGTTCCTTCATCTATACTTGATCTAGAAGGTTCCAAAATAATGGTTGCTTGTGGGGTGATTAAGAGAGGGGATGTTTGTTTGATCAAGGATGCATGTATGGTCTTAGTTCCTTCCTTTGATAGGGTATCCAGAGGAGAATATGAGAGTTCTACCATTTCACTTGGTGGTGTAGAGGAAGGGGTGGTTAGATCAATGGCCAGTTCTATGAAAGGAGAGGCGAGCATGGATATGATTTGATCAAGAAGAGAAGAATGGGATATAGATCCTTATACTTGGGTATTTGAAGGGGTAAGAGGTGAGTTTGCTTCTTCCATAGGTGAGGTTAGTGAAGAAAAAAAGGGAATATGAGGCTCATCCTCCATGGGCTCATTTATTATGACATTGATTGTATGTGCCTCATAAGATTAAGATGGTTCAAATTGATTGTCAGGGGTTTGGGTAGGTGGAGGATGGTTAGGGAATAGTTTGCAAAAAATACCAAGAGAATGGTTGGGGGGTGCATTAAGGTTGTCAAACATCAATTCACCATTGCCAATCAAGTTTTGAACAAGACTTTTAAAATTGTTATACCAATTTATTTCATGTTCAATGACCCAATGGAAAGCACAATGGTCATTTTCATTGTCCCACCTAGGCACAGGGTGAGAGGGGTCAAATTGTTGAGGTGGTTTGATCAGTGGAAGTTGAATAACATTAGATTTTATCTATTTATCCAACATAGAGGCATAATATTCCCCTATACGAGTGAATTGTTTACAGGGAACCCATATTTGATTTTGGTTTGGTGGGTAAGAAGGATTGGAAGGTGTGTTTTGATGTGGCTAATTAATGGATGGAGGTGGGGTAGTTTTCAAGACAACCACATTTTTTAGATGTTTTGGCTTTAAAATTTGGTTAGTTATTTATTTTGGAGGAAGAGGGGTCATTAGGTTTAAAAGTGGAATTCTTATTTCACAATTTTAATTTACCCTCATCTATGGCTTGGTTCTCAAGTTTGTGTGCCATTGTGAATGCTTCATCAAAGATTCTAAATGTTTACACCTAAAGGGTGGGAGCGATATGTTTTTTGCATCCCCAAGAGAAAATTTCAATGAGTTCCATTTGGGGTAGTGAAAAGGATAATTGATTAATGAAGCCTCACCATCATGCAATGAAGTCAACAATTGATTCATCATCAAATTATCTGATAGATTAGATGTTAGTTATGGAGACATTCCTGGATATATTGACAAAAAAATGTTCTAAAAAAATTTGGACAAGTTGATAAAATGAGAAGATAGAATGTCTAGGAAGGGCACTGTACCAATCCAAGGTGGGCCATGATAAAGACATAGGGAAGGTTCAAAGAAGGAGGGCATCATCATAGGAAATCATGTAACAAGAATGGTGAAATGCCTTAAAATGTTGTTGAGGATCCTCCTTACCCTAAAACTTATAGAATTAGGGAAGCTCTCATTGAGGAGGATAAGCTTGAATCAGGATAGAAGGGTTGATAGGTTCATTACAGATTTGGTCGTAAGATAAAATATTATGGGACCTAGAGATAGATGATTTGAGTTGGATCATCTTATCTACAAGCATCTTGATTAGGTCAAGTTGGGGTTGAAAATATTACTAATTTGATGGCAAGTTTTGCTAAGGTTGGGTTATAACTATGAATTGGTATGTGGTAGGAGGTACAGAAGTGGGCACATATTGGTATGTGGTAATTTGAGGTTGGGATAATGTCCCTGCAAGATTGATAGGCATTAAGGGTTAAGTGGAAGGTTAAATATATCCAAATGGGTGGAGGATATATTGATAGGAGACTATAGGGGCTTGTTGAGGAGTTGATAATGGTTGGTTTAGGGATACATTTGGGTTGGTTGATGGGGGCATGGTTTGGGTTGGTATTGCTAAAGTGTTTGTGGTTGTTGATGGATAGTGATCCTAGTGCTAATAGGGGAAGTGTTTATGGTATGGAGAGTGCCATGTTCTAAAAGAGGGTTAAGGTTGGTATATTGGTTAAGCTAAAGGGAATGGTAAAAATGGGTATAGAAGACATAGCACTGACACAGGGGGTGATAAGGGGTAAAATTGAGCCAACATTAGAGGTATTGGTTGGGGTAACAGGGGTTTAGGTGGTGGTGATAGATGAACCAATGGTATAAGATGAATCTTAGATAATAAAAGGTTGGGATGATGCAACACCAACCATGAGGTGGTATTTCATACCATATGGTGGATTCATGGGAGGAATCGAAGTCATCAAAGTACAATAGGCTAAGGTATTAAGATAGTGTTTTAAAACAACTAGATTTTGGTCCAGAAAGGTGGAAAAAATTGAATCACCTTTAGGGATTGTTATAAGCACCATAGGTGGGGGAGAATGGTGTGATGAAGCATGGGGCAATCTATCAATATCTACAGTATAATCCATTGATGAGGATGATGAAGAAGATGGTGGTGGGTTGTTTTGTTTTTTCACTTATTATATGGTTAAGACCATATGATAAATTTAGAAATGGATAACGAACCTCTCACCTCACACAATGAGCAAACAAAAAAAACCCAAAGCAAATAAAATACACACTAAAATCATAATTAATCCTAGGATTTATTTTAAATCACTTTTGACTTATTCCTCAAAGAGTGTGAAAGAGGAAATTAACTTGTAAGTCAGGTACTAAAAAATCCATTTAAGGATAGTTTCAGGTTGAATTTTGGCTCTCAAATAATTTTCACTAGACCAGATACGTGGCCTGATACTAAGGGCTTACTCCCCTCACTTCACGATCCCATAGCTAGTGTGGGCACTTAGCCAATATATACCATTTGTCTAGAGTTTATACTCTATCAGAGAATGGATTGGGTCCTCTCCTTGATGATGAAATCCAAGTAGGATTTATAAATAGGGTACGGTGATCCAAAGGGTGGTGAAATATCAATGGGCCTTATCTCAAATAAGTTTTGATGTTTAATTTGTGCATGTAATTTGGTAGTGTAACATATGTGTTCTACGATTAATTCATAATGCATTTAACTAATCTAGGTAAGCTAATCATTAAGTAGGAAATACAATGAATGAACTCAATTTTAACCCAAAAGAAGAGTTTTGTTGTCTTTTTATGCAAACAAGGAATAGCTAAAATGCACTTAAATGCAAGATGTAAAATGCATCATGTCCCTACAATGAAATTTTTTTTTTGGAAAAGAAGAAAGGAAAGAATTTTTTATTTTTCAAAATTTAGAAATAATAGAAATGCAAGAGCATTGAACTTTCATTAAATGTAATTATATGCCTAAAAAATTATGAACTCATAAGGCATCCCACCAGGCATGCCAAAATGTTTCTCTTTATTTTTTTATTTTTTCTAAGTATGAAAAGAAGAAACTATCAATAAGGGTAATGGTTATGAGAACCTAGTATAAAATACACACATAAGAATAGATGATGGTGGATACTCTACTTTGGATAAGAAGGAATAACTTGCAATAAGAAAACACTAAGAAAACTTATTTGTTAGATAAGTAGCAAAGTGGATTGCGTAGTGTGAGATAGGTCCTAAAAGTGAAAGCTTCCTAGGAGGCTGCCAATCCACCTTCTTTGGATAATTAAATTGAAATGATAAACTAAAATATAATTGCATTAAATGATAAAAAATCTAAAATTAAATATAATTAAGATGGAAGTTTTGCTAAGAAAATGAATAAATAAAGTAAATGCTAAAAGGCTAGTCGAGGCAAAGTTATGGTTTTGGTTTGGCAAATGGTTAAAATGGAAAGATGGTTTGGTTGCAGTTGATATATGATTTAAATGATAAATAAGGTGATGGTAAAAATGATCAAGAATATATAAGGGAAAAGGATAAAAGGGATAAATGGTTAAGTAGATAAATATAGCCAAGAGGCAAAAGGGGTCAAGTGGGTGAATTATGGCAAAGAGGTAAAAAAGGGTCAAGTGGGTAAATATGGATAAATAAATAAATGAATTAATTGAAAAAGGATAAAAATAAGAGGTGAAAGGTGAAATGTATGGATGTCAAGAGAGAAGAGGCCAAAATAGATAATAAGTTGAAATGAAATAAACAAACAAGGTTACCTTTGAGATGGTTATTAATGATGGTGTTGTTGATGATATTGTTGATAAAATCTTGGGATGATTTCAATAGAGATTATATGCTTTGAATATTTTATCCTCCAAGATGAGGATGACCTTCTTCTCAATTGGATAACCTCCTCCAAAAACCTGTAATAAAATGTTAATAACAAAAAAATACTAATTTACAACTTACCAACATAATCCTGGGTGAAGGAGAGGGGGGGTATTTATATCATATGTTGTAAATAATAATGCCAAAAGAGGAATAGTATAAGTATGGCACCATATTCTATGTGGTAGATGAATTAATCAAATAAGGTGGGTGGGGATTCCCATTTGGGTTAGTAAATGTCCCATTTGGGTTTAAGAAGTCAAAAATGGGTGCCATTTGTCTTTTCCAAGGTAGTTATCTTATTTTGAAGGTTAGTTTCATGTGTGAAGGTAAAATACATGTTTAATAATGGTCCCTTGAGGGAAAATTTGTCATATTTTAAGGGGGGCTTGTGATGCTTAAATGAGGTCATCAAGCACTTTGGGAAGGGTCTCAAGTGGGGTATGATGTCCCACACCAAGCCACATCACTTATAATCCATGTCACTTACCATATCACTCTACCATGTCACTTTCCATATCACTTGTCATGTGACTTACCATGTCATCATGAATAGTGATAATGGGTCCCACAGTGAATAGTGACAATGAATAGTACTTTCAAATAGTAATTTTGAATAATATTATGTGACTATAATAATAGTGATTTTATTAGGTTAAGAGAGGTTTTTTAAGGTTTAAGAATGTTTAGGGGGTCTTTAGGGGATCTTGAGACATTTAGTCATAAAAAATTGTAAGTGTGTAGTTTTATAGTGTCTGCAATACACTTCAAAGGAGGTGTTAGTGTAATATTTTTCATGCTTTCAATTTTACCTACATGGTTTTTAGTCAGCTTACTTAGGGTTATTAAGTTCATTAGGGGAATACAAACTTAATGTATTCTATAATAGTGAGTTGATTTGTTACCTTTTTAGTGACCTAATCTCTCACTATATAAGATACCTCCTTTGTACTTTTTGGCTAATCAACTAATATCCTAATATGAATCTCATTTTTTATTTATATCTTTCTCTCACTTAATCTTAGGATTTTTTGTAATCTTTGACATTCATATATCTTGGATTAATCTGACGCATGTGATAATTTCATTATAACAATTCTTGACGATAAATGGTACATTAAAGATCAAATTTGGTTATCTAATTACTAAAGGTATTCAAAATAATGATCTTTATATTTTTACATTTTTTTCTTCTACATCTTGTCTTTCCTTTCAAATTAGTAATGAATATCAATTATGACATGAAAGTCTTAGACATATTAATTTTAAGAATCTTTGTGATATGTTGAAACATGATCTTGTAGTAGGATTATCTAAAATTAAATTGTATTGTGAAACATGTGTGTTACTTATGTATTAAGCAACATAATCTACATTTTCACAAATGGCATGATGCAAACTCCTCTTATCCTTTATAACTTATTCATAGTGATGTTACAAGACCGCTTGAATTTTCATCTCTTAATGGATATTTATATGCTTTAACTTTTATTTTTGATCATACTAGAATGATTTGTATTTATTTTATAAATAAAAAATATGAAGTGTTGTTTAAATTTTTAAAAAATAATTTTTTTATTGAAAAATATTCTAACCTAAAAATTAAGACATTAAGAACTAATAATGGTGGTGAATACATTAGTAAATATTTTTTGTTATTTTGAATTTCATTTGATATTCAAATATAACTAACTCCTTATTCTCCACAATAAAATTGAATTATTGAGAGAGAAAATAGGGCTATCTTATAAATTGTTAGAACTATATTACATTCTGCAAGTGTTCCTAAATCTATTTGGTTGAAGCCATAAACATAACTGTACATATTATTAATAGAGTTCTTACTAAATATTTACATCTTTCTACTCCTCTATAAAAGTTGTATAATAAAAAAAATATCAAGTGTTTCTCACCTTAAAATATTTGGTTTAATCTTGTTTCTTCATTTTCATTCCTAAATTGAAAAGAAAAAAACTTAATCCTGCCTCCTACTCTTGCATTTTCATAGGTTATATAAGAATAACTAAAAGATTAAGGGTGTATGATCTGTATAAAAAAATTATCATTGAAAATATGAATGTTCAAATTCTTAAAAAGTATTTTTGTGAGCCTTCTATAGAACCCTCTCAAGTTTCTTTTATGAATACATAGACACTTAAGATCCTCCTTATAAAGAAACATATACTTTAGAGGAAAATGATGAAAATTTAGACACTTTTGAGTTTGAGGGGGAGCCTTCTCTATTTCGTATTTAGACTGGAGAACAATTAATGGTTAAGTGGTATTATTTATGTACCTTTAATATAATAAATTACATTGGTTAAATAATAATCTATTTTATTATTTATCATGAGTTTATCCTTATGTAAATAAGTAATAAAATATATTAAATGACTTTTGTAGAGTTTTAATATACTAATATAGTGGTTAGAAATGGTCACATTATAACAATTAGATTATCTTACCTATATAATAAAGAGTTAATATTGTAAGATGTAATGAAGTGGTAGTAAGACAAATGAAGAAATGTGGAGAACACATTTTTCATGTTCTATGAAGATTGATTTACAAGAAGTGAGAGGAATAAATATTGTATCAGGCACTTTTAGTTTCTCTTATATGATTAATCTTTGTTGATTTTTTTACCTTAATGTGACATTTTCCCATGTATATCAGTTGATCATAGTCTTGTGTGCCTTTGTTATTGATCTCACATTTAGATTTATTACTCATATGCATTATTATGCATGTTTTATCACTTAGTTCAATCTTTTAATTCTGAAAATATTAATAAAATGACTAGAAGTCAACATACTTATCATGTTTTAATGACTCTTTATGAATGTGAACAATAATATTTTTAGGAAGTCATTTAAGATGATAGATGGAAAGATGTTATGCAATCTAAATATAAAACATTAATTAAAAATTAGACTTGGAATGTTATCCCTCGAAATAAAAGAAATATTGTTAGTTCTAAATAGAATTATATAATTAAATATAACTCAATTGAAAAATTTGACAAACTTAAATTTAAGTTAGTTGTTTGAGGCTTTACCATAAAACATGGTATTAATTATGTTAAAACATTTGCTCATTTGTAAAAAATGAGTATTATTAGATTACGTATTGCTTATATAGCTTAAAAAGGTTGTAAAATACACCAAATAGATGTTAAAAATATTTTCTTGAAAGGTGACGTAGAAGAAGAAATTTTTATGACTCAACAAAAATATTTTGAAAAACCTAACAAAGAACATTATGTATGTAAACTAAAAAAATATGTGTATAGTTTACAACAAGCTCCTCAAGCTTCATACTCTAAAATCACAAGGTTGTTTCACTCTATGTAATGGGCGAAAGGTAAACCTTTGCATTTCATTCTTGATTGTAGGATTCAAAAGAATTTAATCTCTGCTAATGTTGTGAAAAGACTAAATTTATCCATGAAACTTCACCCAAATCCATACAGTATTGGATGGTTGAGTCCAGGGAGAAACCTCCATGTCACCCACTAATGTCTTCTCTCATATGAAATAAAACCTTTCCAAGATGAGATCTTATGTGATGTGGTCAATATGGATGTTTGTGATGTACTCTTTGGTTAGCCATTAATGTATGATCGACATGGCATCTATGAATAAAGAACTCAAAGGATCACCCTCACTCTTAGAACACGATGCTAAAGGGTACCAGAGGTACCACCTTCTACATTTGTCTCCCTTATTAGTGCCAAGAAATTCATTTTCATGGTGGTCAAGCCATAGGAATCCAAAAGGGTCGATGTTGCAGCCCTGACTACACAAACAACACAACAACAGAAGAAAATAGATAAAAAGATGAATAAGTTCATAGCCTTCCATCCACAGACTAATGGTCAGATAGAAATGGTGAACAATCAGGCCCTACACAACTCCACAAAGCACAGTCCATTCCAAGTATGCATCAAAAATTAAATCAAAACACAACTGCCACACTTGATGACAAATATTGATGCAATGGGGACCATTGCTTCTCAAGGAGGGAGGAATGATCTGAGCAACATTTCAGGTGATAATTTGAGTGACGGTTCTACCCCAATTGATGATGAAACTTTTGGGAGCCATAACTTTTACACCGTAGCTCCAATCGACTCACCATTTGAACTGTTGGAAAGCTAAGAACAAAGAGAATATGGTGAGATGGAATCATACTCCACTCGATAGATTTTGACCCCAAAAATCCCAATGTAAGTGCCCCAAATTTTAATTTTAGTAGTGTAGTTTAAAAATAGTAAGTTTCTAAAAATAGTAATTTCTTGAATTATGTATTGTTGTAAATCATGAAAGTTGAACCACTTGATCTCCCTCGAGATTGGTGACCTTTCACATCCTCCTCCAACCTTCAAAATGTGTATAAATAAATATGTAACCCAAAATGGAAATTAGACATCTCTTCTCAAAGATAAGCATATGTTTGGATCTGCAAATTTTGATGAATAAAACATCTCTTCTCAGAGATAACATTATTGTTATTATGTTGTTCTTGTTTCTTGAATTATCTTTCAACCAAAGCTTCTGAGTTTTGGATCATTCATACTCTAAAACAATAAGCTTTTATAAAAAATTAAGTTTTTATAATTATTATTTTGATAATGATCTCTTTGTAAAAATTAAAAATAATCATATTATCTTAATTGTGCTATATGTAGATGATATTCTCATTATTGGTAGTCAAAATTATTTTATTCTTACATATAAATCTAAATTAAATCAATATTTTGAGATGATTGATATATGTATGCTTCATCATTTTTTAGACATGTATTTCACGATATAAAATTGGTCTTCATATTTCAATATTAGTATGCACATAACCTTCTTGTTAAATTTAATATCATTGATTGTAAGATTATTTTTACACTAATTGAAGTTGATTTTAAACTTGATCCAAAACTTGCATGTGACAAAGCTAATGCTACTTTATACAGATAATTAGTTGTAAGTTTGATTTATTTAACTATTAGAAGACCATATATTTTATATGTTGTAGGTGTTGCTTCCAGATTAATCCAAGATCCATATCTAAATCATCAGAAATTAGAAAAAATAATTCTTAGGTATATCAAAAGAACTGTTAATTTTGTTTTATATTATTATTTTATTGATAATAATAATTTATATGGTTATTGTGATGATGACCATGTTGATGATGTTATAGATCATAAATTTATTTTTTGATGTGTTTAAGTTTATTTTAGGTGTTATTACCTAGAGCAACAAAAAAACTTATTATTTATATCTCTTCTATAGAAGCAGAGTATAAAAGTGTCATGGAAGTTATTAGAGAAGCAATATGACTATAAAGGTTGTTATAACAACTCCATATGGGTGTCTCTTATAGTACAACTCTTCTTTGTGATAGTTGAATTTATATAGCGTTAGCAAAAAATATAGTTCAACACCAAAGAACAAATCATATTGAAGTTTATGTGTACTTTATTTGATAAAAAGTCCTCGATGGTGATATCGATTTATATTATTATCATACAAATGATCATGTGGTAGATATCTTCATAAAACTATTACATACTACAAAATTTTATAAATTCAAAACAATGATGGGCCTCTCAAAAATACCATTGAAAGGAAGTGGAAATGACAATGTCACCTCCTAACAGCTGTGTGTTCATTTTCATCTCTATACTTGTTCTCTATTATAATAGCATTGTAAAAAGTCATCTTATGTTATTTTTGTGTAAACTTCACCCTATGTGGGTTTACAATGTACCCAATAATGAAGTATGTTTTATAATAAAGATTCTTATGTTATAAAAGGCTCCAATTGCTTGTAAACTTAAACATGAGAAAAGATGGGATGTAGTCCCACTATAATGCTAGCCTAAATCACCCCATGTAGTTTATGGATTCTAATTATTTTTATATTAAAATAAGAATTTTGACATGATGAAGGTGTTTAAATCTTTCAATTGTTACATGCTAGCCTAAACTCATAATGGATGGTAATTTGTTTTGTATAAAAAGGTGACTATGAGATGTATCCCCACAAAATATTAAGGAAGAGTGTTGGAACAAAATATTTGTGAGATTATATTGCGATCCACATTGTTTCATAAAATAAATAAATAATATATTTATTATTTACACATGACCAAATATTTAAAAATTGGTTGTACAAGTAATAAATTATTATAGTTAGTTTAAAAGGGTGGATCGATTGGTTGTAACTATCCACAACCCTTATAAATGTATTTTAACCTTTAGTCAAATATCAATCATTCAATATTACAATATCATGATTTATGGGAGTGATGGTCTCTAAATTTTACATAAATAATTGTGATGAAGTAAGCCGAATAATGAATGTAGTGAGTTTGTAAATATTTTCCAAATAATGAAATAAGCTTTGTGGAGTTTTTATCTCGTTGAGATTTTCCCACATTAAAATTATGTAATTTATCTTCTCTTTTGTTTCCTACATGTTTCATTGTTATTACAAGTTATGTAATTAATTATTTTATTTATTTACCTATCATTTATATTAAACAAATATTTGATTCATTCCACTGATTATTCTGATATTTCCTTTGCTACATGTATGCATCTAAAGATGGATTGAATATTTGATAATGCTTTGTTTGACTCATGTAGAATAGCCTTGTGACTTGGTTAAGGGTTGCTTCAAGTGAATAGAATCAAATAATTAGAAAGAATATGAAATCTTTACTTAGTGTGCATTAGTATAAATGTGCCTAAATAGTGAAATTGTCAAAGTTACCAAGTGGTAGAATAAGTGGCTTAAATGTGTATTTATATCAATCTAAATGGATGAAATATTATGCTATATATCCTAAAAATATGGACCAACCTATAAGAAAAGGCTTAAATTTGGAAAAGAGACATCGCTAGAAAATGGACAAGATCAACCTATAAAGGTCGGGACTGACTAATGATCTCAACTTATGTGGGTTGATTTTAACCTAGGAAGGTAAAATTTGATTTTAAGATTTTGAAGTGTCCATTCACATGATTAAAAGAGTTTTTATCAATTAAGAATTTTTTTATAGGTGTAAAACAATAAATTAGAAATGATGGGGCTGTACAAGCATTTATTAGGATAGAGTGAGGTGACAAAATATGACCAATTTAAGTGCTTAAATAAATTAAGGTAAATGTGGGCTAAAATTGATATTATAAAATATTCATGACCAAATTTGAGTATCTACCCCAGCTTACATGTCCCAATAGTGTCTTGATTTGAATTAAAAATGTATTTAATACACATGTATGTTAATGGATTTAGGAAAATAAAATGAATGGTAGAAGCAATCCATGCACATAGAGAAAGCATTCAAGAATATAAGGAATGTGAATGAGCATCAACCATTTAATGTCGTAGCATTCTAATAAGCATTTAAGAAGAATCAATATTTTATAGAAGTATTCATTTTACATTAAAAATCATAGTAGAGATACATTGCAATCACATTGGATTGCTTGCCTAAATTATGTTTTACTTGGGGTGTTGTTGTCGATATTGTGCACCGTTAAGGAACCTAATAGGTAGTTAGTGCTAAAAAGACCTTATTTAACCTAAACATGCTCCAAAAATAAATTAATTTCCTTATCCTTTGGAGGTTCAACTATGTTAATAGGGTTTGATCAATGCAAAGTTTCAGATTATTGGGCCAGGTTTCTAGAGCCTCTCCCTTAAGGAGTGTAGCCATCAGATCAAATTTTGTTTGTTTTTCGTTTTCTAGAAACATGGAGTACATTATTCTGTTGGCATAAATGTGGACCGTACACTTTTAGGGAGGTAATAAGGTCACTAAGGTTTTTTGAGGTTCTTAATTTCTTTCCATAGATTATGGTGTTAGATTATGATAACAGTTTCAAAATATTAAAAAATCAAGATACTTATCTCAACCTTTTCTTTGTCGTTTATTACCATAGATTTTTAATTATAATTATGTTTGCTTTTAATAGTTTATCGCTAATTTAATTTAATTGCATGTTTATGGGCAAACAAAAATTTAACTCCTATAGTAAAAGATTTTATCTTTTAGAATTATTAAATTTTTAATATTTGATAGCACCCTACACCTTAATAATTCCTCTTCATGGAAACTTGCCCTGATTTGTGTGTGAGAGGAAACAAACAAAACTAATAATAAAAGATGAGAGGGAGGATCAAGAGGCAAGAATGCTCTACGGTTTAGATTTTAGATTTATTGAATTATTTTTGTTATATATTTTTAGTATAGTATGTGATATTGTTTTTATATTTTATTGTTTTTAAATGTAAATTAAACAAAAAAAAAAGGTTATTATAGTTTAATTGGTAAGGATAATGATTTGTAGGTCATCCACCAAGATACAAATCTTTCTAAATATTTGATACAAATAGTCAATCGGATACTCATGATCATTCTTAGAATGATTTTAATAGATTAGATGCCCTCTAATTATAACTATTTAACAGAAAAAATGTTCAAATTTAAATATACATTTATTCAACAATTATAATCACTTATATAAATTTCTAAATATGAATAAATATGTCCATATCTATATAATTTTGAACTTCTACATCAAAAAATAAAAATAAAAAAAAATTGATTAAATGAATTACTCACAGAATGGAATAACAATGTTTATTATTATATGAAAAAGAAGAAACGAAGATGGTGCCGAAATCACTATAAAATTTTTGTGATGTCTTTTATGGGTAGATTTATTTGAATTTGTATCATCTTACAAAGCAATGTTTAGCCTCTGGTAGTGAACAAGATATAATCAGACCCACAAACTGTTGGTCAGCCGGTTGTCCTATACTAAATTAAATGGCGTTTCACAGAGAATGTTAACCAAAAGTATTTATCATATAAAAGCCCCTGTTTGTAAAATATTAATTCCATAAAAGATGAATCTGTTTGTAAACGAGGATTTGAATGGCATTTTCCGTCTTCCTCACTGGAATTCACGAACGGAAACAATAGCCCCTCAAATTAAAGCAGGAAAACATAATCAATTTTTTTTTCAATACAAGTCAGGTAAAACGAGACAATCTGACAAGTGCCTCCAGAAAATAATAATCCCCAAAGATCAAAGCACTATCAAAATGCTGTCGGCTATAATGGGCGGTTCCGTTGACCAGGATTGCAGGAATCTTGTATTCGCCCTGCCCATCTGCCCTATATTTCATCAGATCCTTTAAAATCCCGAGCCCTGCATCTCTGTACTGGTCCCCTAAATAGTCACCCAATTCCAACAGTCCGGACGCAGCTATGGCAGCAGCAGAAGTATCCCTCGGCTCATATCTCAGTCGATAAGGAGCGTCGAAATCCCAGAAGGGAACCATGTCTTCAGAGATAACATTTTCCAGGAAAAAATCCGCGGTCTTCTTGGCGGTTTGTAGGAACCTCATATTTAGGGTGTAACGGTAAGCCATGGTAAAACCGTAAATAGCCCAGGCCTGGCCGCGAGACCAGGTGGAATCGTTGGCATAACCTTGAACCGTGTACTTTTCAATGGCCGTCCCGTCGGTAGAATTGAAGGCGACGACCTGCCAAGTGCTCCCGTCGGGGCGGACGTGTTCGTTGGAAGTCCGGTTGGCGTGGGAGAAGGCCATGTCATACAGCGTGGAGTTTGCCGTCTGGTTGGCCACCCAGAAGAGGACTTCCAAATTCATCATGTTGTCGATGATGACCACAAATCGATCCGCCGACCCGGCGCCTCTATTTTGCCAGGAGCGCGTGCACCCGACGATGTTACTGTACCGAGCTGAGAGTGTAAGGGCTGCGGTGAGGAGTGGAGATAAGTAGGAAAGGCTACCCGTGCGGAGATAGGCGTTTGCGAAAGAGCAAAACATGACGAAGCCGATGTCGTGAGATCGATTCCAGGTCTGCATTGGCAGGAGGCCTTGCTGAGCTATTTGCGCTCGCTCTTCCCACAGGGTGGCATTGGAGGAGAGAGAGGAGAGGTGCCAGAATGTGCCTGCCAGAAACCCTGAAGTCCACGCCTCTCTGCGACTCGACCGCCATCGCTCTGCCGTGGGAGCGCCCTCAAATGGGTAGGCAGAGGGGTCCCCGTTTGGGCTAAGAAGAATGGGGATCGGTTGGTTCGCAACTCTTTCGTACTCGGCTTCTGCGAATGGTAGTACGGAGCTCAAGAGTTCATTGTTTGTATGAGATGAGACTTCGGAGATCGATCCGGAGATCAGTAAGATATTAATAATAAGGGTAACTGTTGCAGGACTAGCCATGGAAAAGATCGAAGAGAGGAAAATGCAATGCATCATTTGCGTGGAGTCCGTCGGTAATGGATCACGGATGACTGTGGTTTCCAGTGGTCCCGATGGGGAATAATGTAGAGTGGAATGGAGTCACTAGAACGAATAATATGAAAATCCACCATTGAACACAAAGTCATGACATCACCCGGATAGCATTTTGGGATTTCTTTCAAGTGTCTTTTGCTCCCTTGTTTTTTTGGCCGATTTTATAAGGGAGTGGTTTTATGGAGGGGCTCCTAATTTTTTTAAAAGAAGTGAGTTTAGGAGCATATATTTTGTAAAAGTGGTTTTATGGAATAAAATGTTTTTAGTGTATGTTGTTATGTTAGTTATTTATAGGAGATAATATTTAAAATTATTATATTTTATTTATAATTAAAGTTTACATAAATTTTATCCACTCATATATTTATAATTGGTAGAATATCTTCTTACAAAATAGAAATATATATGGACAAAATTTCCCTCAAACTTTCCCTCTAAAAAATAATCAACTACTCACTTTTAGGAAAAGATTTTAAAATTCCTTTTTACCATACCTTTCATTTTTCATGGGGCCACCCGCTCATTAAAAATAAGAGCAACATCTCCCTCCATAGGACCCCTACCTAAGTTATTAGTCCCAAAAGATAATTTTTGGGTTCATTTTGTTCTCATTGGTTATTAGATTTTGTTTTTACAACTAATTAAATTATATTGTATTGTTTTTTGTGTTTTAAAATTTGTGATTTTTTTGTATAAATAAGTTGTAAGTTTTTAAACTAATAACATAAAATATTATTTTTATTTTGCATTGATTGGTTAAAATAGTTTATATGATATGGCTGTCTTCATGTAAATCAAAGCAATTGCGAATCACACTCATAATAACCATTTTGATAATTTCAGTAGTCAAGTTGTTTATTTGCAATCTCTATGTGCCACAACCTATCCCTACACACATCAAGTTATCTTGGTAATATCTACCACTAGCATGATGACCTGTCAAATTATACACCTACTAATTAATGGCTTGCTTGACATATGTGTCTTTATGCCACTTGTGATTGTCCATGGTTAATCTTCTAGTAGTGGAGATTGATAAATCAATTTTGTAATTTCTCTGACTTGCGATGCACCAGTGGTGTTAGGTGGAGTGAGCTTGTCAAATCTAAGAAAAGAAATAAGTTTTGATATTTGTCTAGCCATCATATTCAATTTTGATAGGATCAATAAAATTAGTGTCTATATCAAGGCCCTTGACCTCCACTCTAAGCCTAAATCCAAGCAATCCACATACTCTTGTCTACTTATTACCAAGATTTACATACAAAATCATAGTCTAAAGGGACTAAATAACCCCTATTAAAATAGAAAGCCAATTTTGCTTCCATCAAGCAAGAGTACAGTAAAGGTTACCATAAATGGTGCTTCTCCATTGTCACTCTACCTTTTCAATAACAATGTATTAGATTTTCCTTTTTTACAGTCTTTTCTATTCTTTGTATAACATCATAGAGGTGTTTTTTGATATCAAGAAAATCTATGACTTCTCCATTTTCTACAATAGGAAAGTGTCAAGATTTTCCTGCATTAATATTGACATTGAAATTTTATGGAGGTGTTAACAATAAGTTTCCATTCACTATTAAAACATAATATGGAATAGCTCTGATATGATTCTACAAACCTTTAACCATTTTGTATAATGTTTCTATTGCTAATGTGTCAGCTATTACAAATACTGGTAATCTTTTTATGTCTCACCTTTGTCAAACATTTTATGGATATATAATACCAAGGATTCTTGTTATTCCTTATTTCTTTTTTAGAGGCAAGATTTGTTGAGAAGTGTTGCCATTGATGTCATTGATGTCAAGATGTATCTGGTGAAGATGCATGGTGAATGGTCTATAAAACATAAACTTGTGTACCTGATGTGACACAAAATCCATGTGATAAGAAGACAACCTAATATCTTTCTATTGAGAGATAATTTGAAGGCAACCTAATGTATTTCTATTGAGAGAGAATTTGAAAGTAATATAATGATTCTTATGTTAGTTATTGTCAAGGTTATTGCAGTAGTATAAGAGTGTTGTTTGATGAATGTTCTTGTTTTATAACATCATTGAGGTAAGCATGTTTGAGTACTAGTCTTTGAGTACAAGGTGTCTTGAGAAGCCTAGTCATAATGAACATAATCATATCATGAACATGTGCATGGTGAGCATTAAGAGGTATGACATTATTTAAGGAGCATGTAAGGCATGTGATTAAGGTTTAGAAGCATCAAAGAGTGTTTCAAGATCAGTTGTCAAGCTCCAAGTGCTTGAGAAGCCTAGTCATGGCACTAGTCATAGCTTGTAAAGTCCTAGTGAGAAGGTTTTAGCATGGTGGTCTAGTGACGTGGATTCACAGAGGCATAAAAAGTTGTATAATGTTGTTTGACCATGCATATGAGGCATTGAAGCACTCAATAAAGTTTTAAAGTGAGCCTACAGGGGTAAAACCTTAAGTCTAATATGCAACTAGACTAGTTCTAGACCCTACATGACCTAATGAGGTGTCATGAGGTATTGTCAAGGTCTATGAAGGATGTAAATCAATGTTTGAGAATGAGAGAGGTTGTTTAAGTTTGATAATGAGGTGGAGAGTACATGGAAAGAGGAATGAAGGTCAGTTTCAAGGCCTAGTGTGGTTTGCAGGTTAAGGTCTAAGCAAGCAAAGAGAGAGAGAGAGAGAGTAAGTCTAATGGGTATCAAGATCAATTTCAAAGACAAGTGTGAGTATGTGAGCATTGATAGAGGTATGATATGTTTTCTTAAGCATGTTTATAATGTTTAAAGTCATGGTTTGTAAGATAAGGCATGAAAATTGGTTTTGAGGTCTCTCATGTGCACAAAATGAAGGGTTCTCAACTCGAGAAGGACTTTCAGGTGTTTATTGACATACGTAACCTCTGCATGGGAACCTGAGCTATTAAGGAGATATGGGGAAGGGTCCTAGATAAGATCTCTAGTCATTAATTTTGGAAATAAGGGGAAGTCCATTATAAAATAATCATTAACACTAGAAATAGTGTTAACCCTCTCTAAATCCCTAATAATGACCCAATGTTGAATATTTTGATCAAAATAGCTCAGAATGGTCTCAAATGACTATAAAAACTATTGGATCATGTATTCAACTCTCCCAAACATCTCCAGGTGTGATTGGTTTGTCAAGTGTGTGAGTAGACCCTATAAGAAAGTACTAGTTTCTTGGAGATTTATTGTAACAGTCATAGTTGACCAAGTAAAAATATGAAAATCATTGGATAGAGAAATTTGATACTTATAGTTTATGTCCATGGTGGTTTTTTGATAGTTCTTGGCCTCAGGTGTGCTAAATTAGTCATCCAAGATAACATGTTACTAACAAGCCTAATGGTGCAAACAGTGAGAAACCGAGGTAGAAGTGAGAAGATGATTAGGGATGTGCTATCAAAGAATAGGGATGAATCCAAGTGCATGAAGACATTATTCAATAATTTTAAGAAATTTTTATGTTTCATATAAGTTTTGGAGGTCAGTGGATATGATAAAAATGTTGCTCATAAATCGACATGTATAGTTCAGATGCGATAGTGAGGTATGAGATCATGAGATTGGTTTACAAGACCAATATTACCATTTGACCATATTAAATTTATATCTGATAATGGTATAATGATATCATAATATCATCCACATGTATCAATAGTCTATGTAAATGGTCATACAGGTTATTGACGGGCATTTTCACTATGACTATGCTTTAAGGTAAACTAGCAGTTCTAGGTAAGCAAGTTGTAGTGATGAGTTTAAGACTCTATGCCCTCAATAAAAGTATATAATACACATGGTGTTGATATTTTGGAATTTTATATCTTATATATGTTTTTTATAAGGTTTGGTAGTTATTGAAAGTAGTGAAAATGTTGAAGCCAAAATGGCTTAACTAGCTGAGTGAGGTCTATGAGAGAGAAGGTCAACAAATTATTTTTAAAGACTAATAATTACCATTATATATTATGATATATTTATTAGAGGTTATTCTGAGGATGCTTTAAGATCATTTTCATGCATTTTAATTCCTTTATTTTTTTCTTTCAGCTGTCAAAAGTTCAAGATTCCATGACTATGTTTTGAGACTAGTTGGCAATTCAGAGTGAGCATTTTGTAGAGAAGAGTTTGAACCTGTATAATTTTTTTGAAGTATATAATGAAATTTGTGATTACCTTTAGGTCATTATATTTATGAATATTTGATTTATTTACATAGTTTTTTAATCCAATTTATGTTTTATCTTCATTAGTTAAAGACAAAATTTATGGGTATGCATAGGCCTAATTGTGAACATTACAAATGGTGTGTTTCAAGTGGTGATTGGACTTGAAAGATGTTATGGAGCTTAGATGAGATTATTTTAGGTATATTTTATTTTTTTATGATATGTTCATGCTGTGTGTGTGCATTTTTAAAGTGTTACAAAGAAGGCAAAATGTAATGTGTCCTAAAGTAGACCTAATAGAATTAGGTCTCCATGAGAGCTAAAGATGAAATGAGGCCTAATTGAGGTATGTTAGACCTAATTTGACTCAAAACATGTTTGATCCATGTTTATGATATGAATTAATATCTATTTCATGGCTGACCTAAGAATGTTAGGGTGTTAACCAACTAAGAAGGATATGAACAAGAAACTTATATAAATACATGATAGTTTTATGCCTGTTACAGTGGGAAGAGTACAAGTGAATAAAATAGTAAATTGGTGGGTATAATAAGGTATTATAAACCATTAAATAAGTATATATGATATATGATGAATATTTAATATAGGTTCTATGTATGAGTATCAAGGACATATGACTTAATCAGTCTTGAAGAGACCTAATTGAGCGAAGGAGCCTAGAAGACAATTTGAGATGGTAGAAGAGTGTGAAGAGATAAATAAGTGGTCATCATCAGTTATTTTAACAACAAAGTGTCCTAAAGGTGATAAAAGTAATTAGGTGATTGAGTTGGTACTGAGTCATATAGGGGGTTGGTGTCTCATTGTAAGTCGGTGTTTACTAAAGCCTAGCTGAGTTGGTGCTTAGCTAATTAGGGTTGGTACTTCATGTGAAGTGGGTGTTGGAATAAATTTAGTGTTTGTATTATAATAATGTGGAAAATTTTAATATATTAGTGGGATTTTGATGCAAATCATGTAATCCAACTCTACTCCTTCTATGGTCCTTCACCTATATTTACTAACTCTTGCTATCAATCTTCTCCTTCTATGCAAACTTCAATATCATTCTCTTCTATCCTCAGACTCTAAGAAACTCTAAAATATCTTATTATTTTCATTTGGGGCTGCACACAATGTTTTATCATACATGTAATTCATACTCTTCATTTCCTATATTCTTTTTCAAACAATTTCATAGGTTAGTCCCCTATAGGCTTAAGGCTTTCTATAGTTCAAAACTAATTAATTATTGATCTAGGATTCCAAAGAAGTTTCAACACATAAATATAATATATATTACAGTCTTATTAGACTCTTTATTCATCTTAGACAACCGTTCATTGCATTATCCATCTTTCTTATAACTTCTACTAGTTGGACAGGGTCCCTTGTAGCCCTATTTTTAGGGTTTTCTTTGTTGTACGGATACATACAAGTGGATATTGGTAAAAAAATATGTTTTATATCACCCTTTATAGTATATCATCCATTATCAAATTTTCAAGCTCATTTTCATTGCCTAGACCATTCTTTTACCAAATTCTTGTTCACTGTGAATGCCTTATTAGGTCTTTGTTGACCCTTTTCTCCTATAGTCAATTGCAAAGGTATGGACATGTACCCTACTAGTGAAAAATATTTTAAATATACTAGTGTAAATTCACACTCAAATAGTAACCAAATATGAGTAATTTCTACTAGAGGAATCTTGACTTTTATTCAATTTTATCCCAAACCCTAAGAACAGGGTTGAACTAATCTATCACATGCATAGAGATCTTTATAATGGATTTCATGAACTATAATTTATTTACTTTGACTATGAGGGTTAATTTAGTATTTTCACAATTAATTTTATCTATTCCAAACTTTACCAATTGACACTGGTTTCTTTTTTCACTATGTCAAGCAAGCTTTTCATCAGTTTGTGCATACATACACAATCTGTAGGGTTTCTGAGTCTTATTATGAAGTTATCAAGTCTCATAAGGGGATTAAAATACCTATGAAAGTTATTAAATATTTAATATAACATAAAAAACTTAACTCAAATAATGGTTATCCCTTATACATCTCTATTCCATAATTTTACAAGAATTCTTGAAACCTGATTGTAACAATCCTTCTTAGCTCTGTTTCACCTGAACACTCACATTCACCTATTTGGGAACTTTGTTATTTAAAAAAGGCTTTGTTAATGAATTTTAATTAATTTGGTAAAACTCTAATAATATTTATTAGACATTTTACTAACTTAGATCAATCAAATGATGACATTAGTTTATCATATTCTATCTTTTGTACATAGACTAGAACATTGAACACTTGCTAACAACTCAAGGCACTCTCAATAAGACAATGATTTGATTAAAATTATAAGTGACACAACTCCAAATATATTTCTTGACACAATATATCCTTTATTCTTCTACATGATATGTGTAAACCTTGAATAGAGTGACAACACACACAAAATGACATATACCTACAACTTTAGTGAACCATATCAGATTGCATAGCTTAAATTAAGGCCATATAAATAACTATAGAAACATAAACATACACAATAATTGTAATAATTAATCCTATAAATGACATTATTTATTGATATCCTTCCATACATATAGTCTAGACTTACATATAGTGCATCATCCTTGCTATGGCAGACTCCTCACTATGTATTTTTGACCCTATCTACCCTGTTCTCTCCTTATACCTCTACCTCAAACCAAAAACACTATAACTTATTTATATATATCAACTAGAATATAAAAAAATAAAAAAAAATGTTTCATGATTTAAACTAACTCCTTATTTTTCTCACTTACGCAGGGTGGTGAACCCTTACTTAGGACTCTCATTGACACCTCACACCCTCTCTTAACATATATATTCATAACCATATTAAGACCATTATTAAGACATTAAAGGTATATTAAAACATTAGTTCATAAATTACATATCATCAATACTCACTTAGACCAACTAATACATATTAAAAATTTTAAAATCCCTTTTGGTGGGAAAACTAATTTTGAACTCAAATTCAAATTACACTCACAAACATGACTGTAAAACACATCTTATACCAACTTTGAGAATTAATAATATGCACATAAATCATACTCCCAAGGGGAGAAAATAATTTACAACCATATTATTCTTCACTCAAATTTTCATACAAATGTGTATGCTCCTTGCTTCCACACCTATGAATCTATTTTCTCTTCCATGTTACCCTTTGCTCTTTCTCCTGTTGCTTCTCATACTGTGGCTTGTACCTATAGTTATTATTTTTTATTTTATTTCTTTCATGATCTTATTCAATATTCATGGCATGTAGGATGAATTACCATTCTTTATCTATTGATTCCTCTAACAGTGATGTTTCTACCTTTTCATTAGCATACCTATTTCATATTATACTCTCTTCCTTCCTTGGTGACCATTCCAAGGTCTCATGATTTCCCATATACTTTTTGGAAGTATCCATTATACTATAATAAACTATATATACTTATTTTTGGATTTTCCAATTATTCAACTCATCACCTTGCCTCTCCTCTTCATAGACTGGAAAATTAACCACCTCCTCCTTTGCCTGTTCATCATTTTCCTCAAGCACTTCATATGCTTCTTGCTTCTTCACTGATCTAATGTAATATTCACTTAATCCTATTTTATATTTATACAAAACATGATCTTCATCTTCATAATTCATTAAAAATTGCATTCAATTCATTACCTATTGTTCCTTTGCATTATTGGTCCAACTTTATTGCCTTTATATGGTAGATTGTGTCTTCTTTATCACCTGCTCTTTGATTTTCATCTCTCCACTATTTTTTATAAAATATTTAACCATATTTATGGTAGTAACACACTTCATCTTCAATTTTACCTTCATTCTTCCATTCATCAACTTCTTCTTCCCTATGTATTGTTGTCCAATCAATTTCTTCATTCCAATCATGCTCTTCACTTTCCATGTCTTGACCTGCATTCAACCATGAAAAATAAATTTTAGAATAAAAATTTTGAGGCCCAATTTCCTCTCTCTTATCTTCCATGGCAAGTTTTGTTGCCATGTTCTTTAATTAACTATCCATATATTCCATTACTTGTTGGTTTTCCATCTCTTGTATTCTTTCTCTAAAGCTACACTTGACACTTTTCTTGATCTTGATTTCACACTTCAAAATATACATATTACACATATATATTAACTCTCTTTCCATACTTGACAATGCATATTTCATTTCTTTTATCTCTATCTCCATCATTATCTCACTATGGCATTCAGATTTGACCCTATTTTTCACTTTTCTTTCTACTCCTCCTTTCATTTTCATCTTGAGTACCTCACTTGGGTACATATTTTTCCTCTTTTTGTTGGCCTCACTTGGACTAATTATTTTGGATCACACTTGTAACCCCTCTCACTCTTTATCTCATACCTCACTAGGGACTTTCCACCTCTTCTGTCTTTCACACTAGGACTGCCTTCTCTTTCCCAAGCTCTGTTTATGAGATTCTCTCTCTTGAGCTTGTTAATAGCTCTCTTAATTAAAGCCCTGCCACCACACTACTCACTTGTTTTCTTTCCTCACCTATCACATACCATCATCAATGCATCCAAACTAAATAATTAAGCATAAAATAGATCATACCTTCTCTTTATTTAATATGTCAATTCTATCTTTCAACAAGGCTCCTTATAAACTGTCTCCTTGTTTGCTTACCTATAAATTCTTGATCAATATACAACATGTACTATGAAAAATGTAATCAACATTTATATACCTATTCCTATAGAATCTTAATGGCTCTAATACCAAATGATGTAGAGCATGTGCTGCAAATTTTCTCCTTCTATGGTCCTTCACCTATATTTACTAATTCTTGCTATCAATCTTCTCCTTCTATGCAAACTTCAATATCATTCTCTTCTATCCTCAGACTATAAAAAACTCTAAAATATCTTATTCTCTATCTTTGGGGTCTACACATAATGATTTCTCATACATGCAATTCATACTCTTCATTTCATGTATTCTTTTTCAAACAATTTCATTGGTTAGTCCCCTCTAAGCTTAAGGCTTTATATATTTCAAAACCACTTAATTCTTGATCTAATATTCCCAAGAAGTTTCAACACATAAATATATTCTACATTATAGTCTTATTAGACTCTTTATTCATCTTAGAGAACCCTTCATTGCATTATCCATCTTTCTTACAACTTCTACTAGTTGGATAGGGTCCCTTGTAGCCCTATTTTAGGGTTTTATCTAATGTATAGATACGTACAAGAGGATATTGGTAAACCAAATAAATTTTATATCACATTTTATAGTTTATCATCCATTCTCAAAGGTTTAGGCTCATTCTCATTCCCTAGACCACTCTTTTAACCAATTTATATTCACTGTGAAGGCCTTATTAAGTCTTTATTAACCCTTTTCTCCTATAGTCAGTTGTAGAGGTAAAAAAACATACCCTATTGGTGAATAATATTAAAAATATCTTAATGTACATTAACACTCAACTAATAACCAAATATAATCAATTTATACTAGAAGAATCTTGACTTATATTCATTTTTATCCCAAACCCTAGGAACAACACTGAACTAAACTATCACAGACCAAGAGCTCTCTATAATGGATTTTATGAACTGGAATTGCTTTCCTTTAATTTTGAAGGTTCCTTTAATATTTTCACTATGTCAAGCAAGCTTTTCATCAATCTATGTATGCAAACATAGTATGTAGGGTTTCTGAGTCTTTTTATGAAGTTCTCAAGTCTCCTAAGGGGATTCAAATGCACGTGCAAGTTATCAAACATTAAATCTAACATAACACACTTAACTAAAATAATGGTTATCCATTATACATCTCTATTCCACAATTTTACAAGAATTCTTGAAACTTAACTGTAATAGTCCTTCTTAGCTTTGTTTCACCTGAACACTCACATTCACGTATTTGGGACATTTTTTCTTGTAAAAAGGATATGTTCATGACTTTTCCTTACTTTTATACAACCCCACTAACATTTATTAGACCTTTTACTACCTTATATCAATCAAATGATGACATTGGTTTATCATATTATGCCTTTCATATACTAACCAAAAAAATGAACACTTGCTAACAACTCAAGGCACTCTCAATAAGATAATGATTGGATTAAACTTGTAAATGACACAACTCCCACTGTATTTATTGACATAGTATATCCTTTATTATTCTACACAATATGTGCAACCTTTAATGGACTGACAACACACACAAACTTACATATACTTGTAACTTTCATGAACCACATTAGATTGCATAGCTTATATTAAAGTCATATAAAGAAATATATAAACATAAGCATACAAAATAATCATAAGAATTATTCCTCAAAATTACATTCTTTATTGATATCCTTCCATACATATAGTTTGGACTTACATATAGTCCTTCATCTTTGTTATGGCAGACTCCTCATTATGTCTTTTTGACCCTATCTATCTTGTTCTCTTCTTATACCTCTGCCTCAAACCATAAACACTCTACCTTCTTTCTATATATCAACTAGACTCTAAAAAATGACAAACTACTATTTCTTGATTTCAACTAACTCCTTATTTTTCTCGCCCATATAGGGTGGTGGACTCTTACTTAGGACTCTCATTGCCACCTCACACCCTCTCTTAACATATATATTCATAACCATATTAGGACCTTTATTGAGACATTAAAGGTCTATTATAACATTATTTAACAATTACATACCATCAATACTCACTTAGACAAACTAATACATCTTAAAATTTTGAAAATCCCTTTTGGTGGATAAATTGATTTTGAACTCAAATTTAAATTACACTCACAAACATGACTCTAAGACACATCCTAGACAAAATTTGAGCATTCATAAGATTCCCCAACATAATTTTTATTCCCCTTGAGGGTTTACCACATATGTGATGTGTTCTTGTGTTTCATGCTTATGTGGATAGGTTTTTATGCATGTTAGATATATATACTTGTTTGAATGGTCTATGATTGCTTAAGTGAAACTGATAATAAATTTATTAAAGGTTGATTCACCCCCTACTATTAGTAATTTTTCTTCCAATAATTGGTATTATATCAGGGTCTTTGAATTTGGTCTAATAGCCTAAAGGAGGTTCTAGAAGCAAGGATGTAAGTCAACAAACACAAGGTGGTTTTTCTACCAATAAGGCTCCATTCTTAAATAAGACTAATTATGCCTTTTGGACCATAATAATAATGAAATATATTATTTAAATGGGCCATGACATATGTAATTTAGTTGTGGATGGATATACTCCACCTCCTACACCACCAACTGATGTAGTAGGCGAGAAGGAAAGTGAGAGCAATTTCAAGGCAATGAATGCCATTCTACGTGGCCTATCATAGGTAGAGTTTGTGAATGTGGTACACTATGAGTCAACCAAGGTAATATTGGAAAAATGTAATACTATCTATGAAAGAGACATAAATTTTAATATGGCCATGTTTTAGACCCATCGAATATAGTTTGAAAGTCTGAAGATGAATGAAGATGAAACCGTTACATATTACCTATTGAAGGTTGATGAAATTGTCAATATCATTAGAGGATTGAGAGAAGAAGTTAAAGAGTCTAATTTTTTTAAAAAGGTATTAGAATAACTAGCTCTTATATTTTATTCTAAGGTATCTACATTAGAAGAGATACAGGATTTAGACAACTTGAAATGGATGAGCTTCATGGCATCTTGAATGCCTATGAGATAAGAATAAATAAAGGAAAACCTCCCAAGAAGGAATTAACATTAAAATATGAGAAGAAGATAAAATAAAATAATGTCAAGGATGAATAATTATTAGATGTTGATGATGATCAACTAATATCCATGTTTTTAAGGAAATTGAGCTTTGGATTTAGTACATACAAGGGTAAGTTGCCATTCAAATGTTTCAATTGTGGTAATATTGGTCACTTTGCATCTAAATGTCCTAAAAAAGATAAAAATAATCATGATTAATAACATGATGAACATCATGGAGATGATAAGAAGGTCAATAAGCCTAATAATAAAAAGAAAGATTTCAGGAAGTATGAAGGTAGAAAAGGGTCATTCAAGAACAACAGAGGTTTCTACACCAAAGAAGACAAGAACTCATCTAATGTAAGTGACACAAGTATATTTGATAGTGATGATGGTAGTAATGAACATAAACATGAAAATAATGAAACCTTATTCATGACCATAGAATAAAACAATGAGGGTTGTTCAAATGGGAAAGACCTTATAGTTGATGTAGAATTAGATGAAGAAGTTGAAGTAAATATTGAGCAGAATTGGTAAGTGCCCTAGAAGAGTTAAAATTCCAAAAAAGAAAGAATCACAAAATAAGATCATTAGTTAAGTAATATGAAGATAATATTGGATTATTTTAGGAGAAATTGAGTAACACATATGAGTATGATGAGATCATCAATCAAATTGAAGCACAGATGGAGATAGTCACTATTAGATTAAAAGCTAAAGAGGAAGAATGCACCAGGTATGAAACTTAAGTGGAATCCTTGAAATTTGAGTTGTATCAAACATATAGTAAGGTGAAGACATTTTTGAAGTTTTAAAAGAGCACTGGGGCTCTAGATGACATCTTGATTAGTCAAAAGTTTGTAAATGATAAGACAGGTCTTGGTTTCAAAGAAGACCAAAAGGTGGTAGCTCAAGTCAAGGAGAATGATATTGAAGATAAGAAGGTCTCATGAAAAGAACTATCAAAGAGATTAATGCTATAAGGTATGCTAGTCCATTCAATGGTTACTATTTTGTATGCAGTTTGTTTGGTCATAAAGCAAGAGAGTGTAGAAGACCCTCCAAGAATGAGTACTCATGGGACTATGGAAGGAGTCATAGTTCACATCAGTTAATAGGTATGTATGAAGTTGTTTTATATAGTTGTCATAATGTGGTACATATTTAAATATTCTACCCTAATATATTTATAAGGTCATCAAGTCAAAATAAGAGGTTTGAAACCCCTAAAGTGAAAGAGAGAAAGCAAATGAATGTGTGCAAACCAAAGATAGTAAAGGTTAGTCATGATCAGTCTACAATCTCAAATGGAATGTTTGATATGGTAGAGCATAATTCAAATGAGAAATCAAGTTTAGAATGTCTATTGTCAACTCATATTGATGATCAAATGGTTGATGAAGAGGTCAAACCTATAATGTCAATAAAACCTAAAAGGATACTAAACGATATTCAGTCTTGTGAGAGCATGAAGATCTAGGAATATCCTTTACTTGTTTTTTTAGTGATCTATGGAAATAGGTGACTTGATTAGGATTCATGAAGACATTATTTAGTCAATAGAATCATGATGAATTTTTGGTTTGAGTGGTAGCTATTCAAGTTATTGACAAGCATAAAAGAGCTCAAGCTGTGAAGACAAAGGGGGAGTCCATAATTTTTTAGATGATGAAAAGAATATGGTGACCTAGTGTATGATCAAAATATTTGTGTCATATCAGTCATGACAAGAATAAAGTGAGTGATCTTGAGTTCTAAGTTCATTTAAAGGAGGTATGCATGAAGTATGTTTCTATAAATGTTTCATACTCTGTATGGTGAGATCCTATTGCAAGAAGGTGTGGTTATGGATGGTAGTTTGTGGAAGACCCTTTATCATTAATGTCAAAGGGGGAAAACGTTCAATAAGGGATATTGACCAGATTAGGGGAGATGAGAGTGATCCATTTGAAGAATGTTTTGCTAGGGTTGTTTGTTGAGAAGTGTTGTCATAGATGTCAAGATTGATGTCAATATGCATATATTGAATATGCATGGTAAATGTTCTATAAGACATAAGCTTGTGTGATTGATGTGAAAAGGAATCCATGTGACAAGAAGGTAACCTAATGTCTTTCTATTGAGAGAGAATTTGAAGGTAACTTAATGTATTTCTATTGAGAGGGAATTTGAAGGCAACATAATGATTCTTTTTTTGGTTATCAAGGTTGTTATAGTGGTGTAAGATTGTTTTTTTATGAATGTCATTGTTTGATAGCATTATTGAGATAAACATGTTTGAGTACTAGTCTTTGAGTACAAGGTGTCTTGAGAAGCCTAATCATAATAATCATAGTCATATCATGAGCATGAAGAGGTATGTAGAAAGGTATGAATTTGTTTGAGGATAATGTAAGGCATGTGATCAAGGTGTAGAGGCATCAAAGAGAGTTTCAAGATCAGTTTTTGAGCTTCAAGTACTTGAGAATCCTAGTCATGACATTAGTCATAGCTTGTAAAGTCCTAGTGAGAAGGTTTGAGCATGGTGGCCTAGTGATATGTATGCATAGAGGCATAAAAATATGTATAAGTTTTATTGAGTATGCATATGAGGCATTGGATAACTTAGGAGAGTTTCAAGATGAGCCTACAGGGGTAAGACCTTAAGTCCAAGTCTGCAACTAGACTATTTCTAGACCTTACCTGGCCTAATGAGGTGTCTTGAGGTTGAAGGATGTAAAGTAGTGTTTGAACATGAGGTATATTTTTTTAGTTTTATAATGAGGTGGATAGTTCATGGAAAGAGGCATGAAGGTTAGTTTCAAGGCCTAATGTGGTTTGTAGGTCAAGGTCTAAGTAAGCAAAAAGAGAGAGTAAGCCTAATGGGGTATCAATATCAGTTTCTAAGACAAGTGTGAGTATGTGAGAATTTTCAAATGTATAATATGTTGTTTTGATCATGTTCACAAGGTTTTAGGTCATGGCTTTGAATATAAGGCATGAAAAATGATTTTGAGGTCTCTCATGTGCATAGAATGAAGGGTTATAAAACTGAGAAGGAATTTCAAGTGTTCATTGGCATGTGTAACATATTTATGGGAACCTTAGATGTTAAGGAGATATGGGGAAGGTTCCTAGCTAAAATCTCTAGGCATTAGTTTTGGAAATAAGATGAAGTCATTTATGAACAATTGTTAACACTAGAAATAGTGATAACCCTCTCTAAAACCCTTACAATGATATAACGTTGAATATGTTGATAAAAATAACCGATAATTGTCTCAAATAAATATAAAAAATATTTTATCATGTAGTAAACTCTCTCAGGCATCTCCAGGTGTGATTGGTTTGTTAGGTGTGTGAGTAGACCCTACAAGAAAGTACTCGTTTATCAAAGATTTGTTGTCGTAGTCAGAGTTGACCAAGCTAAATTATGAAAATAATTGGATGGAGAATTTTGATACTTTTAGTTTGTGTCCATTGTGTTTTTTTTATAGTTTATATCCCTCAGGTGTGCTAAAATGACCACCCAAGACAACCTATCGCTAATAAGCCTAATGGTGCAAACAATGGGAAACCTAGGTAAAAGTGACAAGATGATTAGAGATGTGATATAATGAAATATGGATGAATAAAATTGAATGAATAAATATTTAAATAATTTTAATACATGTTCATTTTGGAGATTAATAGATATGATGAAAATGTTGCTCATAAGTTGACTTGTCTGGTTAAGATGAGACAATGAGGTACAAGATCATGAGATTGGCTTGCAACACCAATATTACCATTTGAAAATATTATATTTCTATTTTTAAATTGTTTAATGATATCATAAGATCATAAAAATGCATCATGAGTCTTTGTAAATGGTCATACAGGAGATTGAAGGGCATTTTCACCATGATTGTGCTTTATGTAAACTAATAGTTTTGGGTAAGCAAGTTGTAGTGATGAGTTTAAGACTTTATGACCTAATTAAAATTATATAATAATCATGGTATTTTTATTTGGGACTATTATTTTCTATCCATTATTTTTATAAGTTTTGGTAGTTAGTGAAAGCAGTGAAAATGTTGAAGCCAAAATGGCTTGATTGGTTGAGTGAGGTTTGTGAGAGAGAAGGTCAACAAATTAGTATGAAAGACCAATATTTTAAATTATAGATTATGATATTTTTATTGGAGGTTGTTATAAGTATTTTTTTTGGGATATTTTCATTCATTTTAATTTATTTATTCTATTCTTTCAGGTGTCAAAAGTTCAAGATTCCATGACTATGTTTTGAGACTAGTCGACAGTTTAGAGTGAGCATTTTGTAGAGAAGATTTTGAACTTGTATACCCTAAGTTTAAGATTATGATTAATATAAGGTCATGAGGTTTTTAATACATGATTTATTTCCATGTTTATTTATATAATTTATGTTTTATCTTCATTAGTTCAAGATAAACTTTATGGGTATGCACATGCCTAATTGTGAACAATACAAGTGGTGCGCTTCAAGTGGTGATTGGACTTGAAAGATGTTATGAAGCCTAGATGAGCTTAGTATAGGTATATTTTATTGTTTTATGATATGTTAATTCAATTTTTGGAGTTTTAAAGTGTTCTAAGGAAGACAAAGTGTAACGTGTCCTAAAGTAGATCGAATGAAATTAGGTCTCCATGAGACCTAAAGATGAAATGATGCCTAATTGAGGTATGCCAGTATAAAGGAACTCAAATCACATTTGATACATGTTTATGATATTTAATAAGTTATATTACATGTCTTAACTAAGAATTTAATGGTGTTTATTTGACCAAGAAGGATACGAACAAGAGACTTGTATAAATACAAGGCAATTTTAGGCCTATTGGAGTGTGAAGAGTGTAAGTGAATAAAATAGTACATTAATTAGTATAAGAAGGTATTGTAGACCATAAAAGGAGTGTTTAGGATCTATTATGAATATTTTATATAGGTTTTATGTATGAGGATCAAGGTCATATGAAATAATCAGTCTTGAAGAGAACTAATTGAGCGAAGGAACCTAGAAGATAGTTTGAGAGGGTAGAATAATGTGAATAGATAAAGAGGTGGTCATAATCAGTTGGTTGAGAAAAAAAGGTGTCTTTAATGTGATAAAATTAATCAGGTGGATGAGTTTATTCTAATTCATATAGGGGGTTTATGCCTTCTTGAAAGTTGGCACTTGCCAAAGGCTAGTTGAGTTGGTGCTTAGGTAGTTGGGGTTGGTGCTCCATGTGAAGTGGGTGCTTCAATAAATTTGATGTTTATCTTATAGGACTATAGTAAATTTGTATATATTAGTGGGTTTTATTCCCCTTGATATTTTCCCACATATGTGATGTGTTTTTATGTTTTATGCTTATGTGGATATGTGTTTATGCATGCTGGATCTATATGCTTGTTTGAATGGTTATGATTGCTTAAGTGAAATTTATAAGAAATTTATTGAAGATTGATTTACCCCCCCAATCTCAATCATTTTTGTTCCAACAAGATTTTTTTTGGATATGTCATGCATCATGTTAAAACTCATAAGGATCTTGATAATAATCTATGTTTATGTAAAGTATTACACTTTCAAATGAGATGTTCCCATATGACATGTATCAAAACATCTTCAATGTCCTACTTCTAATATTTCCTACATCTTCTCTAATTTTTCATTAACAAGTCAATTTGATCTGGTACTGGGAAAATTATTTTTTCTATACCTTTTTGTGCTAGTTATTTAGAACTCACCTTGATTTTAACAAGACAACTCTATTGGTAGGTAAAATATTTTCTTGAGCTTTCTTCTTTTTGTTTCAAGAAGCATCAATTTTATTATTGTTTATTGATTTAAATAGTGTTTATATAAATGCAAGGCTAAATATTTGGTACATCTTATATATTTTAATCTTATCCTCATGTAATTTTGTTATCTTTTTAAATTGGGGGAATACATAATTAGAATTGAAAACTTTCATCTATAGGTTAAAGTGGGGAACACATTTTATTAACAGTGGAAAATGCATCTGCTTGTATCATTTAGCTACTATTATTGGTTATATATTTCACCATTTTTTGTGTCCTTTAGGCAAATTATAATCTTAGTACACATCATTGTATTAATATTTTTTAAATGTTTAGTTTAGTTTAGTCACGTGCATTGTAGTCCCAACCAATTTAGTGTGGATTGAATGAACCATTGCACAATGGGTAATGTTAGTTGCTTATCAAATCTAGATTCTCGGTGTAATTCATGTTGGAATTAGTTTGTGATTTAAATAATTACATGTGGTATATGAGTCATAAGACAAACATGGGTATAAATGTTGAGGCACATCTGCCTCATAAATGTGGTCATATCTTGCATGTATCTTGGAGACACTTGATATGTATTATTCTTGTGATTAATCATTTTCATTTCTTTGTTTGAAATTATTGACTGTTGGAATTGATGTTAAGAATTGATCACCCTTAATGGAAGAGTAATAGGAATTTTTCTAGGGTTAGGTGAATGAAGAGGAGTAATTCTTTGTATTGAGATAGAATATTTGATATCAAAACACGAGCCAATTATTTGCATCTCTATAGTGTAGTTTTTTACTTTGCTATTAAATTTTAAGAATTTATTAAAGGATGCATATGTAGATTTGGTTGCATATAATATAACCTACAAAAAGATGTGCATGTGTATTTTGGAATTGAATTCATTGACATTTTAGTTGGAGCATAAATTTGATAAAACCTTCCCTTATAATTAACTTGGTACGATGGTGATTCAAAACATAAAAGATTTTCCATCCCTTTCTTTGAGAATCTACCATTTAATGTTCATGTCATCAAATAGTCTTTAACCTCACTTGAAAATGGTACATACCTTTATGTGTTGTCTGGTGGGATCTATTAATCATAAAAAAAGTTTACTATAACACATTCTTATTGAATACTAAAGTTTCAAGTGTGATAATATTTTTCCAAAGTTTTAATCTAGGGGAAATAAAATCTCAGATATTTTTTTGTAGTGTTGGAAAATTAACATTAGAAAAATATGTTTTAACATTATCCAAATTTCAAGGTTATTAAAAATATTTTTTGGTTTTGGTTTTGGTTTTAGTTATCTACATGTGCACAAAAGCAAGAGACCAAAAATTATTATGCTCGATACTAGTATCAAACAATGCTATTATTAATACTCCGTGTTAGACTATAAGATTGTTAAAGCCAAGATTTTCAAGTCTTGGGGAACAATTTAACTTCATTAGTGAATCTATGGATTATTTCATGAGTTTGTCTATAACACAAAAACTTATTATATTTCCAAAGTATTATGTACAATAATATTGACAAAATTAGATAATATATATTTTTTTTGAAATTTTATCAAACTAATTTATTTACATCCAAAATATAAGTAATAACATCAATGTTGGGTGTTATAATGTCATTTGTGGACTTGAAATCAAACACCTCTTCTGCCAAGCTCTTTCTCTCTTCGATCCTATAGGGGCTTGACGCTCTGTGCCCTTGTTTGTTTTAATCAACTTTTTCTTTATTAAAATCAATTAATTGAAGGGTTTTAATTGTACTTAAAAATAAAATGTGGTTAATGTTATTTATAATTAATTTAGCAAACTATTTTAGTTTTTTATTCAATTAGGGTTAAAAAATCAGAAGGGGGAAACTTAGGACACAAATAGGGAACTACATACAACTATCAACATACCTATTAAGATTTGACATTGGATGGCACTGGACACAACCAAACCTTTAAACCAATTCACTCACACTTCATCAACAAAATGTTAATTTAATTAAAATTTGGCAATATAAATCTTCTTGTTCATTTTTATTTTATTTAAAAATAATTTAATACATTTCTTAACTTATTTTCTTATTTAATAGAGGTAAAAGTTGGGTTTTGACTAGAATGCAAAACAATTACAAGATCGATAGAAGCAACAAAGAAATAAAGATAAAATAGAAACAAGTAAGGGAAAAAACATCTCATTAGTACCAAATAGCTATAAACCTTAACTAAACATCAATAAAAAGGAACCCAAGCTTCTGTAAAATGAAAAAAAAATAGAGAATCAACTAGACACCTGACATCTAGTCCTAAAAACTTACACCTTAAATTTAGGAACACTTTTGGATCCCTTTATCTTGATACCATATTGAAAAACCTCGGCTCTAGTCCTCCTACTCGAACCCTCCTCATCATCAAAAGTAATGCATCTCTTATCTTATTTTGAAGATCTTTTTTTGTCTATTTTATTTGTGCTTTAATGCCCTTTACTATATGAAGAGTTTATTGAGATCTTATATGTAGAAACTAAATTTGAAGGTTGTATGGTCATATCTATATTTTTTAGTAAAATATAATTAAAATTTTCTAAAAAATATTAAATATAATGTTAATTTTTAGGCATATAGTTAAAAATTATAAACCATTATAATGAATATATATTGTAAGGGCTATGTTGAATAAATAATTCTTATAAAAAGATCATGATAGATAAGGTAGATTATTTAAAGGTTTTTATATTCATCAAGTTTATAGTACAAACCAAAAACTCACTATATTTTCTTTTAAATTCATATATTACTAATTTAAAAAAAAAAATCATTTAAATTCACAAAAGTCTTTGGCAACTTGTAATGCATGACTTGGAATGTGAAGGAGGTTAGCATGTTGTTGACACTTGATGCAATGTTAAACGTAATAAGCACAGTCTTGATGAAGTGTGGGCCAATAATAGCCAAGTTGAAGGATACACTGGGAAACTCTGTGACCATTGAAATTCCCACCATAAATACCATCATAGACTTCTTTAATGACAAAGGGAGTCTTAGTACTAGTGAGGAATCTAAGGAGAAGGCCATCAAAACCCCACTTGTAGAGAAGTCCCCCTAGCATAGTGTAATGAATGACATGTTTTATGAAGGCACATTTCCCACTATTGGAGAGATCAGAAGGGGTAATAGAGAAGGAAAGATAATCCATGAGTTTCTTGTACCATAAGTCATGTGGGTTGGATGTTACATTTCTGATAAAGAGGATGTTATTTGATACATAAGAGGGTAATGTTAAGTGATGCATGGTGACATAGATTCTTGAGGAAGAGAATGAAGAGGGTATGTGTGAAGCAAGTGAAGCCATCATTTTAACAAACTTGTTTTTATATCAAGGAATAGTTTATAAGAGATAAGAGTCAAGTGATCTCAATAACGTATCTACATGATGTTTATATCACTTCAGAATCTCATTTTTGCATAAGTAGGAACCATTAACCTAGTTAACCACTAGCTGAGAATCATCAAAAATGGTTATGAATTTGATACCCAAGAAGAGAGCTGTTTTAAGTCCTAAAACTAAAGCCTCATATTCAACCATATTATTAGTGCATTAAAAATATATTTTAAATGATAAAGGAATAGGTTCGCCATCTAGAGGAATAAGAATGACCCTTGCACCCCCACCATATTAACATTTAGATCCATCAAAGAACATTATCATTTGATAGGAGATGTCATTGGTGGAGAGTGTTACGATAGATTTGTCAGGGAATTAAAGGTTTGGAGGAGATGAGTAAATGTGATCTTGATGAAGTTTAGACTTGCCAAGCAATTCATCCACATAATCTTCCATGATTTTGTGTAGGAGATCATGAAAGATGTAGGTCATGGCCTATTGGTAAGTCACACCAGCATTCTTCAAGCCAAAAGGCATGGCTCGATAGTAGAAAGTGACCCATGGGGTAATGAAGGTTATCTTGTATTGATCTTTAGGATCGACCAAAATTATATAATATCTAGAGAACCCATCCATAAGTGATAGCATCTCATGACCAGCTGTTAGATCAACAAGTTGGTTGATACTTGGGAATGGGAAGTCATCTTTTAGACAAGTAAGATTTAAAACATGATATTCGGTTTAAATACATATTCCCTCGATCACTTTTGTGATAAGAAAAATATTGTAAATCCATTACAGGTAGTTTATGGGTTAGATAAAGTTAAAAAAAATGAGGTGTTAGAGCTCTTCTTTGACAAGGAGATCAATACAAAGATGCATCTTACAAAGCTTCTACTTAATAAGTTTATCATTTTGATTAGTGATAATGTTATGGGTGATGATAGAGGGGTCAATATCAGGCATGTCATAATAAAAACAAGCAAAGGTTTTTCTATGGTCATTAATAAATGTGGCATAATTAACTTGTTTAGAGGAATCTAAAGATTGGCCAATCTGGGTTATCATGAGAAGGCAGATTGATGTCAATGGTTGATTCATTTAACATAGATTGTGTTTTAGATGGGAGTGATCATTAAATATAGGAAACATCCACACCCATATATGTGAGAATTTCATCATCATCTTGACATTGGATAGTGTTAATATTGGGAGAATCTTCATCAATTATTTCAGGATGAACAAGAGGAAGGGACCTTGTTTTCTTACCTTGGTGACAGGTGAGAGGCCCTAAATGGATGACATTTATTTTTAAAAAAATTAGGAGGTATAAATACCTTTGATTTGATTGGTGAAGGTGGAGAAAGAGAGAGTGGTTCTTCAATAATTGGTACATGGGAAGTTTTAATGAGTTTAGTTGGTTCATCATATCCCACTCCATGCCTCTTTTTGGCATTTTAAATGGTCATGCTAGTGGGATATTCAATAGGCATATAGACACCTTATTCATAATGACCCAAACCAAATCCTTTTTAGGCACACCGATAGAGATAGGTGTGAGAGAATCTAGGGTTACTCAGGAAAGAGAGGTCATCGGTAAATAGTTGTGGTGAAGGAGATGTATTGTTGACAATAGGAGCCTAATCAATTCCCCCATATGTGAAATTAGTTTGAAGGTTAAAGGGCCCATAAGGGATGACCATCCCAATGTGAGGATCATAATTTGGGTACATGTGAATCCTTCCATACTATTGTGGAGTATAGAACATGTTGAGTGTCAATAAATGATATTCACCAAGTGACAAACATTGAAAAGTCTCCTCCATGGGATCCTTATCAAGAATTTATGTTGCCATTATCTATGTAACCAGGGGATTGGAGCTTGTGGAAGATTTAAAGGTATCATGCAAGGAAGATGATGTTTTCAATGGAATGAGAACATCATTAGGACTATAAGGCATTTTGCATGTTTTAAATGGAGGTGGTTCAGTAGGTATAACATGTACTTGTACATCATGTTTAAACTTGACATAATGGTATAAAGTTGAGGGTACACATGTTAGTGTAGGTTTTTATTTTTACCTATTATTTAATTAGGGAATATTATATATTTGTTCATACATGGAGTTTTCCTAAATTCATGGGATAGACTAGCTTATGTGGAGATGTGTGTCATAGATGTCATAAGAATGTCATAAGTAACTCCTTTGACTGGCTATTCCAGGTATGGGAGTTACTTCTCTATTCTTAGCACCTTGTCACCACCTTTTGTTGGGCGAGAGGTGGAAGATAAATCCAAGAACAAACAGACCTGTTCTAATTCCACCTCCTAGGATCTTGCTCCTCAGAAAGAGCACAGTATGATTACCAAATATAAGCAATTGAATATGCGGAAATAACCAGAAACACAAGTAACTAGAATTCACCAATAGCACAGAATATGAGAGACAATACACTATCTTGTATTAACACTAACAGAAAAGAATACAACAAAGAGCCGCCACACTCACCTTACAGAGATTCGCCACACCTCAAGTGTTCAGTAATTCTTCTCACACACACTCTCCTACACAAAAAATGGTCCCAACAACCAACTCACACACAGAATTGGTGTTCACCTCACCAACCAGTCAGTAATAACCCTGCCGGTACACCAAGCACTCTATAGCACTTCAAACTGATCTCTCATGAACCTGCAACCTGCAATTCAAAGACCAAACTTACATGTAGATCCCCAATGAGCTTGCAACAACCTGCAACTCACAGATCTTACAACTAGAAGGAACTCTTCCTTTCTATCTCATGCCTTATACAATACATGCCAATGGGTCTATAAATAGATCCCTAACTCAAACAATAACTTAGACTCTTAATTTAGATAATTGTCCTCGCAGCCCAAGACTCTAACTGGTCTCAACATGCAAACTCTTCATTCACTTAACTAACTGTCTATGAAACGAGCAGTTCTGGAACACACAGGTGACCGACGTCGGTCCCTGCTTGTCTGGTTCTGCCGACGTCGACCGACTTCCTGCCGTTGCCGGTGGCCTTCTGCACTGGTCTCTGTCGACGTCGGTCCTGCTGCCGATGCCGATTCTCCTGGATCTCAGCAACCATTGTTCCACAGTTTGCAAAGGGTTGAAGCTTTTAGCTCCACAACCTAACACCTTTAATGGAGGATTTCTAGTCTATTCTTGGGGTGATTTTACCACCTTTTATGGAGGAGTTACAATCTATTCTTGGGGTGCTTTGGCCATCATTTGTGGAGGAGTTACTTACTAGCTCTCCTATATGTATTATTCATTATGGCCTTCTCATGTTAATGGAATATTGGATTTTATCAAATTTGTCTATGTAATTGTCTCTTGTTTGATTTCATTTACTTTAGCATTTTGTGGTATTCACTTGCTTCATCCCGTGCAACCATGACTCGTGCATTCTTGTTATTCAGACCTTGGCGAATCCTCCGATAACACATGCCATAACATGTATCCAAGGTCATCCAAGTAGTATCTTATATTGGAACTCTCATTTTAAAATATATAAGAGATCAATAATAGTATGGGGACCTACATGGATATGTAAGACAATATTGCCCATCATAGTAGTTTTGGTATCATTAAAGGAGTAGAGTACTGTGTCTATTTGAGACATGAAATTATTAGGAAGGTATAGCTATTTATAGGTATGGGTGTAAATAATATTTATACTATCTCCCCCATTGATCATGACTCTCTTAACATGAGTTTGATCAATATATGTAGTAATAAAAAGGGAAGAATCCTAATCTTTAAGGTGTTGAAGTGGAATTTTTGAATCACTGAAAGAAATTAGAGAGATGGAATTAAGGGAGATGAACAAAGATGCAAGAGGTTGAGGATAATTAGAATGTATCTCAATTTATTACAAGGAACTAATCAAATCCTGATGGTGTTTGGATTAACTCATACAAAGACATTTTTATAGGAGTTTGGTGAAGTTGTTTCACCATTGAGTTTTGAATAACATTCGAAGATGTTGCTTTAGGAATGCCCAAGATGGAAATCTCAGGATTAAGAAGAGGAGTTTATTTTGTGAAGGGATGAAGACAAGGAGAAACAACCTTTCATTAGCTTTATATGTTTGGTTTTGTGACCGTGCAGACACATTAATTATGTTGATCTAAAATGTAGGTGAAGGAGGTGGTAAAGGGGTTATAACCACATCTTTGGGTTTGAATTTAGGTGGAATGATAGGAGGCACTATGGATGCCAAAGGTGAAATAATAGAAAGGTTAACAAGAGTATCATCAAAGAGAGTGTTGACATCAAAGTGTTATCAAATGACTATTGTGAGGGATTTACAACTCTCAATATTGTATCTAGGTGAATGATGATATAAACACACTTGTGTCTCATTAAAAAAATATGGATTCATTCCAAGAGGAATATAAGGATTAATGAGAAGAAGAGTTATTATATAATATTATAGTAACTAACATAGTAAAAAGCTTTGAGAGCCTACAAGTGGGCTCGCACTTGTTGTGCTAGTAAGAGTGGAAACCTTCTTATGTTTCAATGTTGAAAAGGTAATTTTACGTGGTGCTTTGTTTGTTGATGGTGTAGTTATGTGTTTTTATGTCACTTTCTTAGTGTCAAATGTGAAAGGCCTACCATATGGCAAAGGTAAGAGTGGAGGTAACTTAACCTTTTATTTTTTCTGGGTCAGTAATATTCCAACTATAGTAGAGGGGTATGGTCCCAAAATGGATGGTAAAGTTGAGGGATGAAGAAGGGATCAATGATATCTAAGAATCATAAATTTTTTAATAATTAGGCTATGAAACTCTAAATTTTGGTTGAGGAGTTAAATCTAATTTCACCTGTGGATGAATTAAATTAGAGACGGGGCATAAGCCTAAGGGCCTGATCTACTTTAATGTGGTAGATTCTTGTGAGGGTGAGGGTTCTGACATAGATGGCTAAACTTTTTTTTTTAGTGAAGAATCTCTATCTTTGTCAAAGACCTTAGGGTAAAGGGTAGTGAGAGGGTTGGTGGTAAAGGTTGACATTCATTGTGTTGGGTAAGGATTTTTAAGCTAGTCCCAAAATACTACATGATCTAGCTTCATGGAGTCAAGAAATTCTAGACTTTTCACCAAAAATGAGAAGGGTTTAGTGAAGTTGACTCTAGCCTTATGGTTGTCTCTTTAGAAGGTTGAGGTGTTTTGGAAAGAGGGAAATTATTGGTTTTTACCTCTTCAAGCCAAAGATAAGAAAGAACCACAATGGGGTCCTCTTCGATAGAAATGGGAGAAGAGACATGGTCTACCATGGGTGGAGGAGAGGTAAAATAAGAAGGTTCCTCAAGAGGGTAAATCATAGGTATTATGGATACCTCAACATGTGGTTGAGGTATAGGTAAAGTATGATCTTCCATAGGTAAAAGAAGGGGTAAGAATGGTACAATTGGAGTAGGCACAATAGGTCTCTCGTATATTATTTGAGTAGATAATACTGAGTCCTCTAAGTGCAAGGGTGGAGTGGATGGGGTAGTATTCTCTATATGTGGAGGAGAGATAGTTGAATAAGGTTCCTCAAGAGGGTATAATATAGGAATGATATTCCCTTCAACATGTGTTGAGGAATGGGTAGGTGTGGTCTTCAAGTGGTAAGAGGATAAGTAATATTGGTGTAAAAGGAACTAACATTACAGGCTCCTAGGTGGCAAAAGAAGTGGTAAAGGAGGATCTTCCTCATGAGGGAGTGGAATGGGTGAAATAGGTTCTAACTAAGGAGGAAGAATGGGAAAATCCAATGCCACTGAATGTGGGGGAGGAGTTGATGAAATGGGTCTCTCTTATTGAAGGAAAGGTTGAACTAGAGGTAAAGTAAAGACCATATTAATCATATGAATATTATGATCACCTAAGTTAGTCATGGTCTGAACAATATTTTTATTGGGTGAATGGTTAGGAAAAGGGTGTTTGAATACATCCATACTTTGATTAGGAGGTGCATTAGGATTATCCAAGATGAGATCACCTCTATCAACCATGTCTTGAACAATGTTTTTGAATGTCTTACAGTTATTAGAATTGTGGCCTTTAACTCGATGGTAACCACAAAACTCATCTTCCTTATACCAAGTTTGAATAGGATGGGAGGGGTCAAAATATATAGGAGGTTTGATCTAAGGAAGGGTTATGACACCTTGTTGCAATAGTTTTTCCAAAATAGATGTGTATGACTCCCAATGGGAGTGTATTGTCTTTGTTCATACCATTGTTGGAATTGCTTGATTAGATTTTGAGAAGTTAAGGAATTTGATTGGTTTATGGTTGTGGAAGAAGATAAATTAACAACCACTACATTGGTGGAACCTTTAGCTTTTTGGTTAAAAGGAGAAGTTTTAGAAGAGGAGGAGTCATTTGATTGGGAATTGGTATTCTTACTACGTAACTCAACATTGACTTTATCTATATCATGAACCTTGAGTTTCTGTGCATTATAAAGGCCTCATCAAATGTGTAAATTTTTTTTTACCTAGAGTGTGGATGAGATGTACATAGAAAATGCCCTTGAGAAGATCTCAATAAGCTCAGGTTGGGGTAAGGAGAAGGAGAGTTGATTGATCAAACATCTCAAATGAGCGACAAAATTTGTAATAGACTCATCATCAAATTGTCTGATAGAATAAAGGTTTGTTATAGAAAAGTTTTTAGAAATGTTAATAGAGAAATGGTCCAAGAATATTTGTTCAAGTTCGATAAATGAGATAAAGGAGTGCTGAGGTATAGAGATAGACCAATCCAAGGTAGCACCTAAAAGGGACATATGGAAAGTACAAAGTAGTAACACATCATCATGCCCTATTAAATAATAGGCATGTTAAAATGCTCACAAGTGATATTATGGGTCCTCTTTATTTTGGAAATGAGAAAATTTAGAGAGTTCCCATTGACTTGGATAAGGGTGAATAGGCAAAGAATGATGGATGGGTTCATTGCATATCTGATCATAAGATAACACATTATTTGAACTAGAAATGGATGTCTCTAGATTAGACATCTTGTCCATTAGCATCTTAATGAGGTCTAAAGGGGGATTAGTTTGGGGGATACCTCCTAAATTATAGGAAACCTAATAGGAAGTAAAGGGAGCATATGACATAGCTTGTTGAGGTTGTGTTGGGGGTAACATAAGGATAATGAGTCATAGGCTAGGGTGCAAAAAGAAAAGGGGCTTATCCCATTGGGTTAGAGACTATGCTTTGGTTGGTTGTTTTTATTGTAGGTTAGATTATTGGCATGGTTAGATTGGATGAAGGGTGAGTCATAGCTCAACTAATTATAGGCATGAGGGTAGATGGAATAGGTACCACTAAATTCTGAAATGTGATAAGACTTGATTGAACTCATTGTGGTTATGCAAGTAAGGAGGTCACACCAAGGTTTAGGTGGGATTGGGTGGTTAGTGATGCTAAACTTTGGACATCATTTATAATTAGGTTACTCATCAAAGTGGTGGTTTGGGTAACCATGGGTAAAATAGTGGAGGTAACTAAAATTGAAGTTGTCTCCATTAGAGAGGTTGGCATGCCATAGATTGGTTCACCTAAATAATTATGGGTTTAGCTCATAACAAGGTAATGTTGAAGGGCTACCACATTGTAATAAAGAACTTTAGCAAAATATTGATCTCCCTCAAGCATAATGGGAATTTGGTTGGGGCTAGGAGTATGCTCTGTATTTGAAGTATGCTCCATGATAGAATCAAAAGTGAGAGGGGAAGGTGGAAGTGGTTGCTGACTTACGTAATCAATAAGAATTTTGGATTGAACTCATGCTGATACCATGCAAGAGGAAGTATAAATAGTCTTACTACCTTGTATCAGTGATAAAATAAGGAAAAAATAGGGTTTAGTGTAGGTAAGTGGGCTATTTTAGCTTCCTATTTTGAATAGATGAAAATTTCATAGTCACCAATGTTGGTTGCTTGACTAATGTCAGTAGGAAAAATTTGTTGATGTCAGTGAAGTAACCAATGTTGGTAGGTAAAATTTTTTGATGCCAGTAGAGTTAATTGATGTCAGTCATTATGATATTATGGGAGATGGAAAATCCAATGTTTTAGAAAACCAAAATTTGAAAATAGGTAAAATAGTGGATGTAAGAGGTCTGTGTAAAAAGGAATAAATCTCAAAAAACTTGAGATAATAGGTTATACAAACTAAGTATTAGAAATAGTATTGATTTTGTGAATCATTAGGAAAACATCCTTACCAACTCCAAAATATAGAAGGCAATAGAAAAGCAGAAAAAGAACATACAACCATAAACTATTAATTCATAGAGATTAATTTTCAGTCTCATGTTGGCTTATGCCTTAATCAGATAGTGAAAAGAGAATTTGGTTATCGAAGGTACTTAGAAAGAAATAAAGAGCTTGTTTCAGGTTAGTTTTAGTGCTCAAGAGGAAATCTATGTTAGACTAGGTACGTGGCTTATTATAAGAGCTTGATCTCTACACTTCATAGACATAGAGCCAAGCCAGGATGCTTAGCCAAAATATACATTCTATTTAGAGTTTATACTCTTCCAGAGAACAAAGTGGGTTCTCCCCTTCATGGTGAAATCCAAGTAGGATAGTTAGATACGGTAAGGTGATCCACTAGGTGATGAAATCCTGATGGGCCTTTTCTTAGGTGAGTTTAGATGTTTGTTTATGTGAATATGATTTGCTTGTGTAACATAGGTGCACTAAAATTTATTCAAAATGCTTGTAATTAACTAGGTGAGTTAATATGCAGTAAGCAAATAATGAAATGTAGTAAGTTTTAAACCAAAATCTAAAATGTTTAGATTCATATGAAAACAAAGATGAAATAGGAGTATAAAATGAAATTCGCTATCCTAATGTGCATGTAAGAATAAGTAAGGAAGAGATTCTTTTAAATTGTAAAAAAAAATGATAAATTTATTTTAGAGACAAAGAGAAAAGAAAGAAAATTTCAGTTTAATGCTTTTAAAAAAATAATAAAATGTTGAATTTTTTGTTTTAAGAGAGAAGAGAAGGATAAAGTGTAAGAAATGAAGTTTTCACTATAATTCACCTATATGAATGCTTAAAATAAGAAATGAACCCAAGAAAAACTCTAAGGTCCCACTAGGCATGCGATAAATGTTTCACTAAATTTTGTCTATTTCAAGTCCAAAGGAAAATAGACAAGAATGATCGGGATAAGTGATTAGAATGAACCTAGATTGGTTTGTGCACCATATCTAGACATTGTGATCACTCCTCTTTGGTTGGGGAGGACTACCTGTAAGTAAGAAAACACTACCACAAGATGCTTGTTAGTAGATAAATGAGTGGGCTACCAAGCCATGTGCTTGTTCTAAGAAGTGTGAAACTTCCTTAGAGATGACAATCCACTTTTGAGAGACAAAAGAGTGATAAATGACTAAAAGAGAGGTAAAGAGAGAGTGGAAAAGAGATAATATTACTATTATTCACAACTTTAGTGTAGCAGAGAGTGACAAGGTGTATGTGGTATATTCTATTTGTGTTTTGGAAGTTGTTTGGGTAGGTTTTGAAGAGGTTAGGGAATATACAATCACTTACGTCAATAGGGGAGTGACCGATATTGGTTATACTATCAAGGTTGGTAGTGAAGGTGACCGATATTGGTTAGGCTACCGAGGTTAGTAAGGGAAATAATTGCCTAGGAGATTATAGAAGGATTTTTTAGGTCTAAGAAATGGTTTTGATTAGGTATGGGAGTTTGGGGAGTTTGAGAGAGAGAGAGAGAGAGAGAGAGAGGAGAGAGAGAGAGAGAGAGAGAGAGAGAGAGAGAGAGAGAGAGAGAGAGAGAGAGAGAGAGAGAGAGAGAGAGAGAGAGAGAGAGAGATCTAGTCAGAGGTTTGGTGTGTCAAGTCAAGGAGAAACAAGTAAAGAAGCTTTGTAGATCCCTCATAGGGGTTTGGTCAGGAGTGTATAAATTAATGAGTAGTAGATATGAAATTATAGTAAAGTAAATATTTAAAAGACCTAAAAAATAAGTGATATACTTAGTTGTAGGGGTCAATGAATGATAAGTGCCTGATTGATGATCCCTATCAAGTAGTCTGAACCTGAATGCCTAAATAGAGAGAACAAACAAGTGCTATTGGTCCTCAATAGCTTAGTTACTGATCATGATTGACTTATACAAGATGAGAGAAAGCCAAAATGTCAAAGATTCAATGCCAAGAGCTTGAATGCAAGTAAAAATGAATTTTCTTAATTTTTGTTGACTTGAACATTAGGTTAGAGTTTGGCTTATATTTCTAATGCCAGTGATCTTTCCAACGTTGACCATGGGTTGAACAATGTCGATGGCCATAGAATGGATAAAGCTTATTATTTTTGGCCTATTTTCTATTGCTCTTCATGCCAAGTGTGGCACCAATTACAAAATGGTAAAAATAAGAGGTTAAGGAGGTAGTTGATTAGGAATTTAGTTTTGAAGTGAGAATAAGTCTTAGGTAGTTAGGATGAGGGGACCAAGGCTTGAGGTGACTCATCAGGTGAGAATTAGTCATAGGGCAAGGTCTCTAGGTAAGGAGGCAAAAGGGGTTTCTAATTAGCTTAATTAATTATTTTAAATTAATTAAATGTGTGAGGGGTAAAAGCATGGGTTAGGGAGGTTAATTTTTATTATTGGAAAATAGGCTAAAAAGGGTTTTGACATAGGGAGTTACACATGTGTATGTGACATAATTTTGGTGTCTACATCAAGAGTAAATAAACTAATGTGTTAGGACAACACTTGGAGAAAAATAAATAACTAGTTATGTATAAAAGGGCATAAGTAATTAAGACAAAGCATGATCCACCTAGATCAAAAGGAAAATTTATAAAATCACTTAGTCCAAGAGATGGTACAAGTTTAAAATCATGATTTTTATTAAACATGACCCTTGATGAGGCATTCTTATTTCCTACCAACTCTCTTAGCATCTCATAGAGTGAGTCATCAACAATAAACTAGCCACTAAGAAAGATAAATTGGTCTTGTTCTTTATGGTACTTCTCATACTTCTTATTAGCTACAATCTCTACAAGTGACACCTTATCTAAGCATTGTCCTTGAGTATTTTTGTCACGTTGAGTGACCTTTTTCTCCTTACTACCAGCTGCAAACTCATCAAGATCTTCAAGGAGCTTTGCATAGTCCACCCATCTTGGTATTTATCCTCCATAGAAAACTCTTTCTCCACCTTCTCAATCATTTGACCTTCAAATTAGCAAAGATATTCCTAGAAGAGATCCATTTGTTGTTGTCAATCATTTGAGAGTGTTTCAAAATCAGGTTGAGGTATTGAGTCATCTCTAAGAATATTTACTTCTACCTTAGTTTCAAGAGATTACTCTAGGACTACAACATTTTGAGGAATGACTTGAAATTTCTCTCCTTCATCCTTCATAATACACTTTACCTCATGTACAACTATAAAATAATATTTAATATGTTCCCCTTCATTCAAGAAGGTTGAATTGTTCTTGTGTTCACTAAGGGGAGTCCCTATGGTAATTTATTCCTCATAATCACTCATGACATATTCTTGATCATATATAACTTGAGATCTTTACTTTTTATTTATTTCCCTCAAGATGGGTTCTCCTTCAAGAAAGGGTGGGGTGAAAGGTTGATGGATAGGCTCATGTGTGGGTTTGGGAATAAAGGGGACCATTTTGCAACTTGAAACCTTGGGAATGGTTAATTTTTGAAGAAACTTTTTTAGGGAAACCAAGTTGAGTTGGGAAATAGAAGAAGTGCCTTCTTCCACTAGAACTTCATTTTCCTCATAGCCTTCTTTAGACTCTTCAATAGTTTCAAACTGCCCTTCAGCCTTGACAATTTAAGTCTCCCTCTTGTTTTTAGAACATCTTTGGATAAACCTCCAAGATGGAAAAGCTAGAGTTTCTTCTTTAACCCTTTGATTTTGTCTATCCTCCTCTTTCTTCTATATATCACTTTGGATGGATCTCCATGAGGGAAAGGGCTTAGATTATTGAGGAGGGAGAGGTGAGGATTGATTATAGTTGGGTTTGCTTGGCTGCATGACATGACTCTAAGATGGAAACTTAGGCTTATGATTTCATTGCACAATCTATATAGTAGCTTAAATAATGAAAGGATGTATGTTCAGTTGAGGTGATGTTACCTTTTTAATTACCTATGTTTGGTACAAATGTTTATCTTATCTTCAATTTTCCTGGCAAGGGAGGCTTCAAAATTAGACCTTGATTGATCATGATGGTAGGTTATTTCAACACAAGCCTTCCTTTCCTCCTGGACTCTCCCTTTGACATTTTTCCATGAGGGGAAGGTTGAGAGGAGTTGGGGGGAACTATGATGACCATGAAACTCATTTGGTGAGGGATTATGAGTGGTGATGAGAAGCTCAACATGAGGCTAGTATGGAGTGAATGAGGGAAGGTAGGATGATTAATGAGGTGTTTGATGTTCTTTATGAGCTGCCAACTTCTCCTCAATCTTGGAGATGAGTCCATCTATGTCAAGTATATCACTAATGTTTATATAACAACCTCTCCTAATGAAAGACATCCATTCCTCCTTTTCTTGCTACATTGAATTTTTAACCCCCTTAATGACATGTTTTGGAATTTCCTATACATGCTCCTTCAATGTATCAATGTTTATCATATTCCTTTCTTGGTATAAAAGGTCTTGTTTAAGGCTAGATATGGAATGGATTAGGGCATGAGTAGGTTGTTCAGGAATGTCATGCTACTACAATGAATGATCAAAATGGTAATCAGGTTACAAAGGGGGTAGATGAGACTAATAATATGTTAAATGGTCTTGGTAATAAGGGGGCTCATCATAGGAATAGGGAGGAGAAATATTATGATGGATTATCTATTCATAGGGAGGATTAGGATAGTAATCTTACATGTATGACTTGTATATGTCCTCATACTATTGGTAAAGATCATGATGTGGTTGATCAAACTTATCATAAGGTTGATATGGATCATGGTAGGGCTAATAGGGGTCATGAGGATCATAAAAAGATGTTCATGGACCATTTTGAAACTAATAATGAGGAGAATAAATAAATATTCTCTATAGGCTTCCATAGTAATGAAAACATGGAGACAATTGAGACCATGAACAAGAATATGCCTCTCACCTTGAAATAAGGACCAAGGAGTACTTGAAATTGCTTCTAAAGATGAATGTGATGTAGACTTGTTTTAAGATGAAATTGGGTGCCAACGAGCATGCCATAAACTTTTAGAGACCTAGATTGCACCCTAGCTAATCAAAGATTATTTAAGTCCTCTACTCAAATTTAGTCCAGTATGGGAATGACCCTAGGTTTTGGGTTACCTAATCTTGGGTCAGACCTCTAGGGTTTTAATGAGGCTAGTTACTCAAATGTATCACTTTAGCTCATTTATACTAAAACCTACTAATTTGGGGGTTGAAAAGGGGGAGAAAGATAACTGAAATGGAAATCTAAGCTAATTTTGGTGATGTACTTAAATGATTATTCATCCACTCTATTTGAACTTCTAAAAACACTAATGAGATAAGAAAAAAATTGAATATACTACTCCAAATGTTTGTTATGCATTAATGTTTCATGTAGACGTTCACCAAGTGATCAAAACCTAAGGGAAGTGATGGAGAGGCTTGATTAAGGGCATTAACTAATTAATTTATCCATATAGTAGCTTCCATCAAATGACATTAAACACTAAACATGACTTGCATAATAAAGATAAACTAGTAATTATGTGAGGTCAAGAATCAACAAGGGAGATATTTATTACACATATGAAAGTAAAAGTAATATTAAAACACTATACTAGAATAATGAAATATAAAATAGTCATCTATTCATCTCAAGAGGTTACAAAGCTTAATCTTGGTAGAGTCTAGTCATGCCCAAGAGAGGGATCACTTTCAAGGCTTAGAAGCCTATATATATAGAAGAATGGGATGAGAGAGATGTGAAAGGATGCATGAGAGTGTGAATAAGGAGTCATAATGGTCAATATCACATCTTCCTTGAGCTCCTAATTGCTTTAATGTCACTAGGACTTTGTCTGGTATGGAAGGATGGATCATGAAGGTCAAAATCACTACATGAAGTAACCAACCCCACCACATGAATCCTTATAAATATAATATGGATTAATGTATTTAAATATATGGAAAAAATCCTCATATTAATTCAATTGATAGAGACATAATCATAAATTCATTGAGTGGTTGTAGGTACCTTCTTGTCAAAAATAAGAACAGGTAAAAGGATGAGACATGTCTGCCACCCTATTGCAATATTAGAGCATAAGTCTTTACTATAGATGAAAACCAATGTAATTTATTGGATTTAATATATTAATTACATTGATGATGATATTATCTTATATTTTAGCTTTAATGGTGACTTCAGCCCTTTAGAACATTACTCTAGTTTAACCTCAACCATATTTGATTTACATTTTAACCCCTGAATTTCAAATTTTAATGTCAGCCATTGATCCTAATATGGGTTTCCTAGATTCATGATAATTGGTAGATATGAATTATTACTTTATTAATCCTTTAGGAATGTGAAACTTGTTGGTCTTTCATGCTTCTTGTGGACCCTTCTGTTAGTCCTTGTGTTTCACATGCTTATACCACATAACAATCTCATGCACTATTGATCTAGTTTCACATGATTGAATGCATGCCATTGGATCCTTGGTCATGTTGACCATTGATATGATTGTATTTCACTATTATTTTGATACTTTTCAATCACACATTTGTCTTTAGGATCTACAAACTAGTTGATCCAACTCACACCATTGATTTTCAATGCATGATTTAACATACACCATTGATATTTTGTGACCCATTGACATTGTTAGTCTCTACATGTTTTAGATATTATACCAAATATACCAAGATCTTGACATATATTAGATTCACATTAATCCTTAGAACATTTGAATTTAAATGGCTATTTTCCATAACTTAAACTTGACATTTGTGTGCATGTTCTAGATTACTTTTTCAACTTTGAAGCTTTATATATTGAGATAAAAAGTTCATAAAGATAAAAAATTTGTAGGTTATGTTTAAGGGATGAAAAAATTAATGTCAATTTGGTATTTTGGTTTTATAAGAATTTTATGTGAACCTATGAAGTGTGAAACCAAATTGACCTATCCATTTTTGCATGATGTTTGACTGTCTGGTTCCTCAAGCTTATGTTAGTCATTTTCCTCTTGAAAAATGACACTATGAAGCATTAGATAAATCCAAATAAAATGTGATAAACATGATTTGGATGAAAAAATTTGACATTTGGCTTGTGAGGCCAGAATGTTACACTACTCTTGAATCCTTACCAAGCATTTTATTTTATGAATCTCAATAGTTTAAATTTCTTATTAATTCCACCTGAGGTTACAATGGTAATCCAAAAATCATTGTGAATATACCTTATAACCTCCTATATTCTAATGATGATGAGGTTTATGAGATCCATCTCAAGATTAAAACTTCTGTTCTCTCACCTCATCTCATTTCTTAGCTTCTTGCTTCTTTGCAACCTCATTCTTGTCAACCACTTTGTGATGACATCCCCATTGTCTTAACTAAGATTCAGCATTCCACTCATCACACCACATCAGATGACAAGCTCATACCTACATGTGCCATTGATCTTAATACACTTAATTATGATGATGGTTATACCTTAGATGATCCATTTTTAAGAGGTCTCATTCAGGCTTGAGATGCTAAAATTATTTGTTATCATTCATATTTACTTCAATATTTTAGTATATCTTCTAGTATTCCATCTTATATTTTTTATATTTTTAATATTTTTCCTCTTTATTGTAGGGTAGATATGGTGTGCACACCTCTACTTTCTGAATAACCTCATAGGAGTATGCTTATGGATCATGTTATGATTGGTCCCTATCAATTCACTAGATACCACGACCCCTTTAGCTTATTTATCCTTTAGATTCATGTAGCTATCCTTCAACCTTATATGGAACCCACCCCTCCCTCAACATACCCTAGTTTAGATTCCATTCCCATTCCCTCTGTATCTAATTATCTTCCTATTTATGATCCTATCGCTCCTTCAGTCAATCCTTGTCAAATCTCTCCACCATCCTCACCTTCTCTTGGTGATGGTTTGATCCCTTTACCATAACTATCTCCATTTCCCACCAAATGGGATGATCAACCTTATTATGACATTCATAAATTTACTAGTCACTGCACTAGAGATTATTCCCTATACTAAGCTTATTTAGCTTTTATTACACCTCCTCCTATGAATAAACCTATAAATACTACTCACAGGCATATCTACTTCTTCCATGGCACATATAACCATTCATTCACATGTTTTCAAAAGCTATGATAATATATTGACACCTTACATCCCACCACTCCTCAACCCTCAAACAAGGCTATACCTCCCCCAAAAGTATTACTTGAGTGTCTTCCTATGTATGGAGAGGTATATTATCTCTGAAACCAATGTGGCACACATCACACTGATCATTATCACATCCTTTAGTAGCATCTCAAGCATTTCCTCCTAACCATTCTTGCACCTTAAACCATTCCTCCCAAAGGGTGTTCTCATAAGAAGGTTCCCCCTTCTTCCCCCATGGTTCCACCTCCTATGGTTCTATCTCCTCCTATGGTCCCTTCTTCACCTACTATTCTTCCACACATAATTACCTCATTAATGTATCCTTCTCCACCCATAATTATCTCACGTATGGATCCTTCTCCACCTATGAGTCCCTCACTTGTGTCACCTTCCCCACTAGTGACCCCTTTATCTCCTATAGAAACCAATCCCATGCATTCTTGTGAGTATCCCTTACATGATAGCCCTCATCAGCATGATGCTTCAAACATTCCTACATTTTCCATCAAGGATATTTGACATGAAGTATTTTCTCAACTTTTGTTGAAGATCGATGAGACATTAACTATAGTTCACATTAAACTTCATAGAGAATTATTAAATGTTATGGATAATGTGTGTGGACAAATTTATCAATACTTATGAACACATGCATGGTGTTTTACATTTTTATCTAGATTGGATGTGTGCTCCAACTTTACATTTATCTATTTTATATCATTTGACATTGTGTCAAATTATTATATCTCTTACATGGTGACTTTGGTTTTACACTTTATATTTATTATAATGTCATTATGTTCTCTTATGAATTTATTTTTCCTCATTGCATTCTCTTTTCTTCTTAAATTCATTTTTTTATGATTACCTTGTTCTTTTTTATGATTATTTTCTCTCTTATTTATATACACATGGATAATAGTTATTATGACTTGGTTATAAAAACCTTGCTCCCTTTAGTAATTATTTCTTTACCATGTGATTAGTTAGCAAACAATTCATCTCATTATAATCTCCTTCTACCAGTCCACTCTAGATCTCCTTTTATTCTCCTTTATTCCCTTTCAAAAATTAAGCATATACATGGTTGAGATTTGAGATAACATGTTGGTTCATAGTTAAGCTGAAGTGTTCTAGTCAATCTTATCTTTGGATACTTAAATTCCTTTAGCCAAAGCCTAAAGCTCATTCATGTGTATCAAACTATCTATCATGATTGGTAATTACAAGTTCATATGGAGGAGGAATATTAAAAGCCATAAAAATATTCAAAAGATAAATCATTTAACAAAAGGAAATGATTTAAAAGTCAACATTAAAATTTTTCAAAAGTCAAATGACACTAAAAGAAGCGATTCTAAGAACATATCCTTCTAATCAAAGTTAAAAATCCATAGTTGGCCTCACAATATAGCTAAAGTCTATTGGGGTAAAATAGGCCAACAAATTAGAAAAGGTGAATAAAAAAACTCTTTTAGTGCTACCTAATTTCTCACACAAGTACCCAATCCTCATAGCAGACTAATGGATCTGTAAGGGGTCCTGGGGAATGGGGAGCACATTGTGGTAAGGTAGGTATATTTAAATTTTTTATTCAAAACTACCTACATAAGTTGATCTTAATAGCACACTTATTTTCCTACATAGCTTTGCATCTATAGTGAACAAGTATCCTCTATATATTGATCGTCACTACTCACTTAGTGTCATATCATGTCCTTAACATGACTCATGTATTCTAATGTATTCTCATAAGGTACCTACATTATAATTTTTACATTCGATTTTGCACTCCCTACAACCCTAATATTTCCCCTTGAGAAATATTTTTTCTATTGATCACTCCCTAGGGATTTTATTTGTGAGTTGCATTGTAAGACCATGGATAGGACCTGGCCTTCCTCACAAATTACCATTTCAAACATCACCTTTTACCATATTTTCACATTTTTTCCACCTCATTGGTGTTTAATTTGTGATTTGGAGTGTAAGACCATGGATAGGACCTATATTTCCTCACAAAATTTTCCAATATCCAAGTCACAACAAAATTACATGTGTCAAATATGAGATAAAATGTGATTGATTATGAGTTACATGTCATTGACATGCTTCCCATCTTGATTTACTATGTTTTATGCTTAATTAATATTTCATCTTTTATCTTCTTATTTTTTTATTGTATATAAGAATCTAACCATTTTATTAAGTTTTTCATACTTCCTAAATTGAATTAGTGTGATTAATTTAAGACCATTTTTGCCAATTTTCTTTCTCTTTTATATTAACCAATGTGATTTAGTATGATTGATTAAATTAATTGATTTGTTATTATACCATTTTTATTTTATTTGGTTTCCATTTTATTACATTAGTTTCATACTTCCCAATGTGATTTAGTGTGATTTTACATGTTTTAATTTGGTTCCACTCTTTCTTATGGTTTAAAAACAACTTTCTACCCTCTTGTTTACTAGTCTTTGGTTTCTTATACTGTCATTTTTTGCTATTACACATTTCCTAGTATGAAATAGTGTGTAATAATTTTTTTTAATTAATTATACTTTTCCAAGTCCTTTTTTCGTATTTATTTTTAACCATGCATGTGTACTACATAATGGTAGAAAATAAAACACAATAAATATATTTCCTTTAGCATATATAAAAAATGCAAAATACATATGCTAGAAATAAATATATCCATGCATCCAAACCTTTGACATCATACAAACATATAATATCAACATCCACACACACACACACACACACACACACACACACACACACACACACACACACACATATATATCATGTGTTTTTGATATTAAATACAAAAATACATCACTCTAGATCTAAGGTTGGGATTTATCATGTCTATCTTATGGCTTAGTCATGCTACTCATAAATTCATTAGATAACACCCTATGAATAGTAAACTGTAAAGATGATGTTCAAGATCTCAATACTACTACCTATCCTTGTAGGTTGGCTACCCAAGCATATACCTATCCTAGCTAAATAATGGTATCCAAATGCAAAACTCTCTCCTAAGCCAAGGCCTACCATGCCTATTCCTCTCTGGATCACACCCCTATCAGTGGTTCTAGCCCATCTCTATGTGCCTATAGTTTCTTCATGACCTCCCCTATTAGTTTGAACCATATTGCTTGATCTAGGTTAGATATTACCACAAGATCATTTAATGTAGAAGGGTTGTATGGCATCAACACCCCATCTAGAATATCATGGAGTGATCCCCTCACCAAGGATCCCCATATGGCCTCCTGCTCATATGTAGGATCCAAAAAATTCAAATGAGATTGCTATTATATCACAAATATATCTTAAAATCTATCTATCTATAATATATAAATAAAATCTTATATAACTAGTATTCTATTTTCAAAGCTTAAATAAGTTTCAACCATTTATTACCTATTTGGGTGTCACCAAGCACTATCTCCCCTTATACTTAAATTATAACATGATCTCTCCACTAGCTCATCCCTCAATCACCTTATTTATGGGATGATTCCAAGTCAACACAAACCCTTAGGTCACCACCCATGCCCATCTCAACCCTCACCTCAGTGGTGCCTCTATAAACTAGCTCTACACTCGGTTGACTAATGGGTTATCCTAGATGACCACCCTTTGTGATATATTTCATTACTGGCATCAGTGGTGAGACCACGGTAGTCACTACTCCTCTTATTGTGGTGCTAGTTATGGTACCTATGACACTCTTGCATCCACATCTATGTCCTTTTTAGCTCTTAGATGTCATGTTCAACCTATCCATGGTCTCTCATGTCATGATGTGATCTCGAATATTGTGATTGGTGGTCCTCCTCCTCCTCTCCCCCTCATCTCTCTCACATGATTATCCCAAAATATGGGCACCACTATAGGTGCTACTAGGTGAGGGAGTCTAAACTATCTTATCAATATTGCCACTTGATACTGCTCTACCCACCAAGTGTAGTGGATTATGATCCATGTTCATTCTAATTTTAGTGCCACCTTCCTCCAACTTAGCCAAATTATCATAAGGCATGCATAAATTTGCCACACAATCTCTCTTCATGTGACCATAAATAATGCTAGCACATTGGGCATGACCAATGCCACCTGATCCTATCTTTATCTTAGCATTTGAGGCAACTGATCATCAACCACATGGGGTAACCTAGCTAGTTGATACATCTAGAACCTATCATATATCTAGGAACTCAATAATACCACTAGCCCCATGGTCTTCTACCCTTTGGAAAACATCCCATACATATCATACGTGATCTAAACATAGATGATAAAAACTAAGTCATAGAGTTCCCCTTACTCCAATATCGACTGGTACAAGGCTATCACATATAGTGTTACCTTGTTATCCAACTTGTGACACAACACTCATGTTATCATAATTCCTATCATAGCCTTTAATATATATATATAATCTGGGCTATATAAACATCAAATAGATTCACCCTCAGACCTATATAAATCTTATCTAAGTAAGTCTCCCATTAGGCTAATACTCATCTCTCCTTCTGATCATCTAGTATCCCTTTGATCACTAACATCCTTCCTATAAGAAGTCTAATTAAACCATGGACATCCTCCAATGTGATAACAAACTCAATGGTATCCCCATCTACCACCCACCTAAAAGTATTGGTCAAACACTCCTAGGATCCTAGGAACATGATCATTAGATCAACACAGTGAAACTTATTACATGTCCATGATGTCTACCAAGCCTAGTGCGACCAATCTAGCCCAATCTGCATTTGTCAAGAACTATAATAGATCTGATAGCCAAGACACATCTAAAAACCACCAAAACATATGATTCCCTTGCAACCATCAAATAACAAATGATGTATTAGACCTCCATGTCATTTATAATCAAAATGCAAACTTTTAAATTTTAAGAAAGGCATACCTAATTTTTCTTAATCAATTCATTTCTTATCAATTTCACCTATTTTTAGCCTAATTAGCCATTTATGTACTCAGTCGAGCACCCTGGGCCTTAAAATTACTATATCAGCTAATTTCTTGCATTTTAGTACTATATCGGCCACTTAATAACATATTAAGTTAACCCAATAATATTAGGTCAACCATTTGGATGTAAAATACTAAGTCAAGCCTTTCATTTTACCCCCTTAGTACTAAGTTGACAATATGGATTAACCAACTAAGTCAATAATAGGGTACTAAGTCATCCATCTTATTAAATCAACTAAATCAATCCATACCTACTAAGTCAGTCATGTTAAAACCTGATTTTCAACCTGCTAGGTCGATTAGGTTGACCTAGTTATTTTAAAATATTAACCCTTTGACCTCTTGTAATAAATTCCTTTGAAACTTATTTCTTCAAACCTTTTCAAACCCTATTCCCCATTTGACCTCTAGTTCCCTTAGAAACTTCTTGGGGTTCATTCTAGTTTCTAGAATTGATCTAACTTACAAAATTCTATAAACCACTTAATTTAAAATAAAATAATCTAAAAAATGTGAAATTATTAGTTACCTACATGTGTTGTACCTATTTCAGCCATTAGGCATCCTTCTCATCTTAGTTGTTATCTCCTTACCATCTTGGCTCTTTCAGCGTTTAATAGGTCTCTCATCACTCTATTTTTCTCTCATAATAGTCAAACAATAGCAAATGAATTTATTTTTACTCTATTTAAAGTTACTATTCAAAATTATTTACCTTTAAAATTTAAAATTCTTAGTTGCCTACATGTGTTGTACCCGTTGCAGCCATTAGGCATCCTCCTCATCTCAGTTGTTGTCTCCTCACCATCTTGGCTCTTTTAGCCTTTGCTAGGTCTCTCAACACTCTATTTTTCTCTCATAATAGTCAGACAATAGCAAATGAATTTCTTTTTACTCTATTTATAGTTACTATTCAAAATTATTTACCTTTAAAATATTTATCATCATATTCCTTATTTTGATCATATCTTTGTTTTTACTAACTCATTTTTTGAATTGTAAAAATTTCTGGAATTGTGACACCATAGAGTATATTTTTTACACTAATATTTATAGGTTTTCCTAATGTCCCTCACATTGGATGCCTTAACTTATATCATAGTCTCCTTATTTATCTATAGCACTAAGGTAAGTAAAGGTATGTGTTTTTCAATTTTGTCCTTTCATTTATCTTATTTTCTCCTTACTAAATTTTAATTAGCATCAAAATTTTGTGTCATAATGTTCCATTTCTAAAGCACCATATTGAGTTACACTTATGTGACACATGATGAGCTTAGAGTGGGGCATATGTATACACATAATATTTTAAAATTTTTATCAATTACTTATGCTCTTTATCTTAAAGTAACCCATTGAGTCTTAATCACTCTAAGTGCATGCCTTTAGTGGTACACCAAGAAATGGTTGGGTAGACCATTGGTGCTTCATAGGATTGTTATCCCTTTTACCACTTGTTATCTTCACACTTGTCTCCTAAAGACCATTCCCCTAATCTTATTCTTTTCTTTTGTACACTCCTCTAGTCATTTACCACTTTTTTTTACCATTTTCCCAACCTTAAACCCATTTTGATAGCTTACATGACTAGGTTGACATTGTACTATTATTGGTGAAACTCATTTAGTGTATAGGTTGGCTCTTAGTTGACCTAACCCATGACCTAGAGTGTTTTTATCAATAATGATACTAGGTCAATTGGATCGACCATATAGGTCAATTTTTTTGTAAGGTCTTAGGGTTAAATCCACATATATATAAAACATCATTTCACCATTATGTAGAGAAGAGAATAAGAAGTAATATATATTATGCATCTACTTATCCACCATTCTACATGAAGAGCAAGATTAGGGTTTCATACTTTATTTATATATATAGATATTATCTTATGGAGAAGTCTTTTGGATGCATTGATAGGTTGTGTAACCTAGATCTAATTTATCCTTATCATCCTTACATATCACAACAACCTCTTGTGAAGTACCTTGGATAAGGGAGAGATTGAGGCTTGATGGGTTCATATTAAAAGGTAAGTATTCCTAAATTTGTTCCTCCTTTGTAAGCATAGATAAATATGCATTTATACCTCTCTTCCAGGAATTAGAATTATGTATATATTGATGTGAGTATATGTCTTCTATGCATGTTTAATTTTGTTTTTTGTTACCCCCACTTTGTACCACAAGCTTTGGTGAGCACTAGATTAGACTTTGCTTTACTTGTTATTAGTATAGTGAATATGAAAACATAGGACTTAGCTAGGGTTATTGCATGGTTTGGATTGACTGGAGGCTTTGGAACTCTCCCTAATGATATTATAGTGATAAGAAATCCCCTAATTAGGTATAATAGATTTACATATTGGTCATGTTCTCAATATCTAATGTATTTCTGATTTCATACACAAAGTGCCCAATTTTAAGATTTTACACTAGATTCTTAGTAGTACCTAGTGCAAACACATTTGAAATGTTATTAGATATGCCATAGATATAGTAGTTACATGTCATTACATCCACCATAAAAATATGCCTTAAGTATATACATGATAATTAGGCGGTCACAATTAGAGGTCTTTCATATGAGTATCCTTTACATATCCCTAAGAAATTATGCCATAATTACCAATTATAGTTCCAAGCATATTTCCAATAAGTAGACCACAAATTTTAGTTGAGCCACTAGTGTAGGTGAGGTATAATCCTAAAGTGTTATCACATACACATACTCTCCCACAAAGACCCTTATTAGAGATACCTCTATATCAGAGATATGTTATATATTCTAGAAGGTCTCCCTCTATCATTTACTTTTGAGATTAGTGTTATTGAGTTCCTAGGTTTCTCAACATAAAGTACACATGCTCTCTACAACATCTTCTACCATATGGGTCTCTAAGACCCCTATAGTTCATAAGACACACTAGTTAGCTTCACGGATTCCTATCACCACTTCACAGGTATTTACATCTATATATCACCTAGTATAGTAGGTTTTAGGACCTTAGTTACCTTTTCATATAACACACACAATTATTGTTCCTTTATTTAATATAGGCCACATTTATAGTGAGTCTCCTATGAGACTCATTGGTTAGTATGTTCCTCCCTGATTGTACATAGTTTCCTTATTTCTTGATCCTTGTATATAGTTTAATTTTTATGTTACTTGTACATAGCTTATATCTAAAAAGTAAAAAACCAAAATAATATGCCAAAACACAAAAACATTCAAATATTTTCTAAAAAATAAAAATTATAGATTTTATGTATTTCCATGTTTACACTTCTCATATTTTCCAGACACTACATATGCTAGCTATTTTAGTATAGTTAGTTTTTATCACACAAACATGCCTCACTTGTTCTTGTCAAGTGTTCACAAATAATTACAAGACCTAGGTCCACCATATAGATAAAGATTTGATAATATCTACCCACTAGGACATATACATAGATATATGGATTCCTCATTTGAGACATTTTCCCATTTGAGGGCATCTTATACACATTTTTGATTGCTAGGTTACATATTTATAAACTCTATATCACATATTTAGCATGTTTATATCTTGATATTGATCATCCTACACTAATTAGATTCATTATCAAATACTAATAATCTAGACTCAAATTATGTACATATTTAATATTATATAGATTTTCACATGTTCATGTATACTTTAATTTTTAGATTTCCTACTTTAGATTTGATTGTGTCTCTATGCTTCTACATATATTTAAGGGCATTTGAATATGCCATTTCTCTATGGCTCTATGCCACTTATTTTCATTTTAGGTATGATTTGGACATGTATCCATGTCCTTGTGTGTGCCTTCTTAATTGTGTATGCAAACATTTGAAAATGTCCTTCTATGTGGATCTAAGCCAACTTGTTTGATTTGTGCATATATGGAAATTTAAACATGTAATTTTATATATTGATTTATAATATTTAAGGATATGTGCCCATGTCCATTGTATTGTGGCCCCTTGGCCTACTTTGCATGCCTCATGTATGTTTTATTTATGATTTCATGTATGCATCAAGGCCATGACACTTGTCTCTTTATTGTTGCACACTCCAATTTTAGATGCCATGAGGGACCTCATGCATTTGCCTTCCTATTTGGGTGTCATGATTGCTATAATACCCCATCCCCTTAGTTAGTTAGTTATTACTCATATTTATTGTTTATATATATATTTATATCTATCATGAAATCCTTGTGAATACTAATTCTAACATACATCATAAATTATGAACTTGTTCTCAAATTATTTTACATTTTGATGTCATGTATGCACATTATATTGATTTATTATGCATATATCATATATGTTCTAGATAACACACATTTCATAGAGATTTTTATTTAAAGGATAGTTCTTACATCGATCCAATAAATTCCATCAAAAGAAGGTACATTCATAGAGAATTATCACAAAAATTAGGCTATCTGAATGCACTTAGATTACAATTTTAAGCACACACACAAAAATATAAATTATTTTAAAGAAAATACAGTGGAAAAAAATGACATATATACTAGTTTCATTTTCATAAAAAATAAAATGGTTAGAGATTAGTGCCTAAATTAGGAAACTAGTGCACCAATGTTACTATCTAGTAGCCTTAGTTTGATGAAGTTCTAGATTGGATGGAAAATTACAATAGGTATAGTCCAAATTTGCATAGGTTTAGTTACAAATTACCAATTTTTCCTCAATATATCTTAGATTCATACCAATTTTATCATATTGGGGGCATTATATGGAGTATGATTATTTATGTTACAATTTAGATGTTGAAAAACATATTATTATAAATCAATATAGAATCCATATACTTAGATATCATATTTAGTGGTATGTACATGAAACATTATTTATGTATACTCACTTATGCACTAGTGGATTAGATGGAATGACAAACTCAATGTCATTCTCTATGTTATACACACTAGACATAATGTTCCAAGTTATACACCAAATTCATTCCTTACTCTATCTACAGTGGTTAGAGTTATTGGGTGGTTGAAATCCACTTAATATTCTTGAATGACCACAAATCTAACATATACAGTTATAATTATAGTTTCACATGTTCAGTTACATCATGTAATTTTATTTTTAGATGCATCTACTACACATGAGTAAGCAATGATGGAGTCATAGTTTACTTGAGTTCTTGATCCACCTACATGAGAGGATTGGACACACCATCAATCCAATCCAAGATATTCACAAGTCATTATCTACCAAGCAAGGGTGGGAAATGATGAAGTCAAAAATAGATTGAGTTCTTGAGCCACCCACACATGGGGATTGAGTAAGCCATCAACTAACTCCAAATTATTCATCAATTGATCACAATCTACACACACATAGGTTATAACTAGTTTTATGCAATGATTCACATACCCAATGAGGTGTATTAGTTACTTTCCTCTCTCTCATATATTTAATTAGTTTTGTCTTTTGATTTTGATATTTCTTAAGTAAGGAATAATCTACGGACATTTCATTTATAGGACACATAATGGAACATGCTTCACATACTCAGATCTAGATTCATGAACTTTACCTTTTAGGTAGTTTTAGGTATGCTTCTTTTTCCTATTCATTTCACTTTTTTGAATTTATATATTAAATTGGGGAAAATTTAATCATCTAAAAATGTCACTTAATTGATAAGAGTGTTAATTGAGACCACCTATCCCTAACTTAGATTTAGACCTATCTTAGGGCCCATTTAGATGATTATCTAGAATTCATATGGGCTACATGTATTCCTAAACATCCCTAAGGTAGTCCTAAACTTTCACTTTAGAATTTTGGACCCTAGTAACTTAGGTTCTACCACCTAGATACTAGTAGCATAATTTGGATAGTAGGGCCAATGGTGTTAGTGTCATATTTTGGGTGCTATTATCCATTTCTCAACTTTTGTCTCCAATAGATATATTTTAAAATGGAAAACCACCTCAGGTTGGCCTAGACCTCTTTTATCCACTAGATGTAAATTAGATGAAAATTACAAAAACAAACCTTGAACAAGTTGTGCACAATCAAATTTATCATTCCATATTTTGCCCTACTTTTACATATAGCTATATTCATCATTCATAATTTCAAATTACTCAAATTTATAGTCTCAATAATATTCAAAGCACAAAATTAAACATTGATACTATTTTCACTTGCACTTTTACAAATACTTAGGTGGGGAGAACTACATCAGACTTGATCCCTCCTCAAAGTATTGGTATGTAGGCAACTCTCATCATAGTGGGGTGTTGAGTCTGTCTAGCCTACCCCACTAACAACATACTTTTCTAATTATGAAAACTAAATTACCTAACGACACTGAGGTTTAGGTTTTTCATATTAAATTATTCAAAATAGGTCACCTATAGGGAATCGAAAATCATGTGCACAATAATAGGCTTGGCAGACTCAGACACAGTGCACCTAGAAACTCATAATAGTTTTACAAAAAAGACACTAGCACCATTGGCACTACTATCCAATCAAGGTGATACTATCTAGGAATGGTTTTGACACTTAGATCATGTATGTGATATTTAGATTAGCTCCTATCCTAGTTTGTATACTCCAAATCTCAGTCTCAGTCAATTTCTATCTAAGTATTTATTTTAATCATTTATTGTTATTTTTAAAAAGGTCAAGCTAGGTCAATTATGTTATAAATCAATGGTTATATTTATTAGAAATTTATAACCTAATTTACCATACTCATACCCTTTAACAACCTAGGAATTAAATTTTATAACCCTAAAAAGTAAAATAAAAAACATCTATGAGGGGTTTGATATTTTAGCCTTATCTACCTTCATGTGTATGTGGGGATTTTATCTCTCATTAAAAATTTTGGATGGATTTTTTAATGGTGATCGATGATTTACTTCCATGATATTTGGCCCATATTGCTCCTTCTTAGCATGCACTATACTACTTATGCCACTATTGCACTTTACATTATCTTACACACCTATTTAGCTGAGTATGATTTCCATTTGCATGTGTTTTTTAGGTTGTCATTTTTTTAGTTGATCCTTTTAGGGGTGTTTTTTGTATACATTATGTATTTTTCACCATTTTTCACATATTATATCAGCCCACAACATGTTCTATTCTAGTTTATGAATTGGTACTTTGACACACTTGTAGTGTGTGTCATGTCTCTACCAAGGCCCCTTTCTTATAACCTTACCTTTTTCTATAGATAATTTTTTTTGATACCATTTTTTTAACAATATCTCATGATTGGTGATAAATTATTTAACATGTTGACACTCTCCTTGTTTGTAGTTATTCGAGTAAAGCCTAGTGTATTCCTTACTTTCATTTGGTGTTTTTAAGTATACATTATATTCATACTAAATTATAAATTCCATAGGGGTTTAATTTTTAAAACCTAGTCTACCTTCATGCATGTGTACCTTAGTTTATGAACCCTTTACTATTTTAATTTCTAATCTCTTCCATCACCACTAGGACTATCTTCTTGAGATATTTTATCTGTATTGTTGACACCACTTTTTTTATAGTTAAAAGTCTCCACATATTAAAGTCTATATATTTTGGTGAATGATAATGCCATATTGGATTATTTAATAGTTAGAGAATCTCTTTTAGTGTGATATGGATCTATTTTTGTACATACAGTGTCAGTTTATTTGGTGTTTGGGTGGTGGATTCATAGCACTTGTGTAAAGTTCTTTTCTCCACTCCACCCACTTAACATTATGGTTGTGGGGGGGAGAGTATGCATACATATTTTTTGAAGTCAATAAACCTAGTTAGTAGTATGGTGAGGGTGTGTTTTATATCCTTCTCCTTATGTGTTGAGTGTCCCTTGCACTAAGAAGTACTCTTTTGTACTTTTGACACCACTGATAGTCTTAATGATTGAATCTATTATGGTAAAGGCTAGTGTCATTTATTTTTGTGATAAAGTAGTGGATTTAGATCACTCATGTATATTGAATTACTTTGTGGGTTTTGATTACTTGGAGTATGTACTACTTTAGCATCATATTTGGGGGGATTTCTAGCTCTCTCTTCTTTTTTATCTATTTTGGGAGGAAGTTTTTCCTATGGGTTTTCTCCTTTTTATCCACTTAATGAGAGATAATTTATACATGGGTATCCTCATCAATCCTAGTAGCTAGAACCCATTTTATTTTCTCTCTCCCTAATAATAGATTAAGGGAGGGTGTTATAGTTAATCAATAGCTTAGGTTAATCTATGCTTGGGTCTATTTGATTTTTACTCCTTATTTAATGTTTGTACATGGTTGGACCTTCTTCCCATAAAATTATTATTATTATTATTATTTTTAGAAAGGCTAACTTATCTATCTCTTCTATTTATTGGCACTCTATTAGTGTATCTTTTATGAAGGAGAAGAGGAGAATAATTTTAGTATTGTATAATTTATTTCTATTAATAGACAATTTATTCTTTATGTGCAATGCATTAGCTTCATGGCTATGGTAATGGATTTTTGGAGAGATCTTGGTTGAAGAGTCTTATTAACTCTATAAATAATAAAAAATTACTACATTTTTAAATAAAAAATAAAAAATTACAAAAATAAAAAATAAAACAAAATATATTGCAAAAAATGTAACACTAAAAATAAATAAATATAACATAATTATGATATCTTAAAAAGTTATTCTTACAAAAAACAAATTGATCAAAATCCAATATTTTAATAAGTTACATTATTTCATAAATATTATTAAAAACTTTCATCTATTTATATTATAAAAATATAGTTTTCAAATAAATTAAAAAAAACTAAATTCAAAGAATTGATATTTTCACATCTATAAGAAACATGGATTCTCTAATTTTATTTTATAACATTGTAAATCAAAAATCTCTAAAATATTTAATTCATTTATTTAAAATCCATTTATCACCATATGAGGGGGAGGATGACTAATTATGAGTATGGGAGGGCCTATATGGGTTGTTTAATGAACACCCTTCTCACATTGATTGTACAAGTATGATGAATGATGTTATACTAAGCCATTATTTTAATGAAGAAATCATGGAAGAGTGATGGATGATTGGGTAAAACCTTACTCTTGATATCCATAAATTCATTAATTAAATGTGGAGAGTGTTAAAATGTAATATTGATAAGCTTAAGAAATTAATCTCACCTAAGACTGGCATTTTAAAAATCTTTTTAAAATTAGTATACTATAGCTATTACCTGTTTCATCTACAAGTTTTATATACTATTTTTATGAGATTAAATGTGTGGTATGACATAAAATGATAGAACTATTTTGTTTGTGAACATATAACAATTAGATAATGAGTGAGAAGAAATATGTAATAGTAATATGAAATAAAAATGATAACATATATTCAATAATAGAATTCGAAAATAAAACACAATTAATGCAATTATTAGGATATGGGAATTTGTGACTTCTTTTTTATTTGACCATTTAAATCTTCATTGTTAAAGTTTTTTGTAGAATTAATACTCTTAATCCCTATGCACATGTAAGGCTTTATCACTTGGCTAAAGTGATCTATGCTAATTTCAAACATGCCTAAATCCCATGGTTTGTGCATATGGGATTTGCTAATACCACTCCCTATGTCTTCATTGCTAGTGCCTCAAATAGTAAAATTAACACCTTAACATTTTAATTTAAAAAATTAGAGGGAAAACTCAACATAAAATAAATTTGAGGGCCTACGATTGGATATTTAGGAGCATCCTTTGGGTGGATTTCATTAAATGTGCACAATGTAACTTTACATGAGCCCTTATAGGCCTTGGATACATCGAAGCCTATATCAAAGCCCACTATGGAGGGATTTTTTGGATATGATTATGGGCTAAAGCATGCTTTTCTTTCCTAAGTATGCAATTGTTCAAGCTTTCATTTTATATATTTCCCACAAATTGATATAATTTTATAAACCTTATAATCTACCCAAAATTATCAAGTTGTTGAGATTTGAAGCATGGAATATTGATGATGAAGATTGAACCTATCAATGTACAACTCTTAAATTTAAAACTATTTAAAATTACATGTTTAAGACCATAATTAATGCATATTATAGGTAATTAGGCATAGGTCGTTTATCATTCCATTTAAACACTAACATATTAATTGTTCTAAATCAAGACCTATGTGGAAATATACTCAATATTTTGTTTTGAGATTAAATATTTCTTTAAGATTTTAACAATGTTAATGAGTATAAATAGTTTTCCATTCAATATAAGATAAAGCAAGTTGGAAGCTTCCCTTGGATATCCATACTATTCACATGCTATATAAGTGGCCTCAGATTGTAATAATATGTGTCAAGACCATCAATATTTTAAATGACATCCAATATTAAAATCTCTAAAAATTATGTTGGCATAAAAATCTGAATATGAATGCACTAAAATATAGAATTATTAGTGTATATTAAGTAACCCATTTTTAGTAATTTTGTTTTCAAAACCATGATATGTGAGGATTTGTGTTGCATTTGATATTTATCTATCTATCTTCAATTCAATATTAAACTAAATATAATATTTCTTCTTGATTTGTGGTATTATATGTTTGGGGTTTGTCCCCTCATGTTTTATTAACCTCTTCTACTTCCCTTTGGTGAAGATTTGGTATGGATGTGGATCATGAATGTTTTCATGTTTTCCCATCATTTTATGATACTCTTTGGTTTTTTTATGGGTGAGGCCCCCATCAAATCCAAATACACACACACACACACACACACACACACACACACGCACGCACACACACACACACACACACACACACACACACACACACACACACACACACACACACACACACACACACACACACACACACACACACACGCACGCACGCACACACACACACACATGCGCGCACACACACACACGCATGCACACACACACGCACGCATGCGCACGCAGACACACACACACAAACACACACAGACACACAGACACACACACACACACACACACACACACACACACACACACACACACACACACACACACACACACACTCAAAGTGTCAATGGTTTTATCTCTTTTGAAGATGTGTGATGCTGCAAAGTATTGTCGACTCTACTTAGTATGTATATAGATGTATGATTCTATGTTATGATTTTACTCCCTTTACCAATATATATAGTTGATAATTGATATTGATAAACATTCCCATTAATATATATTGTCAAATACTATTAATAATACTTGATTTTGATTCATGGATTTAAATTTATAACCACCACATTATTATTTCAATAAAATGATCATTAAAAGAAAACCTATCCTTTTTTAGGTACAATATATTACATATTGCCAATTCACATTACTAATTCAATAGACTAACTAAAAAAATTTAGACTTGTATATTTTTAGGTAATACAAATTTCCAAAATATTTAAAGATAAAATGCACAATACTTCACCAAAATGTTTAAGTAGAAAATAATACAACACAAATATACATAAAAATAATAGAAAAAATCAACAGACACATATTTTATTTTTTAACTATCCATTATTATTCCTTTATTTGAGATGATGTGAACTAAATGGTTGTATGATACCATGGTGTGATCATGAGCTTTCATGATTTACATTTTGTACTTAATATTGATCCTTGGAATTTGGCTTTCCCACTCTTTGACAAATATCATATTTGTGCATGTGAAGGTGTGCATCTTTCAAGAGAGTAAGCCACCATATTACCACCAAATAATACTTTTAACATTGTTCCTTTACCCCATTATTATCTATTAATCTTAACTAATATATTAATACTTCTCTTATTATTCTTTATTTTCTCCTATTATCCAACTCGGTTTTCATATAATTGTTAAGGGTCCTATTTGGCCTTCTTATTTCAAATATTATTCCTTTACTATTTCATCTAATACCTTTATCATGAATTCTATTGATATTATTAATTCATTTTTTTCCTACCATATTTGTGTGTGTAGTATGTGTTTTGTATCCATTTTATATCTAATTTCCCATACTCATTCCATTCTTATCGTAGGTTTTAGTGTTGTGAACACTAATTATAAATTATTTTATCTCTAATTGTTTTATATTATATTTTCCTTCTAATTTTTCCTCTCCATTTTCTATGGAAAATCCACATGATTCCACCTTTGTATTTTAAATTTCTAAACCCCACTGTCTCATTTTATCCTGTCTATCTAATCTATGTTTTTACATCTTCTCTAATTATTTATTTTTGATACAGAGAATTATCATGTCTTACATATTGAACACATATTTCAAGAAACCCATTTCCTATAAGAAACTACAAACTACCATATAAATAGCTCAAAAAGAAGGCATTGATTTCACAATATAGAGTATCATTATGATTTTGAACATTACTTTATTGCATTACATTATCTTACAATCTAAATTATAATTTTATTATCCCCAAATTCATCTATCATGAATAATTACTCTTCAATAAACATGTTTAGATAAAATGCCTTTTGGCTCAATTCCCATGATGTTTGACACTCTCACAATATTCATCTTGTTTGAGTGATTTGGTGTGTATAATGAAATATACAAATCTAATTGTATAAATATTGTATTCTCTTTTTTATTTTCTTCAAATTACTACTCATCATATAATTTATATCAATATTATTCATCAAGTACCATATATTCTTAATGTAATTCCCTTTTTTTCACTTTCTTCATCTTCTGAAGTTACTCTACCTACACTTTATTCTAGGTTATTCTAGACAACATATTATTGTGGTTCCTCCTCATCAAAGTCACCAAAACATAATGCATATTTGATATTTACCATAAAACATTGTGATCATCACCTTCCTCACTTGGTTGCCTGACTTGTTCAATATTATCATCCCCATACTCTAGACCCTTATGATCTCTAAACCCTTCAAATAAACCTTTACTAAATGCATGTTTTCTATTTATTACTTCCATTATATCATATTATTTTTCATCCATTTTTTCTTCCTTTAATTCAATCTTCATAATTTGCTTACTAATATATCTTTAAGGTGAATGTATATACCATTCTCCTTCACTTTTTCTTTTTGTTTAGGCTCACTATTTGCTCTTTTTCCTTCACTTTTAGGTTTAGCTTCCCCTTCTACTTCAAATTCACCTTGGTCTTCACCTCTACTCCACTTCCCCTTTGAGTAGATTATTTATTAGAGTCTACCTATTCATATGACTCTTCAAATAAGTTTTGAATCATTTCTTGGTGCTTCTCTTCCCCAATCCATATGATTATCATATATGTTAAATCCCAATGAGGGGGGTTCGAAATCATAATGGTAATGTCTCTTTTGAAATTAAAATTATCACTATTTAAGGTAGTTAGAAAGTAGTTTTTAGTTTATTTTAGGAAATTATGTGCTTCATATATCTTTTAAATATAAAAGACATGATGATGCTCTACATCAACTTTTTGATGTTATCCTTTCCTATGATTATATTCTTCACATAACTTAATGGTGAAGGTGCATATATATAAGAGTTCAAGTATGTTTATTTTAGGTCATTAGGAGCTATAATATTTCATATATCATAAATAATAAGACTTGTATAAACTTCACTTATCCTATCAGGTCATTTATAGGTCTTTCTAGGTTTGTTGCCAAATTTAAGAATTTAAGAATTTAAATTTATTGTTAAGAGTCTAGAAGATATTGTCATGTTTTAATGGATTTTATCCTTTTTAAAGGGTTATTTAGGGTCTATTCATAGGTATTAGTTATCACTCAAACTGTAACTCAGCTTAAACCACACTTAAACCAACTAAGATACATCCAATGTAGGTTCATAGCTAATTTGATCATGTTTGGAAGAGTCTCAAAGTAGTTGACAGAAAATTGTTTCATTTAACTATAAATAAATAATATTATTCATTAAGAATTTTTTTATAAACTTATAATCATGAAGGAAGGATCCCCAAAAAGTAAACAGGACATGGATAAAAGTTGAAGTAGTGGGTTTTGAAGTGTGGTTACAATTTTGCTATATGGTTTGATGATTTGTATATCAATTTTAGAAGACATGAATAAATGAGATTTTATAATGATTTTGATATTATGGATCGATAATTACATGTTATTTTTTTTATTGATCTTTATTCAAACTCTTATGATGATTTTTTAAACTATAGAGGTCTACAAACTCAGTTTAAATGATATAATCTTGAAAAGTGCATCTACAATCAAACAAAATTATCTTTTCATCACTTTTAAGGATTTTTCAAGGTGTTTAAGTGATATATAGAGGAGGATAATGTTAAGATATAAAAAATACAAGTGATATATTTTAAAAACATTCTCAAAAAGTTATATTATCCATTTTTAGTGCTCTTAGCCTATGTATAGGTCTACTAGAGTTTTGAGCAAAAAAATCACTATAACTTGAATTTCAACCTTAAAAATTCATAAATGCTTTAGTATATATGAATGGATATGTTTATGAGGTTTTAAAATGAATTTAAAGTGTTTTTTAAGTCTATATAGGAAGATATTGACAATATACAATTAACAAGTTTGTAGGTGAGGGTTTTAAAAGGGTTTAAGAAGACTAAAAAATGCACAATTTTGAATTGAATGATTAAAATGAGATGAAAATTTTTAGGAATCTTCAATAGGATTTATATAACCTTTAAAATTTTATTTAAATGTTTGGAGGCACTTGGTGAGGAATTTATTGGTAAAATGCATACCTGTAGTCTTATTAAGAAAGTCAAAAACCTTGTTATAACAATACACAAATCTAAAATTATCAATATTTAATCTTAAAAATGAACTTAAAATTTTTAGAGAGGTTGGTTAAAATGTTTTTGAATAATAAAAAGTGATTTTATAGTTTTTTGAGATCCTTAAATAATGTTATATCAGTTTTACATCAGTAGGCCTAGTTTCAAGACCTAGAAACCCCTATTTTACATATCTTACATTTATAAGATATGATAAAGGTACAAATGGATATGATGAATTTTTATAACATATAAAGGAAATTTTGAAGACATTTCTATGATTCCCAAATTTATATTTGTGAATTATAGTGAAAAAATAACAAGTAGGCATAGTAGAAAGGCTTCAAGCCTATAAATCAAGTTAGTATATTAAAGGAGAAGAGGATCTTAAGGAACCCATTACACAACCTACTAATTATTTTTTATCAAAATACTCCATGAAATTAAAAAAAAATATATTAAATTTCCTTGATTACATGCTTGGGTGCTCATAGCATCTTATCATGACATTATTCACACTGATAACACTAAAGTTTAAATCATGCAACATTCCATGGAATTCACACCCTCAAACTGCCAATTCAATTATCCTAAAGTGAGGGACCATTATTATAACTTGTATAAGATAGAGAAAATAATTACATGAGATGAAAATTATGGTGAATAAGTATTATGTGATTGGATTAGCAAAAAAAGGGAAAATATGCCATGGGTTAAACCACTAGCATTGGTATATGTGTAAAATAAGACACTTTTATAGAACTTATATAAGATAGAGACAATAATTAAATGAGATGAAATTTATGGTGGATAATAATTATGTAATAGGATTAGAAAAAAGGGAAAATATGCCATGGGTTAAACCACTAGCATTGGTATTGTACACTTTTATTAGACCACTAGTAGTATTTTGTACAAATAATATGTCAAGGGTTAAACCACTAGAATGTATTATGTGTCTTAATGGAAAATATGATTATTTTTATAAAATAATACTATCATTATCTTATATGCAATAATTTATTATTATTTAAGTTTTATTTAAAAGGCCACCTAGTTTCTTTGGATTGGGTATTGACCCATATAACTCATGATTTGTCCCCATTATTGAATGCTCTAAAATATTGTTAAAACTAAAACAACAATAAAATTACATGGTGTAATAAGTAGTAAGAAAAAATGGTTTTAAATAAAAAACACAAAGATGTACACTTCATAATCATTAGTACTATTTGGTAGGAAAGGGATACAAAAGGTAACTTTATATACTTAGGAATGGTAGGAGAGCATTAACAAAAGATGATCATAAGAGTAGTTTTATGGATGATTTATCAACTCATAAAACTCCTTAATTGAAATTGTTTCTATTTCTTAAGAAATCTAAACCTATGGACATGGGAACATATCACTTTGGAGTCATATATCTATGCTGTACCTTTCTACCCTATTTTTTATAAAGCCCAAATTTGTCTTATATTCTCTTCCATTTCATATCTTTAGTTCATTCATTGAAATACTATATTCCACTATAAATAGTAATCAAAAACCATAAAATAGGAGGTTGATATGTTATGGATAGACAAATCAATCACTTCCTTCTTTCCACATCAATATATTGTGTGACTCTTTTGAGAGATGCCCTGAAATTATACATTGAGAATGGATCCTTCCTTTTCAATTAAAGGATAAGACCATTCCATCTAACTAAATAAACATTGCAGGTTTCTTGAAATGTTTCTATGATCATGAATAAATATTGATTCTAGGTCTCTATTTGTATTATCCTAGTTCTTGTATCTACCTCCCTTTTGTTTATTAATGTAAGCTAATATGATTTTATCACATCTAGCTTGGTATCCTCCTCTTTGATCATTAATGTGGTTTATTTCTCTTTCTCATGATACTCATCTATTTCATCACCTCTTGTTTTCTCATTGATAAGATAATAAGAAAAATATTTCAAAAGTACATTTCCCAAATATAGGTTTGGATTCCATTCTTAGTCATGAGGAAAAACATAGTTGTGTATATAGAAATCAAATAATTGATTTTGATCCTTAGGAGTGCCAATGTTATATATTTCAAAGGAGTGAGGCTCAATTACTAGTTTGGAAATGTTACAATAGAATCTCATGAACTAAAATTTTAATCACTACTTCTTGAGGTAGACATCATACACTCTTGAAGGAGGTCTATGACTCATTTGTTGCACTATTAACTGATTGATATCTTCTACCTTTAAAAAAAAAATTGTAACACAACCTCTTTTACCTTCTTCTTTAAAACTTTTTTTCATCTCGTAATTTAATAAATTGATTTTCCCATTGGATATACATGGTATATAGCTTTAAATCCCTTTTCATGAGCTATTATTCCTGATTAAGATCTTCAGTCTGAATGGAATTTGTTAAAAAAGTCTTTTTCATGTGTATTATATCCCTATGAGACCCTTATATTAAAGTTTGAGTTATAGGGGATTAAAAATCTCCACTCTTTACTTCTACCACCCTATCTAGGGTAGTCAGTCCATTCTTATTTTTCTCAAGTTCCTCAATGTGTGACCTATGGGTATCAATCCCCTTTAGGGATTCCACCAATTTTTTATTTTCTTCATGGATGCACTGATTAGGGGTTTCTTGCTCTACCATCTCCAATTATTCATCCACCACATTATTTTATTTTTCTTCCAGTGATACCTCTACTCTTGTCTCATTAGGTGAAGTAATCTAATTTTCCATCTCTCAAAAAAATGGAATCCCAAAGCTAGATGAAGCAAAGTTTCCTTCATCAAAATTGCTACAGATTAATTTTCATTTGAAATAAGTTTATCTTCTTTTTCTAATGATTCTTGATATTTATTTTAATAAAATTAGGTGACATTTTGAGTGTTATATTATTATTCCACACCTAATTAATTTTTATTGTCTTTTAAGATCAAGTGGAGTTTGAATAGTTTTCTTATTCCTAGCTTTTGATGTTGAGGGGGTGTATTCAATCCTCTTCTTAACTCTACCTTGATATTATGAGGAAGGAGTTAGTATTAAATTTCTCACTCTTCATCTCTTAGGTCTCTCTCTATATTATCTTATTCCACATGCTCTTATTAATCGTATATAACCACTTCTTTTTCTTCAACATGCATTCCTTGTCCTTCAACAATTGCTTCCTATTGTTCTTCTTCTAGTATCTATTACATTGTTTAAGGAAGGATTTAGTATTAAATTCATCCTTCTTCATCTCTCAAGTCTATCTATATTCTCTTATTCCACATGTTCTTATTCTTCCTCTACATCCACTTCCTATTATTCAACATCCATTATTTACCCTTCAACAACAGCTTCCTATTAGTCTTCTTCTAATAGCTATCACATTGCCAAGAAATATTCCCAACCTAGGTTAGGTATTTGGTACATCAAGCATCTATGTATAATCAGTTGAATTAGACAGTTATGGGATAAATAAGAAAGTTGGAAAATTTTCTTATTATCCTTAATAGCCTAAGGTTTGTGGACTATATTATGACCACATAACCTCCCATCTCACATGCATGTCATTATTATAACAAAGGTGTTTTCTAGATATCTTGATAAAACCATAGGGTTTTAGACTACATGTTGTGTGAGGTGCAATTTAAATGGTTCTTGACATTTTATCCACTAGCTAGCATATCTTTCTCAATTTCCCTATAATCTACCAATGATTATTACCTTTTATTGATTACATGTTTGGGTGAATGTAACATCTTGTCATTACATTATATGCACCCATAACACTTATTTACATCATGAAACATTCTATGGAATTAATACCCAATAACTAGTTGGTCACTTATCCTTGAGCAATGGACCATGTATGACACTTGACATTAAATATGTAGACATTGATTAGTTGGGATGGAAATTTTGGTAGATAAGTATGATGTTATAGGCTTAGTAAAAATTGGAAAAGTGTGCCATGAGTTAAACTTATTTCTAAATTCACTGGGATTGGACATGAATATACATGATTATATTTCTATAAATGTCTTAATGAAGTAATAATATATTATTAATAAACTAAAACTCTATAGAATAGGTGTAACATTGTTTTCATGTTTATAATACACACATACCCATTATACACAATATATGAACATTATCAATTAAGAATCCAATAATCTTAACGTAGGTAGAACGGGAATATGCCTATTATACACAAGATAGGGATATTGTATTCTTAATAGATAATATTCTTAAAATGATAGAAATGTGTATAATGGTGCATATTATGAACACTTCTTGCTCAATGTTCATAATATTATTATATTACATAGAACTTGAAAGAGATAATAACATTATAAATTATGAATCCAACATTAATAGTTATTTAATTATGGTGATGTCAATTCACAGTAAGTGTATTACACTCTGAGTTAACAACATGATTTAAAATGAGCCATTTTTATTTTAATATACTTAAAAAACATTAATTTGGATTTAGATTTCTTATGGTGATGTGACCCATTTAGGTGTCAAAATATGACCTACCTAATTGCCTCGATGACTACCCATTTATTTATGAGAGTGTGTTGGTCATGCACCCATACTTTTCTTTCATGGCACTTGAGATTGTGTCTAAGGTTGATAAGTTTCAACTTTCATATGGATGTGCACCCCAAGGGTGTTGGTGTTACTTATATATAGTCTTTTCTTTCTAGTTGGTTGAAGGATCTTGTGGTGGTACAATTGTTTGACACATTAATAGAAACTATTTTGACATAGATGCACAACTTAGAATTTTGTGGGGCTTAATTTGATATATTTTAATCTCTTGCTTCTCTCTCCTAGTCATAAGAAATTTATGCATTTGATAAGGACTTTTGAAATAAAGGTCTATAGTGGAGCTATGAAATGAGACATTGGCACATGGAATAGATGGAGACATATGGCACAGTGTCATGTAGTAGTAAAATATCAAAGTTTTATGATTTATATTTTATAATGAAATAATAAGGAGGAACAAGATGATGATATGTGGTGTGATCTAAATGATATGTCATAAAAGTTTAATACTTATAACTTTAAATGCTACCAGATGATAAATAGAAAATAAGACAAGTGGCAAAATCTCACTTATTTTGTTCATCAAAATTTTTAAGACTTGGACTTTAATTATTACCCATTAATAAGGTGAGAGAAGAACACATGGTCTTGTTTTGATTACTCATAAATATCCATGCTACTAGATGATAAAGATAAAATAAGACAAGTGGTAGAATATCTCTTATTTTGTTCATCAAAATTTTTAAGGCTTAGAATTTAATAATATCCCCCTAATAAGGTGAGAGAAGAACACATGGGCTTATTTTTCTTAACAACACTTTCAGAAAGGAAATTTAAGTCATTTTCAATAGATACCATGAGAACTAAATGTAGCAAACTAAGAGATGACCTTTCTTTATGACTATCTATTTATGTTCCTTTTTATGAGATGTGAAAAATAAATGATGTAACAGTGATTTTTTTTTTGTAGTTTTAGGATGTCGATTATGATTTATTTGTACAGAGCTAAAATGGATTTGATGTTAGAGAGGGAGTCTTGGGGTATCAAAGTTAGATTTACAAATGAAATGTGGGGAGAAGGGAAATTGGGGGATGGTGGAGTGGAAATAGATGGTGGCATTTGGTGTGTGAAACTATTGATAACTTTGGTAGATGATTTATTCTTCTTTTCTTCTTATAACACTTTATTATTTTTAACGTGCCTTCCTATACCAATTTATTCTTTTTTTGTTCTTATTCTTTATGATTATTTTCTTCAGCCACCTTATTATTTTAATCCTCTTAAGATTTGGTAGCATCTTCATTTACCTTGTTGATGTAGATTTTATTATCACCTAAGAATATTAAGAGGTAGATGTATACGCACAAGATTTTTAAACTTTATCAGTTACTAATGTTTTCTCTCTTGTAAGAACCCATTAAATCTCAATCTATTTAAGTGCAAGATTTATATGGTGCACCAAGAAAGGGGTTATTAGACCTTTGGTGATTCTTAGGATTGTTTTCCCCTATACCATTACCTAAAACCACTAAAATATACTCTTATCAAATTCCCTAAGTAATAAAAACTTATACACTTCCCTGAGCAGTTCATCATCCAAAATAGCCCCTACCTAAGTAAAACCCATTTTTATTAATTTTAATAATACAACGTCATAATCAACCTTGTTGGGATTTAGTGCACATTATAGAAATTTATTGGTGAAGCTAACCTAGTTTGAGACCTAATAGATCTATTTACTACCAAATAAGGTCGACTTGGCTGACCTTGCTAGCTAAATTCTCAAGAGGATTTAGAGTCAATATTTAGATATAAATACCCAATTAACTTCATTTATAAATGGAGAATCATTAAATTTTGCATCATTAAAACTCACAAATCTACTTATACTATCAATTGGAGGTTTCATTATTTAGGTTTTTGCCTTGGAGTAGTAACATTTGTCTTGTGGAGGTCTTGGATGCATATGACAAGTACTTTAGCCTATATATAATCTATATTTATGATACTTACACGCCAAAACAACCTATTAAAAATCACCATTGGATAAGGAAGAGATTGAGTAACGATGGGTTCACTTAAACAAGGTAAGTATACTCCTAATCCTTCATATTTTGATAAGTAGATTTAATATAAATTAATGGATTGAATTGTATCTATCCTTAGTTTACTTATACATTATCTTAAATAGAATTATATTTTATTTTTAATTGTCTTCCCCAATTGTGCCACAAGATTTGGTGAGAATTATATCATCTTGCATGTTTATTTAGTAGATTAGATTGCTTAATTGTATTACAATCATAAGGCCTAGTTAGTGTTATTGTATGATGGAATTTGACTAAGGCCTTGGAAACCTATCCTTTACCATTGTATGGTAAGAGATCCCTTAGTTTAGGTTTATAATATACATCATTGGTCATGACCCTGATCTAACAAAGTATTCCTAAGTGGATGGTTAGTTGATTACCTTCTCCAAGCTTGTATACTATTGGGTAGGATAAGTTATAGATCTATCTTATTTCAATTGAGTAAATTTTGGTGAACCTGACATGAATCTAATCCTTTTTTATTTTTAATTTTTATTTATAGTCAAATAGATATATCCCATGAACCTAGTTTAACACTCTCTATGTAGGTCTTCAAACTTCATTGAGCTTATTGACCTAGATCAGTTTTATGTGTGTAGGTTTTAAAATTTCATTGAACCTATCGACCTAGTTCAGATGTTTATGTGCAAGTTTTTCAAATTCATCAAGCATGTCAACCTAGATAATCTATTTTTGTGTAGGATTTTCAACTTCCTCAAGCCTATCGACCTAGTTCTATAGTTTGTGCACAAGTTTTCTAACTTCGTGAGCTTGTTGACTTAGTTTTATCTTTTACTCATGGTATTTCAAATCCTAGTTAATTTGATCAAATTGATCGACCCAATATAAATTTGTTCCTCTAAATATAAATAAATCAACTCAATAAATTATTTTCTTTTATATATCTTATTTTTAACTAAATACATTGATCTAATTGACACAACTTTATTTTCTATCATTCATCAATTGCATTTATACTAGATCAACTAGTTTGAATCTATTTAATAATTCTATTTTCCACCTTCATAGGTTTAAACACTCAATTGGATGACCTAGATCAAAATAATAATTCAACATCTTTAGGAAAAATTATTGCATTATCTTTGTTGACTTGGTCTTATCTTCCAAGTTCACTCTAACTAGCTCAATATTTTCACTTTATCAAATTTTAAGTAAATTTATCTTCTAACCTTTTAGTTAAAATTTAAATTCATTATTATTTTTAATATTTTTTAGTTCTATAAAATTGTACTTATATATTAAACTAGATTGACTAGTTTGACCTAGTTTTGTTTCTATTTTATACCTAAAAACTAAGTCAACCTGCTTGACTATGTTTATCTTGGCCTATTTTTGTAATAGACTAAGTTGATCAACTTGACTTCATTCTATTCTATTTATCTAACTTGATTGACATGTTTGATATTATTCTATTTGTTTTAATTTTTGATTCAAGTGAGGGGAATTAACCTAGATTGGATAGTAATAAATTTCACTTTAATTTTATAGTTATCTGCCTATTTATTTACTTTACAAAAATTGCAATTTATCTTTAATTTTCTTGTTAGCTACTTGTTTATCTAATTAAGCTCATCTAAAGAAGCTGAACATAACATGTCAAATGAAAATATCTTCCAGTTATTCACTAATGCTCTTCATTCAAAATTAAAATATCATATGAGGACTATTTCTCTAAAATCCTTAGAAGAAGCCCTTAATCAAGTTAAACGTCCAAATTTCCTTATACAACAATTTCATGTTAGGAATACAAAACCTATTCCTAAATTTTCATGTAAATAAAAAAATGTGGAATAAAAAGATATAAAATAGAAACATAAACATGATATAACAAACCACTACACAAGATATACATGGAAAACACCTGCACAACTAGCAAAGGAAAAAACCATGGGGCAAAGGTAGATCTAGACTTCTTGTTTCTTCATCAACACTCTCTCTTCTACACAAATACTCCTAGAAACTCTTTCAACACTAACACCATATAACTTAGGTGAGAAAATATTACATATAAGACTTCATGCTCTAAATAGTTGGCTTCAACATGTATCTCTTATAATGATGCTAACATCTATAGCATATGAGGGAGATATAATAACATCTACCTCTATCTCCATGCATTGAGATATCAATCCTTAAAGTTCAATATTTGAGGATCCACTCCATGCACCTAGGTGATCCAATTAAAATAGCCTTCAAAGGATCTAACCTTCAACCTGCATGTGATGCTTATAACCTAAACATCTATGTGAGTCAGGCATAAAAGCCTTTCCAACTCCAACCTCCTATCATGAAAGTATAATCTTGTAAGGATCCTCCCATTATACCCAAATAGGATAAACCATACAAAGAAACACATAATGATTTATTAGAATTTTAAAAATAATATAAAGAGAGAGAGGAAGAAATTTTATGCCATACTTTGGTGGGGAACACTATTTGGCAATAGGTAAATGTGTCCTCCATATGGGCAAGTCAAGACTTTGAATGGGATCTCATGATTCCCACTTGAACACTCCCATGTGAACCCTCTGTGCACTCCATGTGAAATACAAGTGATTCATCCCACTTAGTGGAGAGTGTTCTGTGATCTTTATGTGTCACCATAAGAAAAAGTAGATAAGGCCATGTGCCACCCATGTGGCCCCAAGACAAGTGTATCTCACACACATGTGAGAGGAAATCACCAATATTGATTATCTTGTATTCATTCTCAAGGGTAAATAAAGTATCTCTAATACTTTCCAAGATTCCAATTCACCCATGTGACTCCAACAAATTCATCCCACACATACATGTAAGTGGAAATCACCAGAAGTGATTCTCCATGTGACTCCTTGACTTTTACACCCATATGAAAATTAAGGACAACACATGTCATAAAGTGGAATGCTAAACCCCATTATATGTCATCATCATGATCATAATTGGGACCCACCATCACATCACCTTATTACCACATCACCTACATGCCACATCACATGTATGCCACATCATATGTGCACTTGCATGCCACATCACCTGCATGTCATGTCACCATGAATAATGACTATGAAAACTACTCATGAATAGTAATCTATGAAGAATGACCTATTAATAGTGGATTCACACCAAAAAATATCCCACTTGAAGTCATATACATAGGAATTTTAAACACTTGTGTCTTTTTCCAACCAGCTTCACCCAGTTACTATCAATGCCAATGCCCACTACTACTCTACAATAACAAGCCTAGTATAAGTTTTTTACATTAATAAAACTTATCTATACTTACCAAATTTGTCAATGTATACTCTTTCATGACATATTTGAAGAAACATGAAGTGACTTCCACTTCACCACTGACCTAATCCTTTATCAGGTATTTTTACATGTGCTACTCACTACTCCCACTACTTGGAATTATCTAGTATAGGGCACACCATGGATCCATGTGGATTATCCTACTCCTAATGAATATAATACATAGGATAATTATCTTATCATCCTTTATAGGACACTCTAGAAGAAAACTCATAAAACCATAAGAAGTGGGATATTTGACTTCATTGATTTTCCCATCCTTGTGCATCTCTATCCTTGGTTTTCTCCTTCATCTCATCCTAATCACCTAAGCCATCTCACCATTGATCTTCATCATGTTGGGACCTATAAACAATGTGTCATCAATCATATCATTAACCTTTACTAAACCTTCACTCTTTATAAAGGTATCATTGTATTCCATTTGCATGTATGTTAGAACTTGTACAATCTTGAAACTACAAACTAACAACTCTTTACCTCAACCTCATAGCCTATCGGATTTCCATCTCATCACAAGACCACCATGTAGGAATGATGATTTCATATCCCAATTCTCTAATTAAACAACAAGTTCTCATCAAAATCATAATAATAGTCTACAATTGGAGAGAACCTATAAAAATCAACACCTAACTTTTACATATGTAGCATACCACTACCCACCATGATCAACATGGTACCCATCAATAGTTCTTGGGAAGTAATCACACTAATTAGTGATTCAAAACACCTATCAAGTTTTTTAGCCCTAAAAATACAATCAAACTATATCATATTCTATCGCATGTCAAACCAGACTCATGTGTAGAGTGACTCCATGCATTAGTCCACTTGGTTACTTACATCAGCTACATTATAGATCTCCTAGCTACTCACTTCTACTACACTATAAACACTGAGAACTTAACTCAATGCATCTCTGAGTCTTTAAAATATTCAACACTAGCCTTATTCTAACATAAAACCTTCAGTCATAATTGTTATTCTCCATCCATCAACTTCTCTAAAAGGTACAAATTTAGGTTTATACTACCTCCTCTACATGGATTTATGAACATATCATCCAACTCATTATGGTAGTACGATCCCACAACTTATATCCCCATCTCCAACTTAGAAACATAATAATTCAAATGCCTAATCATCACCTTCCATCTTCACTAATGGAGACTCGCTTGTTCCACCACAAACTATGTTGTTGATTCTTCATCAGGAACATTGTGTTGGTGTTGATATGTCTAAAAAAGCTTTTAAATCTTCTTTAATCCACTCATATTCAAGATTCTCTTTAGCAACATGAAGAGAATAGGATCTTCACCAAGATATCTTCCACCTTTCTCCACATAAAGATACATGCCATGTAAATGTTTCTTTCTTATTTTTGTTCATATCTTAGTTTATCCACCTATAGCTCCCACTTGTACAAAACCAACCAAACTAGGCTATGATACTAGTTGTTAGGAATATAAATCCTATTCCTACATGTGTAAGTAAATAAAAAATTATGGAATAACAAGATACAAAATGAAAACATAAAAAAGAGAAAATAAACCACTATACAAGATATATGTGGAAAACCCTTGCATAACTAGTAAAGGAAAAAACCATGGGGCAAATTCAAATCTAGAATGCATATTTCTTCATCAACACTCTCTTTCTACATAACTCCTCCTAGAAACTCTTTTAGTGATAATACCATAGCACTCAGGTGAGAAAGCCTTACACACAAGATTTTATGTTCTAACCAACAAGTTACAAGTTACAACTCTTACAATGATGCTAATATCCATAACATATTATGGAGATCCAACAATATTTACCTTTATCTCCATGAATTGATCTATCAAGCCTCTAAGCTCTATCTTTGAGGATCCACTCCATACACCTAGATGACTATAGAAAAACAACCTTCAAAGTCTATAACCTTCAACCTACATGTGATGCTTACAACCCAAGAATCTAGGTGGATTAGGAATACAAGAATTTCCAACTCTAACCTCTTATCATGCAAGCACAAGCTTGCAAGGATCCTCCCATGATCCCCAAATGGGATAAATCATAAAAAATACCACATAATGATTTAATATCATTTTACAAATAGTATAAATAGAGAGGGAGAAATAATACACCATACTTTGGTGGGAAGCACTATTTAGCAATAGGAAAACCTATCCCCCACATGGGCAAGTCAAGAATTTGAATGGAATCTCATGATGCCCATTTGATCACTCCCATGTGAACCCCATATTCACTCCAATTTCTATGTCCCACTTAGTGGAGGGTGTCATGTTATCTTCATGTGTCACCATGTGCAAAAGTAGATAAGGCCATGTGCCACCCATGTCACCCCAAGACAAATGCATCCCACACACATGTGAGAGGCAATCACCAATAATGATTCTCTTGTCTTCAATATAAAGGGGCAATAAAGTAGTTCTATTAATTTCCAAGATTCCAAGTCACCCATGTGACTCTAACATAGGAATCCCACATAGACAAGTGAGAGGAAATCACCAAAATTGATTCTTCATTTGATTCTTTGACTTTTACACCCATGTAACAAGCCCATGTGAAAACTAAGGATAACACATGTCATAAAGTGGAATGTTATGCACCATTCTATGTCACCATCATGATCATACTTGGGACCCACCATGGGCCCTAGTACCACATCACATTCCTACCACATTGTCTGCATGCCATGCCACCTACATGCCATATCACCTACATGCCATGCCACCATGAATAGTGATTATGAATAGTGCCTATGAATAGTACTCATGAATAGTACTTTATGAATATTACTTTATGAATAGTGTTTTCACACCCAACATTTGAGCCTTCACACCCTCTAAAGGGGACTCAAATACATATGGAAAATAAAAATTGACATGCAAATAATGATGGTATTATGAATACCTATGATTCCATATATACCATTCAAACCATTTCTCCAAGAAATCTAATAAAGCCTAATCATTCAATGTCAAATCCAAAAAATTATCATCCTAGTTCCATATTTTATCAAGTTCATAGTGTAAATATACACAAACCAATTTCCTTATCATAAATTCAAAAGCATCTTCCATGAACTTCCCCATGATATCTCGATCCTACATGCCCTACCAAACATTGGTATGATCTACATAATTGTTTTTTGTTCATGCATGTTGGGCCCATTTTCAAGAAACTTATCACTAATTAACAAAATTTTCTATGGATTATCTCCTTGGACCTAAATTTGATCATGAATTGCTCATATGTATACATAATCATGATATGTTCTATAAACTTGGAAAATCCAAATTAATCCATCACCTATGCATTTTATATCATTTTTGATATGTTCTATAAACTTGGAAAATAGCACGACCCCTTTGGTTTATAGTGTAGTGTGTTATTAGAAAAGGGGGTAGGACTATTGACCCTTATCTTCTTTTACCCCAAATGATATATGCCCACTCTCAAAGTGTCTTAGGGTTGGCCTAGACTCATTTAATGTTTTGATTAGCATTGAAACACTATATAAAGACCAATATCATTCATTTATGCCTTAGGTGTAATTATCATGAACAAACTTAGAAAAAATTATGTAAATTAAGGTTATTCATCCCTATTTACCCCTATTTCTACATACATCCATCTATAGAAACCTAGAGTTAAATTTTAATTATATTTTAGGATTTATGCCACACTAAAAACATTCAAGATGGAATCCACACTTAGGTATATTATCATCACTCTCACTTACAACAACACTTAGATTGGAAGAACTACACTAGGCTTGATCCCCTTTAGAGGTAGTGGTATTGAAGCAACAATCAACACACGGGGTGTCAAGGTTACATCTAAACTATCCTAATAAATTCATTCTTATTACACTTATGTTTATCAAAAACCCTAATAAGCATGGAGGCTTTGGGTTTTATAGTGAAATCAGTCAAAATGAAGCATAGATGATATTCTATGTCTCAATCACACAAGTAAAATATTCCTAGAACAAATCAAATATCTTCACTAAATTTCATTATTTAATCTACATAAGGTCAATAACATAACACATAATATCAATCGTTTAGTTAGTTATTAGAAAATAAGGGTGCACTACTATTTGAAGAAGGTTTTGACACTTGTTTTTGATTGATAACACTATGACCTTATTTTACATCACTTTACAACCTACTACTTATCTATTTTATTCATATTTTATATATAAGTACACCTTTTGTAATCCATTGATATTTATACATAAAGAAAACAAATCAATTATTTAAAAAATTAGTGGATGTTGATATTGTAGTATTTTATTCCCTGATTCACAACTCAATTTTTATCTAATTAGGGTTTTACATAAATTCCAAAAAAATTAAAGCATTTGGTGAACCCAAATTAATTTTAATAGTGAAAAAACCCTATCCTTATATTCTCTTAGGGTTTATATCCTTCTATTTTATATTCTCATTAATTAATATAAAACTCTCAGACCTGATTCATTATTTTATTTCTGCAATCTATCATAAATTTAATCTTTTAAAGGTTAAAAATATACAACCTTTTTATTTCCTACTTTCCAACCTAAAATGGTAGAATATAATATATGATTTTATGAAATTTATAAGATACAATTGAAAATGTTAGTTTCTAAACATCTATATATGCAATATGATCTTATTCATATTGTTTAATAAAATATTCTAAAGTCCATTGTAGGTCAGTCATCTAACCCCACATATGATAATATCATTACACGTACTATTGGGTCAACTCAAACTCTACAACAACTTGATATAATCTCACTAGTGGTAACACCTCCTATTTCTAATGCACATCCCTCCTCTCCAAACTATATCCCTTAGGAATGAGATCCATTCTCTATAGTCCAAGGTGTTAAATATTCACTAGGGTGCCACTAGACCATCTCATGCCTTGGACTCTTATAAACTCTTAAATACACCTTTTTCACAAATTATAGTGATAAATCCTTTGTCATATAGATTTTTGGCACCTAAGCTTACTTTTAATGATGATAAGGGTGAATCAGAGCATCATCTATGTGCTTTTCTGCAATATGTTTGGACTATGTGTCCAATGATTTACTTATGCCTAAGTTATTCCCTCAAATTTTAAATGAATATGAATAATAATGGTTCTATGATCTCCTTAATAGATCCATTATAGCATTTAATCCAATCACATATATGTTTTTAACAATTTTTTTAAATCAACATTAGTGACAAAGTTTCCTATTCTCAAGTCAGTCAACTAAAGCAAAAATCTAATGAGCCAATTGTTGAATATGTCTTATGATATAAAACCATAATAGAAAATATGAATAGACCTATGGTAGATATATAACTCTAGGACATTTTCAAGTAAATTTTATTACCAACATTACATGAATCCATATTATTCAAAAGGTTCCCATCTTCTATATATTTATGACATACAGTGAAGGAACAAGAATTTAGACTTATCTCCATGGGAAAGTTAAATTACACAAATAGATCAAATTCCACTAATAAGAATTAAAATAAGATCCTATACAAGGTGAAGCCTAGTGACAAAAATAATGAGAAAACTATGATAGTCAATATAGCCTCAGAGCTATCTCCTCATTTGGGTTTATCAAATCCTCCAAGAAAACCTTTTGTGAATCTTTTTAAACTTCTAGCTCATTTTATCTATTAAATTTTGGCATACAATATCATATATCTCCCTCCCATCAAAGAGATTGATATGATTAGGAATCTTCCAAATAATTATTAATCCAATGCATTTTGTGATTATCACAGGGCCCTCCTTAACCATACTACAAATATATGCATCAAATTATGATAGAAGATCCAAGATTTGATAGAGGCTACTATCATTGATGTGAATATTCCTAAAGAAACACCTAAAGTAATCCAACTGAATCAAAAATAATGGAAATATTTTTTGTTCCATTTTCAAAGAATATGACTAATGATACATCAAAGGCTTCAGGTGTTTATTATCCTTATCAGGCACATCCACTGCCATCATCTTATCATCTCATATAATGTACACACACCCTCTACATAATAGCATTGGTGTGTACCATAATGCAATGCCAACTAGGCCTCTTATCAATTTATCAAAAAAGGAGATCATTGATGATCAATCAAACTTATATGCACTCTTTGTATAATCTTGCATTGATCATCATTCTATTCAAAGTGTTATGGTTGATAATGGGTCAAGCATTAATATATGTACTAATACATTTCTACATCACTTGGAATATTTAGATCAGGATATTTCTATGATAGATATAGTTATTTATGGATTCAGTGGCATACTTCCATTACAGATTGGGCCCACACATGTGGCCACCGTATTCATACTTATACTTAGTGCCAAAACATTTGATATTTTATTGGTTAGGCCTTGGATACAACATCTTCGAGCCATTCCATCCATTGTACATATATATTTTGAGTATATGCATGCTAATTGGATTATTATAGTTGAGAGACTTCCATATGAGTGTCCTTTACTTACTCCACAAACAACTACATAGTTATAATGAGTAATAGTTCAAACCATTACCACACCTTAGATATCAGTTGAGCCACCATTGGAGGTGAGGTCTACTTCTACAACATTACCATGTATACACACTCTCTAAAAGATAACTTTATTAGAGAGACCCCAACATCAAAGACATGATATGAATTACAGAGAACCTCTCTCTACCTCATTCACACCTAGATAAATATTATTGAGTCCCCACAAAACTCCACATAGAACATCCATGCTAGTTATAACTTAGTATATTAGATGGGTCCCCAAAATCCCCATAGTTCATAGGCCAATTTAGTTAGCTCAAAATATTCATAGCCACACTTCATAGTCAAATTTAACTATTGATTATTTAATACATCCAATTCCTCGATCTTAGATACTTCCTCTCACACCACATGTGGTCACTCTTCCTTTACTTGATATAGGTCACCTTGATATTGAGTCCCTTGTAAGACTCATTAATTAGTATTTTATCTTATTACTTGTACATAGTTTCTCTTATCTTGATCCTTCTATATAGTTTCATTTTCATGTTTCTTATACATAGCTTATACTCATAAAATATAAAATAAATTCTCAAAAGATATAAATTTTATATTTTATACATTTCCATGTTTACATTCCTTCTATTTTCTAGGTACTACATATCCTATCTATGTTAGTATAGTCATTTTTATCATACATACATGCTTCACTTATTGCCTTCAAGTGTTTGAAAATTAATATAGGACCCTAATACTTTATATAGATCTAAATTTTCTATTTTCTATGCATTAGGGGCACATACACATATACATTAATATAACATTATTATATTATCCCATTGGGGGCATCATATGTAGCTTCTAATTTATCAAGTTATATCTTTCTATACTCCACATCATAGATTTAACATCAATTATATCTTGATATTGATCATCCTATACTACACTGATTTTTTGTTGACTAATACTATTATAGACTCAACTTATGTACATATTTATTCTTATATATATTTTTATCACATGCTTATGAATACTTTAATTTATATATTTACTAGTTTATATTTGACTATGCCTTTTTTCTTCTACATCTACTTGAGGGCATTTGAATATGCCATTGTTTTATGGCTCTAAGCCAATTCCTTTCATTATGACACTTATGATTTGGACTTGTACCCATGTCCTTATGTGTGCTTCTTGATTGTGGATGTGGACATTTGAAAATGTCCTTCTATGTGGCTCTAAGTTAATATTAATTTCTCTTTACATATGTGTAAAATTGAACACACCCTTGTATGTATTTATTTTTCATACTTATGACATGTGCCCATGTCCCTTGTATTGTGGCCCTTTGGCCTAATTTATGTCATTCATGTGTTTGTATGTATGATTTTATGTATGCATCATGGCCATGACACTTGTCTCTTGCTTGTTACTTTCACATCTAGTTTTTGATGCCATGACGCCCTTCATGCATCTCCCCTTCCTCGTTGGGTGCCTTGATAGACATCATGCCCCATCCACCTAAGTAATTTACTCAGATTATATTCAAACTTGTTATTCATACACATGATGACATTATTATATCTATTTTGAAAAACTTGTAAATTATATATCTAACATACATCATACATTTATAACTTATGCTCAAACACTTTTACATTCTAATGTCATGTATACACATGATATTATTTTATAACATAAATATCATATATTTTTAGCCTAACACACATGATACATATATTTTTTTGAGGATAATTATTACATAGGTTAAAAAACTCCACTCAGAAGAGAGGACATTCAAAAGGGTTTTTCACAGAAATCAAGGCATCCTAGTGCACTCATAACATAGTTTTTAGCACACAAAAAAATATTATAGAGATTAAACTCAAAAAAATATAGTGAAACACAATCACACACAAGTTAATCTCAATTTCCCTAAGAAATAATAGTTTTGGACAATAATATAATACACTTATATAAGTGTAGTGTGTTATAATATACCCATCAAGTTATTATCTAGTAACCTAAAAAATATAAGATTCTAGAATTGTCAAAAAAGTACAATAGTTATAATTTATATTTACATAGTATCAATCACAAATTGTCAAACATGTTCAGTATATACTCAATAATTACTTAGAATTACATAGGTTTGCTTAGATTAGGGGCATCATGTGTGGCATGATCACACCTATTTCAATTTCATATATGTATAGAAATAGATTACTATGACTCAGTCGATAAGCCATATGCACATATACTAGAATTGGGGGAATGTGTATGGCACATTATTCATGTATGTTCAATTTTACACTAATTATCTAAGGTGGAATAAAAAATCCATGTCATTATCCATGTTGTATACTCAAGACATCATGCACCATTTTTTCACTAGGATCACACTAGATTGATGCCTCATTCCATTTGTAGTGGTTGGCATTCTTGAGTGTCCTAGAGATATTTTTTATTTTACATTATTGAGTGGTTCAAATCCATTTTCTCATTTCAAAGTTTCCATGTGTCCCACATCCATCTTACATAGTTTCAATTACATCACATAGTTTCAACTTCCAATGCATATACTACACATGGGTAGGTAATGATGGAGTCATAACCTACTTGAGTTCTTGATCTACCTATATGAGAGGGTTGGATAATTCATGATTCTAATATAAGTTATTCAAAAATTATGATCCACCAAATAGGGGTGGGAGATAATGGTGTGAAGGCTAGCTTGAGTTCTTGATCCACCCACACATGGGGATTGGTAAATTCATCAACCCAGTCCCAGATATTCATTATTTTATCATCACTTACATGCACACACAAGATGTCACTAGGTTTTTGCATTGGTTCACATACCCAGTGAAGTGTATTCATTCCTTTCCTTTCTCTCACATCTCTTTGCTCAAATTTGTCTTTGATTTTGATATTTATTAAGTACCAATTCATACATGTTATCTTTTTAGGATGTTTAATGGATCATAGTCAGTAGACTTAAACCAATATTAATAGGATTCAACTCTTAGGTAAGTCCAGTTACATCTCTCTTTCCTTTATCCTAGTAATTTCACTTTGATACATTTCTAGAATAAATGGGGAGGGAAATTTAGTCATCAAAAATGTCATTTAATGTAATGAGTGTCACTTGAGACCACCTTATCCTTAATTTAGAATTAGACCTATATTAAGTCCTATTTTTATTCTTTTATATCTTTTATGTGCATCTATCCTAAGCCTAAATATAATGAAAGCTACATCAAGCCATCACTTAGACATCCTAGATACTTTCTGACATGTTCCAGCCACATGTACAATATCATGACCCATTTGATCTATAACATAGTGTAATTTTGGTAAAATGGGAAATGGTATTGACCCTTATCTTCTTTCACCCCAACGGATATATTTCCACTCTCTGAAGCATCTTAGGGTTAACTTAGACTCATTTCATGTCTTGACTAGCATCATAACACTATATAAATACCACTCTTATTCATTTATCCCTTAGATGGAATTCTCATGAACAAACTCAAAAAAATTGTACAAATTAAGCTTATTGTTCTGTATTTACCCCTATTTCTACATACATCCATCTATAACATCCTAAAGCTTATTTTTACTTAGATTTAGCTTTCAAGTCACACTCAAAGCATTCAATTTAGCATTCACACTCAGGTATACTATAATAAATCTCACTTATAAGAAAACTTATATTGGGATAGTTACATCAAGCTTGATCCCTTTTCAAGGTATTGGTATATAAGCAACACTTAACACATGGGGTGTTGAGGTCATGTCTAGTATACCCTACTAATTCCACTCTTATTACACTTGTGCTCTTCAAAAACCCTAAAAATCATGGATGCTTAGGGTTTCATAGTGAAATTAGTCAAAATGAAGCAAAGATGATGATCCAAGTCTTGGTTACATAGGTATAGTATTCTCAGAACATAGTGAAGTTCTGACCCAAATTTCACCATTTCATCTACATAGGGCCAATAACACAACACATAAGGTTAATAACATAGTGCACTATTTGAAAATATGTATGCACTACTATCTAATGAGGGTTTTAACACCTATTTTTAGCTAACAACACTATGCACTACTTCTAGATCACTTTCCATCTACCACTTGTTTGTTTCAGCAATATTTTCTAGCTAAGTACACATTTTGTAATTCATTACTAATTATAGGCTAATAAAAAAATCAATTATTGTAAAAATTAGTGGTTGTTGATACTGTAGTATTCCATTACCTAATTTACATACTTAGTCTTTTATGTACTTAAGTTTTTACATAAATTACCAAAATAGTTAAATCATTTGGTAAACCCAACTTACTTTAAATAGTGTAAAAAACCTAGCCTTAAATGCTCTTAGAGTCTATACCCTTATGTTTTATATGCTCAGTAATTAATATCAAACTCTTAGACTTGATTCTTTATTTTATTTCTACAATATGTCATAGATTTAATTTCTTTAAATTTTTAAAATATGATTTTTTTTGTTTTCATACTTTCCAACCTACAATGGAAAAATTTGATAACCAATTTGATGAAACCAATAAGAGATAATTACAAAATTTCATTTCTAAGTTTTTAGATTGTAATATGAACTTATCTATATTGTTGAAGAAGAGATTCTGAAGTCCATTTGTCAATCCTCTAACCCCACAAATGTTATATTGTTACACCTAAAATTATGGTAACTTAGACTCTAAAATACCTACTATAACTAGACAACTATCACTAGTGGAAACACCTCCTATTTCTAGTGCACATCTCTCCTCTCTAGATGTATAATCCCCTAGGTAGGAGATCTATTATCTATAGGCCAAGGTGTTACATATTTATTAGGGTTCCACTAGACCATATAATGCGTTGGAATCTCATTTGATCCTATATACACCTTTGGCACAACATATAGTGACAACTTCTTTATCATCTAGATTTGTGGTACCCAAGCATACTCTATATGATGGTAAGGATGACCTAGAGCATCATCTACATTATTTTCACATAACATGTTTGGAAAACATGTCCAATAATTATATTTTTAATAAGTTGTTCCATTATGGTTTAAAGGACTCTACATTATAATGGTTCTATGATCTCCTTAATTAATCCATTAAAAAATTTAATCCACTCTCAAATATGTTTTTGGCACATTTTTAGATCCAGATCATTGATAAAGTATCATATTCTCAATTTGATTAACAAAAGAAAAAATATAATGATCTAATAGATAAATATGGCTTGTAATATAAAGACATATTAGCAAAGATGACTATCCCCATGGTATATTAATAAGTCCATGACATATTCAATGAAATTTTATTACCAACATTACATGAATCTATATTATTCAAAAGGTCCTATATTTTATAGATTTATGCCATACAATGAAGAAATAACAAGTAAATTTTTTATCCATGGGTAATTTAAAGTACACGACTAGGTGGATTCCATTAATAAGAGTTAAAATAATCTCCCATACAAGTTGAGGCTCAATGATAAAAAGAATGAGCAAAATAAAACTATCAATGTAGCCAAAGATCTAGATCCTCATATAGTCTTATCAACTCCTCCAAGGATACCTTTTATGAATCTTCCTAAACCATTATATTTATTTCTCCAATGACTTTTGGAATGTAATGTCATATTTCTCCCTCCCATCAAAGATGTCGATACAACTAGGTTTATTCTAAATAATTAGGATTCCAATGCATTTTATGATTATCACAAGGATCGTGACATCACTATGAACATATGCATAATATTATGACATAAGATCCAAGATTTGATATAGGTTAATATCATTAATGTGATCAATCCTATAGAAACATCCAAAGTATAGCCAACTAAAGAAAAATAATGAAAATATTTTTTGATCCATTTCCAATGCATATGAGTAATGAGATAATAAACACTTTAGGATTTCATTATACTTATTAAGCACATCCAACACCAACATCCTATTATAATCATATAATGGACACACACCCTATACATAATATAATTCATGTGTGTCATACTATAGTACCATGTAGGCCTCTTATCACTTTCTTAAAATAGGAGATTGTTGATGATGACTCAGATTTATATTAATTCTTTGTACGATCTTAGATTGATCATCATCCTATTCAAAGTCTCATGGTTTACAATGGGTTAAACATTAATATGTGTAATATTACAATTCTACATCACTTAGGCTATTCAAATCAAGAAATTTATATGATAGATAAAATTATTTGTGGAATGCATAATATTATGACATAAGATCCAAGATTTGATATAGGTTAACATCATTGATGTGATCACTCCTATAGAAACATCCAAAGTATAGACAACTAAATAAAAATAATGAAAATATTTTTTGATCCATTTCCAAAGCATATGAGTAATGAGATAATAAACACTTTAGGAGTTCATTATACTAATCAAGCACATCCAGTACCAACATCCTATCATAATCATATAATGGACACACACCCTATACAAAATATAATTCATGTGTATCATACTATAGTGCCACATAGACCTCTTATCACTTTCTCAGAATAGGAGATTGTTGATGATGACTCAGATTTATATGCATTCTTTGTATTATCTTAGCTTGATCATCATCCTATTCAAAGTGTCATGGTTGACAATGGTTTAATCATTAATATGTGCAATATTACACTTCTACATCACTTAGGTTATTCAAATCAAGAAATTTCTATGATGGATACAATTATTTGAGGGTTTACTGGCCATGTCTAAAGATCTAGTAAGGAGATCATACTTCAATTACAAATTGGGCCTGTATATATGGCCACTAGATTCATATTTTTACATAGTTATATACATTTGATATACTATTGGGTAGGCCTTGGATGTAATATATTTGAGCCATTCCTTCCATCATACACATATTTATTATGTATATATATGTTAATTAACTTTTTATAGTTGAGGGAATTCCATATGAGTATCCTTTACCTACTCCTTAGCCAACTACATAGAAGTCATTAGTAACAATACCAACCATCACCACTCATTAGATATCAGTTGAGCCATCAGTGAAGGTGAGATCTACTTATAAAACATTACCATGCATACACACTCTCTAATGGAGACCTTTATTAAAGAGACCCCTATGTCTGAGACATTTGTGTATTCTAAAGAGCCTCTCTCTACCCCATTCACACCTATATAAATGTTATTGAGTCACCACAATACTCCACATAGAGCATCCGTACTAGTTACAACTTCTTCCACCATATGGATCCACAAGAGCCCCATAGTACATAGGCTAGTTAAATTAGATCCACATATTCATAGCCAAACTTTATGGTTAGTTTTAATTAAAAATTATTCAATACATCTGGTTCCCATATCTTAGATACTTCCTCACACACTATGTGTAATCACTCTTTCATTACTTGATACAAGTCATCTTGATAGTGAGTCTCTTGCAAGACACATTAGTTAGTATGCTTTCATATTATTTGTACATAGTTCATCTTATCTTTCTCCTTGTATATAGTTTCATTTTCATGTTGGTTGTAGATAGATTATACTCAAAAATAAAAAAATAATATAATATGACTAGAAAATACAAATTTTAGATTGTATGCATTTCCATGTTTACATTCCTTCTATTTTATAGGTACTACATATGTTATCTATATACACATAATAATTTTAAATTTTATCAAATAATAACACTTTACATCTTGTAGGAACCCATCATGACTCAATCTCTCTAAGTGCATGCCTTAAGGGGTGAATTGAGAAAGGGGTGGGTAGACCTTTGGTGCTTCATAGGATTTTTTCCCCTTATTTCCATATTATTACCAACCCAACTAGTTCCTAAAACTTTTCCCTAATTTGTTTATCCTCTCTTGCACATTCCTCTAGTCTTTTCCTCTTTCTATCCTTCTTCTCCTTGCTTGGAACCCTTTTGACCTATTTAGTATACTAGGTTGACTTTGTCGACCCAGTATAGTTTAGGATCACTTTAGCTCTTTAAGTTTGTTATCCTTCCATCTAACCTAACACAAACTTTAGGCATCAACCCAAAAATGTGCTAGGTCGATTGGGTCAACCTAACATAGTCAACATTCCAAAATAATTTTAGGGTAAGATACTCCTATATATATAAGGTCATTTTAGTCATTTTAAAAGGATGCAATAAAGAGTTATTATTCACTTGTTCTTCTTCACAATCTGCTCTTTCACCATTCTACTTGAGGAGTTTTAGCTTATGTTTCTTATTTTGGAGAATCTAGTCTTGTGGATAGATCTTGGATACTTTGGCCTAACAAAGTGATCCTTACAAACTAAAATAACCTCTTACAAAGCCCCATTAGCCAAGGGAGAGATTAAATCATGATGAGTCCACATTTAGGTAAGTATATTCTAGCTTTTTTATCCTCTCTTTTAGTAGATAAAAGTAGCATAAGTGTTGGCTCGAATAATATTACTCTTCATATTCTATATATTAGGGTGTTACTCATACTTAATTTATTTGAATTTACCTATATATATTTGATTGATTTGAATCTAATCCCTCACATTGTGCCATAAACTTTGGTGTGCACTAGATTAATTTACTTTTCTTATTATTAGAATATTTTACTTTCTTGTTATTAACATAAGTGAAATATCAAATCATAGGACTCCTTTAGGGTTGTTGTGGGATTATGTTAGACCGTAAGATTTGGAACCCTTCCTAACATGATATGTTGTGAAAAGTGATATAAGTGATCCCCTAATTAGGTTTAGCAGATCCCCATATTGGTCATGCTTCCACTTAACAAGTATATACCCAATTATAAGTGTAGGTGTGGTCTATCTTATCTAATCTAGGATTGTTTCATGTACATCATAAAATTTTGATTACATATATTTTGGTGAAACCAATGTGAATCAAACCCTTACAATATTTTTTCACTTTCATTTATTTATTTTATTTTATTATCATTATTTATATCATATATTTTGGTATACTTGTTCGATTCTATCGACCTAGTTATTTTTATCTATGCATAAAAATAAGGGACTAGATCAATCAACTTGACCCAGTATAGGTTTTTATCACTTTTTAGACTCATAGTTTAGCCTACTAGTTCAATCAAGATGACCTAGCACATTTTTAACCACTTCATAGTAGGTTCTTGTATATCGTGATTGATTAGCTTGGTCCAGTATAGGTTTCCATTTTTTAGACTTCTAGTTTAGCCTACTAAGTTGACCAGCTCAACCTAGTGTATGTTCAAACTTCTATTTCAGTCTATTAGGTTGACCAAGTCAATTTAGTGCATTTTTAACACTTTTTTAGTAGGTTTTTGTTTTTCTTGGTTGACTAGCTTAACCCATTTTATAGGTTTTTGACAAATTTCTCCAAGGTTCTTGATCAATAATCTCCTTCATTTTCACCTTTGAACCATCAAGGTCAGTTTGTTATTATTTATCTCTTTCTATTCTATATTTTCCTTTCAAGTTTATAGTATTCAAAACTACCCCTACATAGCCAACTAGATTGACTTGGTTAACCTAGTTTTGTGTTCTATGTGCTATTTAAAACAACTAGGTCAACCTTGTTGACCTAGTACATTTTCTAAACCCTGTCTTCAATAGTACTAACTCAACCATATCTACCTATTTCTGTATGATGTGCATATAGTGTTTTTATTATACCTTGCTTCAAATTTGGAATTCACCTTATATGTTAATCACATCTTTTCTTTCAATTTTTTACATGCTTAAAATAGTTCACATAGTCTAACTAGGAGATTTTTAATTAACCATTTGGTTTCCCTATTTTTATTTTATGAACACATGGAAAAATCACATAAAATAAACAATTACTTTAACATTTGACTATCCAAGCCAACCTACTTGGATTTAACCAAGGAGGAAGTCAACTTAATGCTTTGGTCAAGTATAAAGTGTGTTTAATGGTATATTCTAGCTAAGCACCTGACACCCTTATTACTGCAGTGTGTGAAGTGAGGGGGTGAGCTCCAATACAAAGCCTTTATCATTATCATTATAGTTCCTTTCATCCTAAACTCACCTAAAACCATTCATATATTGCTATCTAGTACCTTGATAACAACCAAATCCCTATCATTTAAAATTATTCTTAATAATCTAATTAACATTCTAGATTGACCAATTATCTATCTTTACTTTCCAAGTTGTCTACTTGGTCTTTTCTCAATTATGTGTGAAAGAACTTACATTAGCCAATATTGGTGCAAGGTTTTGATTTATATACATCAATTGGATTGGCTAATGTCAATTTAATTGACTATTTGTTTACTTTTTACATTTACTTTCCTAGATTAGATACAAAATTATCTTGTTCTATTTCCAATCTTATCATCAATATTCTATTTTCCCTTGTTTATTGTGCTAGGTTAACTTGATCAACCCAATACTATCACAAAACCTATTTTCTACCCCTGTTCACTGTACTAGGTCGACTTGGTTGACCTAGTATAATCTACAGGTCTTATTTTTACACTAGGTCATCTTGGTCAACCTAGTTCTATTTCTTACTTTCCTTGTTTATTAACATAATTCTTCATCTCTTCCAATTTTCATTCTGATCATTCCCCTTTGGTCTGAATGAGGTCCCCTATCAAAATATTTTTGGACAATCCTAATCCATTTAAATCATATATGGGATGCTCATTTATCCCTTTCTTTTCTTCCAAAGAAAACCATCACTCTTAGGGCATTTCTTCTCCTCCATCTAAAAACTATAACATGATTCAAATAACACCTCAAGATGAGTTAATGGATTCAATATTTTCTACACCACTATATTACCTCCATATATTTTGGATTGGCTTCTTCCTTTAATTTTTCCAAGGGATTGTACTGTTCCTCTCATGGATGAGATTACCAATTTCCCCCGTCCATGCAATGCTTAAGAGCCATCCTTACCTAAAGATGATTTTAATTGTAAGGATCTTAGAATGGCTAAATTGTTTCAAGATACTCTCACCATGTCTCCTCAAACATTCAATAATCTTGGGATTTTCCCTTTTGAAGATCCTCTTGAACCTCAAACATGCATAATTTCTCCTAGACAACTATATAATGGCCTAAGCTCAATCTAGAGACTTGGATGTATTGCATTATCAAAAGACCTTATCCCAAATTCATGCTTTCAATCAAGATGTGCATACCATTTCTATAGATAATAACTTATAACTTAAGGGTTATGTGCCTCCTATTAACCTTCCTCTTATCAATTCTCCTTGGGTGGTAGAGAAAATCACATCTCTAAACCTCCATAAATGCTTTCATCTTATTTACCTCCTTTGGATCCTCCTATCAAATCTAATCCTTCTCCTATCAAAGAACCCATCAACACTCCATATACCTCTTATACTCCATCTAATTCTTCTACTCTTGAAATCACACTTGATGCCAAGACAAATAATTTCCATCAAATACATTCTGAATATGATCACCATGGTAACCAAATTTTAGATCTTGAAGTATACACTGAGTTTTGTAGTCCTCTTCCTACTTTGCCTATTGATGAAGTTATTCTTGAGTTTATGCCTAGGAACCTCAACTCAAGAATAAATTAATTAATAGGAAAAGTAGGAAGAGGACTAAAATACTCAGTGTATACTTCAAGATCTAAAATTTGGTTACCTCAACTCCCCTAACAACATCATAAACTTAGAAATTTTAAAACTAAGACTCCTTACTTCAACAAATTTATCACTGGCATTGATACTAGACTAATCCAATATCATCATTACCCAATGCACCATACCACTTTCAAGATGGAAATTCCATGCTTATTAAAGAAATAACACATATCAAATATGATACTCCCTTGTTCCCTTGACTAATCATAGTTTCTAAAGAACTTTCACCCTCTAAACATTATATTTTCAGCATAATTTTTGATAAGTATCAAGAGGCATTTGCTTTGTCTTACGAAGACATGCCTAGAATAGTGGTCCATAAAATCATTACCTATCCTGATGCCAAACCTATGCATTAGAAGCAAAAAAAATTACTCCCCAAGTTACCAACTTATGCCATAAGGAAAAAATCAAATTATTTGATGCTAAATTTATTAAACCTATGGATTTTTTTGAATGGGTTTCTAATATTGTTCCTATTAAAAAAAGGTCACTATGGTCATTCTTATTTACATTGATTTACACAATATTAATCATTCTTTTCCTAAAGACAACTTTCCTTTACCTTCAATAGATGCCATTATTGATTCCACATCTAGATATGAAATGTTATCTCTTATGGATGGATTTTAGAGATACAATCAGATTCATATAGATCCTGAGGACCAATATAAGACCACTTTCACCATGGAATGGAGCACCTATTGTTATGTTAAAATGCCCTTTAGTCTCAAAAATTCCAAGGCTACCTACCAACATGTAATGACTCACATCTTTCATGACCTCATCCATAAAATTATTGAAACATATGTGGATGATCTTATTGTCAAATACAAACACCATACAAATCATATTTTTGATCTTTCCATCATCTTTGACTATCTCATCAAATATAAAGTCCAACTTAATCCTTTCAAAGCTGTCTTCAGAGTTATATCTATCAAATTATTAGGAATTTAGTCTCTCTCTATAGCATTGATGTTGATCCAGCCAAGATTAATGCTATTATCAACATGCTTATTCCTTGTTCTATTCTTGATATTCATACTCATTTAGGCAAACTTGGGGAAATTAGATGATTCATTCCTAAGATGCCTTATCAAGTTCACTCCATTAATTCCCTTCTCAAGAAAAGTACATCCTTGAAATGAATAGATCCGTGTCAAAAAGCATTTGATAATATTAAAGAGTCATTACTTCATCTACCTACACTTCATCCTCCTTACAATGGTAAAAATTTGATTCTCTATACTTCTTCCACACCCATATCAGTAGGGCTAATGCGTTCTCAACAAGATGATATAGGCAAGGAGTATGACATCTACTATATTATCTAAGGCCTTATCAATTATGAAACATTTATACCAAAGTTGAGTGTGATTTCCTTGCTATCTATTTTGCAATTGAAAATATTCATCACTACATGCTTTACCAAACCACTTATGTCTTTTTCCATTCTGACCCCTTTGTCATTTTTTATCCAAATTATTTCTTCCAAGAGATAGAATTGGCAAATGGATGGTCTTACTTATGGAATTCAATCTTTGCATTTTCACATAAAAATCTATCAAAGGGCAAGTCATAGCTAGCCAACTTGCTACAACTTCTATTCTAGCCATTTTTCCCTTTGATATAACCTTCTAGATGATAATATCCTTTACATTGAAGGTCTTAATCAAGAAATTTATCTTAAAGATTATTTTCATAGATTTATTACCGATATTGAAACTAATAAACTTGATGAATATTCCACTTCCTCTAGTATTACTAAACCAAAGGTAGTTATCGAGGAGCTCCCTAAAATTAATGTTAAATTACATGAGGATGCTTGGACCATTCATTTTGATGGTGCTAAATGCCTTTAGGGATCTTGGGTAGTTTGCATTCTCACTAGTCCTCTTGGCAAGATAATTCCTTTAGTTTTCCATTTCACATTTGATGTCACCAACAATATGGTCAAGTATGAAGCTCTTATCTTAGGTATGAGAGTTTCTCTTGATTTAGACATACAATATATTCATTCTTTGGGTGATTCTCAACTCATTTTACATCAAGTTAGTGATGTCTATCAATGTAAATGTGAAAACCTTATTTCTTATCATCAAATTAAAATCACTCTTGGCAAGGATTTTGTCTCTTTTACAATTGAGCCTATTCCTAGAGATCAAAATTCCATTGCTGATTATGTTGCCTCTTCAACTTCTCTTTTTCATCTGCATTAAGTTCTTTTTTATCCTTATTTTATCATATAAATAATCAAGTCTCTATCATCTACTGACCCTCTTAATTATCTTATCTACCACATCAAGGTTGTCACCATCAGATAATGCCCATGGTATCAAGATATCATCCAAATCATAGAACATCAAACTTATCTTCCTAGCTTGGATTCCCATGAAAAGACACACATTCATAAACAAGATTTCAAGTACGTATTTAAGCTTAACATCCATTATTATCTAAATGTTGAAGGTACCTTGATCCATTATGTTATGTAATATGATGTTTCTCCTCTTCTTGAATAAGCACATGGGGGAATTTATGGTGGTCATTGTAGCAGACATGATACAGCCTGTAAATGCATATATATGGGTTAATATTGGCCTACTCTAGAAAAAGATGCTATTGAATATGCTAAAAAGTGTAATCCTTGTTAGCTTCATGATGATATCATTCATTCACCATCAATTGAGCTTTAAAATATCAAATCTCCTTAGCTATTTTTCACATGGGGATTCAATCTCAGTGGTAAACTTTATCATTCCCACAATGGACACATATTTATTATCACCACTACTGAGTACTTTATCATGTGGGTTAAAGCCATGCCCCTTATCAATTTCATTGGTCCTACCATATCTAAATTCATTATAAAACAAATCATTTTCCATTTTGGCATTCCTCACACCATCATTTTAGACAATGGTGGTAATTTCAAAAATAAACCTGTCAAATAACTTTACACCAAATTCAAAATCAATCATAAGTTTTTCACTCCTTGTCATCCATAATGCAATGGTAAAGCTAAGGCAACTAACAAGATTCTCAATAAAATTATTGAAAATAAAATTTGTGAAACCCACATGGATTGGTATCTTCATCTTTATCCTCCACTTTGGGCCTATCAGACTAGTATTCATACTACCACTAGGAAACTCCATTTTCTCTAGTCTATGGTTCCGAGTCAGTTCTTCCTCTTGAAATTGAGCTTCCTTATCTACATGTATCTCTCTATGGCATCATTCCAAATTAATAATTTCATGAGGCTCACCTTCATGCCCTTGATCTACCTGATGAACATCATCTCTCTACCTTATAACATAACTACCAATATAAGGCTTGCATTGCCTGACAACATAACAAACATGTTAAAGTCTATACATTTAATGTTGGTGATCTTGTCCTTAAATTAGACTACACCCATGATAAATAAGGTATATATGCCAAAAATGGTGGGTTCCATACTTAGTTAAAGACATCCTTGGTCTAAGTACTTATCATCTTCAAACTAATGAAGGCCATGTCTTTAAAGAGCCCACTAATGCTCAATTCCTAAAAAAGTACTTTGCTTAAACATTTTATTATTACCATGATTTCTATCTATCTATTTAATACTTTTTTCAAGTTACTTAAGCATGGATCTCTCCCTATGTAGTAGTTCCCTCTTGTTCACAAACCTTTAGTCCTCCCTTTTTTTTTGGTTTCTTAATGTACCATAGACTTTATTATCTTATTTTTCACACTCCTTCTATTTGCTAATTTTGATTTGGTGCTCCTAGGGATTTTATTTTGTGAGTTTTTTTATAAGACCATGGATAGGACCTAGAATCCCTCACAAAACCACCATCTGTTACTTATTTTCCTTCTCTTTTATGTTGTTGCTTGCCAGTGTTGTTGTGGCATCCTTTGGGTTTTTCTTTGTGAGGTGATTTATATAAAAGTTCCCTCATTTTTACTTTTCTCTTCCTTATTAACACCCTCATGGGTCTCTATTTTATGAGTTTATTTGTAAGACCATGGATAGGACCTGACCCTCATAAAATTACCATTCTTTTCTTATTCTTGATCCTTGTTCTTAAACATTAGCTTTTGCTTCTTTTTCTAGATGAAATTTGCATAACAATCTATGTTAGCATGTTTTCGTCCATTTCCCTCTTTATCATGATAAGGAATCACACTTTAATATCATTTTATCCATCTTTTTTCCTTTTGTCACTTTCTTTTTGTGATTTTAAGATATTCAAATTGTTCAATTTGTCATTCTTCTTAATTTCCCCTTTCTCTCATCTCCACTTTGGATAAAGCAAGTTAAAAATCAAGATAACACTTTTATTTCACCTGGATTTACAAGAATCTTAGACCCCATGCTCTTTGAAGTTATATCTCTTAGAAACCTTTTCCCAAGTTTTAAAATGAAAGTCATCTTTTGGCACCCATGTTTGGTTTTCCAAATCCATATAGAGGGGGAAAATAAAAATCCATCAAAATAAAGTTAAAAGCCAAATAATTTGAAACAAAAGGTAATGATATCTAAAAGGTAACATACAAATCTCAAAAGTTAAAATCACACCAAAAGACATGATTATAAGCACATCTCCTATCTCTAATAAAATATCAAACTCCATAATTGGCTTCACATAGAGTTGAAGTCCTTTGGGGTGTGGTAGGCCAGTAGATTGGAATAAGGGAATTCAAAAAAACTAAGGTGCTACCTACTTTCTCATACAAGTAACCAATCTTCACAATAAACTGAAGACTCTGTAAGGGGTCCAAAAGAAAGGGGAACATGTAATGGGGAGGTAGGTCCATTATAATTTTCTTACATATAGCCTTCATGGGATGATCTATATAATCCATTTGTTGACCTAAGCCTTGTGTCGATAAGAGAAGTTCTTCATAGTTCTTAAGGTCAAAAGCCCTCTTATTTTGACAAACCAAATTTGAGTGTCTTAACTTTTATAAAGCGTCATCTCTACCTTGATTTTTCCTTTATTATCCCCTCCATACATTTCATTTCCCCCCTTGATAGACAAATTGTGATTATAAATCTATTTTCCCTCATCTTTAAATTCCTTCTTCATTTCTTAAAAACATGGTCACACTACTTTGTTTTAGTTTTATCTATCCTTAGAGTGAAACCACATGTTTGAGAAAATTTATATCATTTTATTCACTTCATTTTGCATTTACTAGACTTACTTTAATTTCCTTTTCCCATTTATCATGATTTGTTTGTCCTACTATCATGAACACCTGATTTCGTACCCATTTTCCATTATTGAGTAAGATGTGGTTTTGTTACTGCTCACTCAACAATTTTTTCCCCTTTTATGCATCCTTTTTCCATTGTTTAGTTTGAGATGTGGATTGTTACTGCTCACTCATCAATGTTTTTTTTTACCATTTTATTTTTCCTTTTACCATTGATTTATCTTGCTCATCATTCCTTTTTAAATATGTATCCTTGGTTTGAATTGGTGAGTTTGACTTTTTCTTACTTGAGGTTTAATTATTTGAGTTTTTTGGTATTTAGTAGCCTTGGATTTTTGGTTACCTGATTTACTCTTATTTGACTTGGTCATTTGGTCTAACATAGCACTTGTCACACAACTTGCCAAATTCCTAAGTACATCCCATCCACATAGCACCATTTATCTTGGATTTTTTTGTGTTTGTTTGTTTTTGTTATTTAGTTTTGTATTTTTGGGTTTGTTGAAAGTAGTCTCTATGCTCCACATAATCACAACTAAAAACATAGCTGATAATCATCCTATAATAAAGTCAAGGTACACATCAATTTTAATTTTTATTTATTTACTTTTTTTGGTTAGTTTCCTTTTCAGTCATTTACTTTCAATTATTTTATGCTTTTTAAAATACTTTAACTTTTTTTTAGCATGAACATTGTGTGTGTCCTTATATTCTTTCTCAAAGCACCATCCCCTATTAAACCTTAGTGACACGTGATGAGCTTCAAGTGGGGCATGTGTATACACATAATATTTTTAAATTATATCAAATATTGATGCTTTACATCTTACAAGAACTTGTCATGACTAAATCTCTCTAAGTGCATGCCTTAAGGGGTGAACTAGGAAAGGGGTAGGAAGACCTTTGGTTCTTCGTAAGATTGTTGTCCCTTATTTCCATATTATTACCAATCCAACTAGTTCTTAGAATATTTCCCTAAGCTGTTTCTCCTCCCTTGCACATTCCTCTAGTCTTTTCTTCTTTTTATCCTTCTTTTCCTTGCTCAACACCCTTTTAACCTATTTATTATACTAGGTCAACTTGGTCAACCTAATATAATTTAGGATCACTTTAGATCTTTAAGTTTGTTAGCCTTCTGATTGACCTATCATAGACTTTAGGCATCATCCCCCAAAAATGTGCTAGGTCGATCAGGTTGACCTATCATAGCTAACATTCCCAAACAATTTTAGAGTAAGATACTCCTATATATACAAGGTCATTTTCATAATTTTCAAAGGATTTAATAAAGAGTTATTATTTACTCATGCTTCTTCACAATCTACTCTTCCACCATTCTAACTAAGGAGTCTTAGCTTAGGTTTCTTATTTTGGAGAATCTAGTCTTGTGGATAGGTCTTGGATGATTTGGCCTAACAAAGTTATCCTTACAAACCAAAACAACCTTTTACAAAGCCCCATTGGCCAAGGGAGAGATTGAATCATGATGGGTTCACATTCAGGTAAGTATATTCTAATTTTATTCTCCTCTCTTTTAGTAGATAGAAGTAGCATAAGTATTGGTTCAAATAATATTACTCTTCATATTCTATGTATTAGGTTATTACTCATACTTTATTTAAAGTTCCCTGTACATATTTTATTGCTTTGAATCTAACCCCTCATATTGTGCCATAAGATTTGGTATGCACTAGATTAATTTACTTTTTATATGATTATAATAGTTTACTTTCTTTATTGTGCACTAGATTAATTTACTTTTCTTGTTATTAGAATAGTTTACTTTCTTATTTTTAGAATAAGTGAAATATCAAATTGTATAACTCTTTTAGGGTTATTGTGAAATTATGTTAGATTTTAGGCTTTGAAACCCTTCTTAGCATGATATGTTATGACAAATGATACAAGTGATCCCCTAATTAGGTCTAACAGATCCCCATATTGGTCATGTCCCTACTTAACAAGTGTATACCCAATTAGAAGTGTAGGTGTGCTTTATCTTATCCAATCTAGGATTGATTCATGCACATCATGTAATTATGATTGCATACATTATCTATGTTAGTATAGTCAATTTTATCATAAAAAAATGCTTCACTTTTTACCTTTAAGTGTTCATAAATTACTATAGAACTCTTGTTCTCTACATAGATCTAGATTTGATAGACTCTACTCATCAGGGGAACATACACATATACATTGATTTAACATTACTATATTATCCCATTAGGGGCATCATACACACAACTTCCAATTTTCTAGGTTATTTATTTATATACTCCACATCATATATTTAACATTGATTATATCTTCATATTGATCATCCTATACTACATTGATGTTTTGTTGACTAATACTACTATAGACTCAACTTATGTATATCTTTGCTCTTATACAAATTTGTACCATGTGATTATGCATACTTTCATTTCTTTCTTTACTATTTTAGATTTGATTTCATCCCTTTACTTATATATCTACTTGAGGGAATTTAAATATGGATTGTTCTATGTTTCTAAGCCAATTATTTTTATTATGTGTATGCTTTGTACATGTGCCCATGTCCTTGTGTGTGCTTATTGATTGTGTATGTGGACATTTGAACATGTCCTTACATGTGGATATAAGCTAACCTTATTTTATCTTTACGTATATGGACATTTGAACATGGCCTATATGTATTTATTTTTTAGACTTAGTGACATGTGCCCATCTCCCCTTTATTATGTTCCCTTGGCCTACTTTGTGTCACTCATGTGTTTGTATGCATGATTTTATGTATGCATAATGGCCATGAAACTTATTTATTATTTGTTGCATTCACATCTATTTTGCAATGCCATGAGGTCCCTAATGTATATCCCCTTCCTCCTTGGGTATATTTATGGACATCATGCCCTATCCACCAAAGTAGTTTACTCAGATTATTTTTAGACTTATTATTCATATTCACAAGGACATTGTTATATCTATCTTGAATTTGTTTTTAATGCTAGATATAATATACATCACACATTGACAACTTATGCTTAAATGCTTTTATATTCTGATTTCATGTATACACATTATATTGGTTTATCATGTAGGTATCATTTATTTTCAGCCTAACACACATGATCCATAGCTTTTATTTTGAGGAAAACTATTTTAGAGGTTTAACAACTACCCTCAAAAGAAGGGGAATTTATATGGGTTTATCACAAATATCATGCCATCCTAGTGCACTCAAAAAATAGATTATAAATCTTAGACTCAATAAAATATAATGAAACATAGTCACACATAGACCAATCTTAGTTTCTCTAAAACACAACACTTTTGGACAATTACATAGTATACTTCCATAAGTGTAGTGTGCTATAGTCCACCCACTATGGTATTATCTAGTAGCCTAAAAAATATAAGACTATGGAATTGTCATAGAGGTATAGTAGTTATAGTTCAGATTTATATAGTCTTAATCATAAATTATCTAACATGTTCAGTATATACTTAGTATTTACACAAGTTTTTTTAGATTTGGGGAATCATGCACAACATGATCACTCCTATTTTAGTTTCAAATATGCATAGACACAAATTTATATGACTCAATAAAGAATCCATATGCATAGATATCAAAATTTGGGGCATGTTTGTGGCATATTATTCCCATAGGTTCAATTTTGTACCAATTCTCTTATATGGAATGACAAATCCATTCCATTTTATACATTGTATACTATAAACACCATATGCACTAGGTTTTCACTAGTTTTGCACTCTGATCATAGGATATTAATGCTTCATTCTTTATATAATAGTTGGCATTCTTGAGTGGCTCATAGCTATTTTTACATTTTAGAGTTTTTATGTGGCACAAATTCATCTTACATAGTTTCAGTTAAATCACATAATTTCAATTGAAAATGGATCTACTACACATGGTTATGCAATGATGGAGACATAACCTAATTGAATTATTGATCTGCTTATATGAGAGGGTTGGAAAATGCATCAGACCAATCCAAGTTAGTCACAAATTATGATCCACTGAATAGGGGTGGGAAATGATGGAGTCAAGGCTAGCTTGAGTTCTTAAACCACCCACACATAACGATTAAGCAAGACATCATCCTAGTATAATCTATTCACTTTTTGATCACCATCTATATACACACATAAGATGTCACTAAGTTTTTTCATTGGTTCATGTACCTAGTGAGGTGTATTCATTCATTTCTTCTCTCTCACATCTCTTTACTAATTTTTATATTTGTTTTTGATATCTCTTAAGTAAGGATTTATTAATACATGTTTCATTTGTAAGACATGTAATGGATCAAATTTTACAAACTCAGACCCACATTCATGGGCTTTGCCTCTTAGATAATTCCAACATCTCTCTTTCCTTTATCCTAGTCATTTTGCTTTGTTACATTTTGATAATAGGGGTAATGTAGTCATATAAAATGTTTTTTATTTTAATTAGTGTCACTTGAGACCACCCTATCCTTAGCTTAGCCCTAGACATATCTTACGGCCTCCTTTTTTTACTTTTTCATCTTCTATGTGCATCTAGCCTAGGCCCAAATATCCTAAAAGCCATATTAAGAAATCTCCTAATCATCTTAGATCCTTTCTAACATGTACCATCTACCTGGACAATAACATGGCCCTTTTGGTCTATATTGTAGTACACTATTAGCAAAGGGGGAAATGTTATTAACCCTTAGCTTCTTTCACCCCAAAATATATATTTCCACTCCCTAAAGTGTCTTAGGGTCAGCCTAGACTCATTTCATCTCTTCACTAGCATCAAAAAATTATATAAATACCACTCTCATTTATTTATCCATTCCATGGAATTATTATGAACAAGCTTATAAATAGTTGTAAAAATCAAGGTTATTGATCCATATTTACCCTTATTTGTACATACATCCATATATAATAGCCTAAAGCTAAATTTTACTTAGGGTTATAGTTTTAAGTCACACTCAAATAATTCAAATTGGAATTCATACTTAGACATACTAGCACCACTCTCACTTGCACTAGAACATAGATTGGGAGAACTACATTGAGCTTGATCCCCTTTCAATGAATTTTTATGTCGATAATGTTAAACACATGGGGTGTTGAGGTCACATCCAACCTACCCCACTAACTCCAAATTTATCACACTTGTGTTCATCAAAAATCCTAACAAACATGGAGGCTTAAGGTTACATAATGAAATAATTCAAAAAAAAACACATAAAATGATTTAGGTCTCGATTATGTAGGAACATGCTTCCTAGAATAGAGAAAAGTTATACCCTAAATTTCATTTCTTCATTTACAAATGGTCAATAGCATACCATAGAAGGTCAATAACATAGTGTGCTATTAGCAAGGAAGGTTGTGATACTATTTGAGGAGAGTTTTGACACCTATTTTTGTTTGATGATACTCTACCCTAATTCTACATCACTTTATAGCTTGCCACTTGTCTATTTAAGTCTTATTTTCTAGTAAAGTACACATTTTATAATTCATTTAAATTTATAGGCTAAGAAAATAAATCAACTATTATACAAATTAGTGGTTGTTAATATTATAGTATTTTATTCCCTAATTTATATACTCAATATTTTATCTACTTAGGGTTTTACATAAATTCCCAAATTAGTTACATCATTTTCCTATCTCTTCCATGATTCCCAATGAGATATTACTTCATGCAGATGATCCTCTATTGTTAATTATCATCCATATATGAGATATGCAAGTTAAACATGCATTAATTGATAAAGGTTTATGCATTTGTGTAACTTCCCTTTATTTTATTAAAACACCAAGATAATTTGAATGTAACCTCAAATCTACTCAAAGTACATGCTAGGATATGAGAGAAGACAAATGCCTCCTTTAGGTTGTGTTTGGATCCATATCACTATTCCCCTTGTCATAGTGCGTGTCATAGTTATAATATTTAACTTTATACTTTGTTATAACATTTTAATCATTTGACCTTGGATTCACCACATGAGAGTAGTAGCCTCATCATCATGGAAATGTGTTAAATTTACTTTTAATGGTGGCATATATAAGATTCAAGGAGATACCAATCCTTGTAATTTTGAATAATTATCCAAAAAGAGGTGTTTTAAAATTACCTACCCTCAAACCTTTAAATAGTATCCCATTTCATGAACCACAACATTTTAATTTTTACATCAATTCTACTAGAAGATATAATGGTCATCCTAAATATATAAGAAACATACCACCTAATCTTATAGATTAAAATGATGATGAACCAAACAAGATAAATTTAAAAATAAAAACTTTTGATGTGTCTTAACATAATCTCTCAATTACCTCCTTATATACAACCTTGATTATCCCATACAAGAGACGCTTCATGAGAATCATTCTTATTCTAGAATACATACTTTCTATGTAGATATGATACATCAAGAAGTCTTTTCATGAATTTAAACGAATATTGATGAGAATCTGATTAATATTATAATTCAACTAAACAAATATGTATCATATGTTATGTATGATATTTTCCATGAGATTTATTAGTATTTCTGAAGACATCGTGGCATTTCATCACATTATTTATTACATTACTACATGATCTAAATTTTATTTATGAGAATATATGGATTTTATGTTTTACTTACCTTTTAAAATTATATTATGGATTAATTTCATTTTCATGGATTAATTTTTTTTAATAACTTAATTTTATGTCTCATGGATTAATTTATTTCTCATAATGTCTTACATATTACTTTTTCTTTTGATCTCATGTTGTATGGCTTAATTTCACTTTCATCTTTTGTTTCCTACTTTATTTAAGTGGAATTATTTTTATGGTTGTTATGTCATTTTATTTAAATAAATATAGTTATTATTGTGACATGGTTCTAAGCCCCACATCCTTTAATAACCTATATTTACCCTATGATCAGTTAGAAATCATAATTCTCACTATATCACTAAACCCATAAATATTTTATATCTCCATTTTCCCCCTTATTTTTCCTCCATACTAAGCACACATATAGTTAGTCTTGAGATCAATATTAGTCTATAGGAAAGACTAATTATTTAATAACATGACAAAATCTCTAGGTATTATGTATCCTATAACCAAAACCTACAACTTGTTTATGCTTGTCACTTTTATCACGAATTTTTGGTTATTCCAAATCTGTATAGAGGAATAATTGAAAATTCCATAAAAATTTAAAGTAAAAATCATTAAAAAAAATTAAATGGTAAAAGTCAAAAATAAACATTAAAATGTCAAAATCATGCCAAAAGACATGATTAATATTTTAACATATCTCTTATTCCTAATCAAAGATCAAGTTCCACAATTGGCCTCATGATGGATCCAAGGTCCATTAGGGTGCAATAGGCTAGTATATTGGGGTAAAAGATTTAAAAATTCTTTCCATTGCTACCTACTTTCTCATGCAAGTACCCAATCTTCATACTAGACTGATGACTCTATAAGGTGTAATGAGGAATGGGGAACATATTGTGGGAAGGTAGGTGTATTTTAATTTTATTGTATATATAACCTTCATGACATGATCTTAGTACTACACTTATTTTCCCCTAAAGTTTTGTGTTGATTAAGAACAATTTTTTTTTTTTTTTTTTTAATTTGGCATCTGATAAATTCTTAGAGTTTACCTATTTACTTAGTATTCCTCATCTCTACTAAAGTTTACTTCAAATGCTTATGTCATGATTTTTCCATTCCATAATTCATTACAAGATTCCTAATATTCCTCCTTGATAAATATGTTTTGTTAATTGATCAAATCCATTAGGTTTTACTTTTATGAGTTACAATGTAAAACCTTAGATAGGACCAGTTCTTCCTCATAAATGTCTCCTTGTTATTCACAACTATTTACCATTATTTTTATTTACCTAATTGGTTTCCAATTTAAGATTTGTACTGTAAGACCCTAGATAAGGCTAACATTTCCTTATAAATTATCCCTAAAACTTCATACCATGATTAATCACAAAAATAACTACAAATCTTGATATTGACATCTCTTACTTGACATTACATTTTTCACACTTATCAACTTGATTTAGTGTGTCTTAAATCCTGGTTTACAAATAATTTTTATAATTTAAAACTTGACTTAGTATGTTTCATGATTGCATTTTATCATTTAAATCTATCTACATTTTACATGCTTTTCAAAATTTGATTTAGTGTGTTTTATATTGCATTCTATTTTATTTTGTCAATTACATTTTACATGCCTATCAACTTGATTTAGTGTGTTTTATAAATTAATTTATTTCATGTTTTACATGTTTACCAAAATGATTTAATCTGTTTTACATTTTCTTTGAGATATAGTATAGTTTACATTACACTTTTACTCTTTACATTTTTTCTATCATTCTTTTTAAACATGCATTTATTCACAACTAATAAAAAAGAATCCAAAATACATCATATATTTTCTCGTAGAATATAAGATAAATTAAACACGTGATATAAATAAAATACATATATCCATAACATTCACAAACATCCATAAGTCAAAATAAACAAATACAAACTCTATCTATCAAAGTATCAAATGTTTCATATAATATAACATGCAATGAGTATAATAAAATAATAACACTATGGATATGGTTCACCCTATCCATCTAGTGGATAGACCACACTACTAATGAAATCCTAGGACTATCTCCTCTGAATAATATGCTATAGTTAATATGTCTAAGAATGAAGGCCCTCTACTTATTGATATATTCGTCACGTGGGCCTGCACATGTACCAACTCTCTAGATGTTTCCATATGGGTAGCCTAGTCCTTAACCACTATCTACCAAGATCATAAATCCCCATCACCCACTCCAAATGGGAGACATGAAACATCTCTTAGTCTCTATAACCTTTGAGCTACCTCACTGACTAATTAGAACTAACTAGCATACACTGGGTAAGAAGGAATGATAGGATCAACCATAATGGTAATATCATGATGTAATAAAATATCATCCAAAATATCAATATTTTCTCCCCACACTATCATGGACCATCTTCAATCCTTTATTATAATATATTTAAAACATAAAACCAAATGTACATTAGATATCGTGTGTGTGTGTGTGTGTGTGTGTGTACATATATAAAAGAAACATCTAGAAAAATAATTACATATCTAAAAATTATCAAACTTAAATATCAGATACATAACATAACATAAAACACCTACCAACAATAATCTCACCATCGATGTGTCCATCAAGTACCTATTGGCCAATATTGGCTTATAGAAGAAGCTTTTGCCTAGATAAGGTGTGAGAAGCTAAACATAATTTTGGTTGAGGGAGTCATACAATGGTGAAAGGAGAGGAAAAAATTCATGAACCTATCACATGCTACTTATAATATTTTGAAACACTTTATGCCATCTTGAAGTGTGAATTTGGTGATTTTGAGGAATCTGACTATCTCAACATGTCATGCAAGAATGAATAGGTTAGTTTGGTTGTGAATTTCATAAGTGTACATGGGAAGCCAACCAAATTTCAAAGATTACATGAAAATGATGTATTTTATGGTATGAATATCCCCTACAAGTTTTGGTGTCTTGATGTGTTTTCTATCTCAAGATATAAACCTTCAAAGATGATCTAGTAATGTGGGAAATACCTGGGAACATAAATTTAAAGCCATAATAAGTATTTGTCTAGATTTAAAAATATTTAAAAAGATATTAAGGTTAAATTCAAGGCTTCCAAGTGTCAATACCCTACTTTAGTAGATCAAATATTAATGGCACGTGGATGATCAACCATTCAATAAGTCAATCTTGATCTACGGTGCACATCCAATCATACAATCAAAGATTGATGGTGAGCACGAGGTAAAAAGTTAAGAGAATATTTATAATGAATGCAATGGTGCCAAATGTCACAATCATGGTAAATAGAAAGAAAATTGATGGACTACATTTGATCTAGTACACCAAATATCTATAGTTCATGTTTAATCATGCTTAGGAGATTTACGATGCACATGAGGTTAATAAGTCAATGAATCCATATTATACAAAAGGTCACCACATGGCATATACATGTTAATTAGATGGATACTGATAATAGGGTCTATAAAAAGAATACAATACTACCAAGTGGTGCAATCTAGAAAGTGATCATATATCAATGGCTAACATTGAAGGTCAAAGCCAAGAGACTCTTGAGGAGATCAACAGAGAAGATTTGATCAATTTACAAGGGGCACAAGATGAATAAACATGTCAAAATATGTGACAATCATAATTTTAAAAATTAAATAAGCAATAGTGTGATGAAGAGATACCACATAGGCAGACATGTTAGATACAGAGATTTTATGGACCTAGGCATGTAGATGTGTAAACATGAGATCAAAATGTGATCTAGGTTACCAGAGTAATTTGTTAAAATTTTTAGGCCACCATTAAAGCTCAGCTTAGACCCCTAGTTTGAATATTTGAAACATAAAATCCCTATTCTTAGCATTGTAATGTTATTTCATGACTATGTTCATTGCTCTTTTAAGGGATTCACGTGTACAATGAGTTCTTGGCTTCCATAGTGCTCAGGGATAGAATAGGTCCATTTAAACCTAATAGAGATCAAAAGTGGGCTACCAACTATTGGAATGAGACTAATCCTAGTGGGTCTTTATCAAGATCTTGACTATATGAAAACCAATAAATGGGATTGGTTTTCATCCATGTTAGACCTATGTTTAGGGTTTAAAGTAAAGGCAAAATGGTGAATGTGAAAGGAGTGTTAGAGGGGACACTAGATGAATGAGTTCAAGTCACTATCTAGTAGCATAAAGGACATATCAAGATGGATCACGGTGCTATAATCTCATTATGATGACTAAGAGTTTGGTGGTTGGAGAGTATAGTTGGAGCATTCATTGAAGTTTTAGATTCTTTGAATACATTTCTTTCTTAATGGATCATAACTCATCATCCTCACCAAATTTCTATCTTCCAGTGTGTTTCTCAGTTAATGAGGGGACTTGAAGACTATTTGAGCTAATGAAGGTTAATTTTTTGAGGAAGGATTAGTCATAATTGATCCAAAGGTGGTTGAGAATTCATGGAGGGTGGTTGTAGTTCATTTATTGATTTTTGATTACATGCTTCTCCTCTCTCTCTTCCTCTTTTCTCTTATATCTCACATTTCTCTCCCATATGTAAGGGGATTCTCATTTTATTCGAGGAGATTCTCATTTGACAAGGATAAACCCTATTAAAATTTATAATAAAGACATTTTGAAGAAATAAAGATAATTTTTCACCTATCTCTTGCCTCTAAATTATGTTTAGCAGGCTTATGCATGATGGATTTGTGAAGAAGTGTTCTTCCATGTCCATTTTCCTTCTTTCTTGCCTATTTTTTGGTGTTTTCAAGTTAGTTAAAGGTATGAAATTGAGATATTTCTACCATTAATAGATGTTTGGTGTGAATTTCAAAATTCCTCTTTGCTTCATGTATTGTTTGGTGAGCCTACTTTATGAAATACTCATGAAAAATAGCTAGTTTGTGAAGTTGTGTGAATAAGAATTGTCTTACGATTAATTAGTGTTTATTTCAAGCTTATGTGAGTGTCAATAAATTTAGTGTATTGCCTTTTTAGTGTTCTTAGTCATCTTATAGCACCTTCCTATCCCTTTTCTAAGTATAAATAGTATTTTAGGTGATCTACCAAGAGGATGTTCGACTTCTCTAGAGGTTAAACCTCACTATAACATACCCACAACCTAAGGTTGCTTTAGTATTATATCTAGGAGTGATATATCTTGAATAAATCTCCCACAAGGGGGAAATTATACACTACAACAATTTCTAGCATGCATGATGAGACCCACTTTCAAAGAATATTGGTCAATTTTGATGTTATTTTGATCAATTTTCAGTGGTTATAGCTTCATATTTCAATATCTAGTGGCTCCAAATAACACTCAGCATCCTTGTGTTAGAGCAGTAGCTATCTTTAATGCCAAAGGTGACTACAAGATCAGCTTTTAGAGGCATTATTTTTGAATTTGTTGAATTACCTTTAAACTCAGTAAGAAGGTTAAGATTTGATAATACTCAACCATACAAAGGAAACTTTCCTCCTAAACCAATCCCTAAATATACCTCTACAAGATGATTTTTGTTGGGTCCTTTCACTACCATGATAGCCCCTAGAGCTTTTCCTTTTATGGATTTTAATGGTTAGAGTCATTTGGACTTCCATTAGTATGATCTTATTCCAATGTCAGCCCTCAAAAGTGTTCCTTAATTTATGGGAGACCAATATACAACCCCTTCTAAGTACCTTAGAGATATATCCAACTTTTGTAATATTCATGATATCACTGAAGAAAATGTGGCAATTAGGTTGTTGGCTATATATTTCAAGGGTAAAGCCTTGGACTGGTATAGAAACCTTAATGATAACTCCATCACATCATGGGATCAGTTAGGTATTGCATTGTCTAAGATATTTAAAGATAAGAGTGACCACTTGTCACTTGTAAAATAGTTAACCATAATCAATATGGCTCCTCATGAGGTTATCCAAGATTTCAATACCAACTTTCAAAAGACATAGGATATGATCCTAGTTTATATCAATCATACTCATAATTATGCTTTCCTTTACTATATAAAGATCTAAATAGTGATATTGCAGTAATGATTCAATCTATGGGAGGAAACACACTACCAAATGCTTATGAGGAGGAAATCAAAGTAGAGAATTGTCTAGTATAAGATAATAAGCTTAAACCTAGGCCACCAATGCCTTCATTCCCTAAGATTCAACCACCTCTTATCATCATTCCTCCCCTTTTTATCATTCCACCTATGTCAACACTTGCTACCATACCTACACCAAAGTAGAAAAAGGCTTCAACTAGTCAATCTAACAATTCCTAAGAATACAAGAACTTACAATAGCTTAATAGCATGTTTCAATCTTTTGAAAATGAGTTGGTGAATGTGAAGAGGTAGAAAAATTAGTTTAATATACCTTATCAATCTCCATATCATCCTCAATAGTAATATTTTCAAACAAATAGGCCACCCTATAAAGGAAATTTCTAAGGACAAGTCCAAGGACATGGGATACCTAGTTATGTTTAGTAAAACAATTATAATCCAAATGCTAAAAGTACCTCTAACACTTTTATCCCTACTCAAAATAACATTTCTCAATAAATAGAGGGCACTATACCTTGGAATTAGTCTTTAAATCAATCTATTATCCCAAACACTAAATTTAATCAAGGTTTCAATGATCAATGGTAACAAGATGTTAGCTATGGATACAATCAAGCTCTTAGGGCTCAAAACATAGAAGTACCTATGATGAAAAAAATAGAGGAGACTCAAAAAGTCTAAAGGCCTAATGAAGGACCAAACCATTTGGATGATACAATGGTTAACTATGAGTAGGAAGAGTGTTATGCATCTAATTAGCAAGCTAGTTCTAGCCAAGCATACATTCTAGTAGTAACTAATACAAGGTTCGAAATAAGGAACATGGATGATAACTAGGATGTAGTGAAAGAGCCCCCTAATATTACTCCATTACGATCAAGGCTAAGTTAACCTACTTCTATTCCAAAGGTTCTAATAACTCAAAAAAATTAGAACCAAGGGAATGCCTTTGTACCCTAAAACTCATAAGTTCAAAGCACAGTTGTGGCTCCCAAAGCATAAGCAAAAGTTGGTGGTTTTCCCATCAACACTATTGAACAAATGAATAAGTCCAATGTGAGTGTGCAAATGTGGGATGTGCTTTCTATTCCTAGTCAAATGGATATCTTTCAAGAAGGTTTGTAAAAGATCAATGTTACTGAGAAATCACCAAGCAAGGAAAGTATAGTTCTCACTAATACAACCAAAGGGCCTAATGAAGGGTAACCAAATAACGTGGTCAAAAGTCATCCATTATATATTTATGTAATCATTGGTAATTCCTTGATACATAATTACATGGTAGATAATGGAGAAAGTACTTTAGTGATGCCAAACTCAATAGCAAGTCAACTTGGTTTGAAGTATAAACCCTAATCTAAGGGATTTTTGCAACTTGGTGGATCTTCTATCAAACTAGCTAGCATCATAAAATGTCTAAACTTGACCTTGCATTCTTGTCCTAGTGTTTTAGTGGCTCGAGATGTGTTGATTTTAGATGTGCCTTCTTATTTTTCTCTATGCTTATCTAGAGACATCACAAAAAAAATGGAGGCTATTTAGTAGTATATTGGTCATACATGGCTTTTAGAGCAAGGTATGGGACCAAAGTGTCTATCAAAGCTAAGAATATTACATAATTTCTCATAGAACTGTATGGGTCAGATAGCCTAAACATCAACTATACCATTCTTGATGAAGATGAACACCTGGTTGGTCAGGAACTAGAGACTCATCTTGAAGGCATACCTAATATGTTCTTGGATGAGTTATGGTGTAAAAATTAGTTAATTGATCCTTTGAAAAGTGTTTAAGAAAGAGACATGGGATTATATTACTTGCATGAGGAAAATTAATCTATTCCATCCCTTACTAGGCCATAAGAAGATACTAGTGGTTTGTGGAAATTATTCTTTGATGTCTCAAGAAGAAAACATGGGGTAGGTGTAGGTGCAATTATAGTATCACCCTCTAATGATAAGTAATTCTCTTATTACAGGTTACAATTTAGTTTCTCTTATAAAGCAACTGAGTATGAGGGCCTTATATATGGCCTTTAGTGGGATAATAAGAGGAAAATCAAGTAGTTGTAAGTGTATGGGGATAGTGAGTTGATAGCGCATCATGTTAGAAACCAAATATCACAAATAATCCCTTGATGAAATCATACAAACATAGAGTGTGGGATACATTTGAGTAATTCAACATCCAAGTAGTTCTAAAGAACCAAAACTAGCATGCTAATAGGTTGGCATCTATGAGAACTTGGTTTGACATCCAAAATGAGTTTAAAAGTTCCAAAGTGAAACCAAATATTAAAGTGGTGGTAAGATCATCAATGCTAGATACTGAAGCTCATTGGTAGGTCTTTGATAGTGATGACCAAATTGCTTGTTTCTTTTAGTAGGAAGCAAATTTTTTCTCAATGAACCAAGGTAAATTTCAACACCAGTATGAGGATCAAATTATTTCTTTTAGGTCTAAAAAACTTCCTAAAGGGTTGGTCACACTTGAAGGAGAGCATATGAGGGATGATAAGGAAATGGTGTTAATTAATGAGGAAAAATATGAAAGAGTTCTTATTACTCAAAGACAATCTCCTAATGCTTGGAAAGGTAAGCACTAAAGCTAAAAATCATACTTTTGTTGAACTTTGTAGAGAATATGTAGACATCTTTTCTTGGTAATACAATGATCTGAGAGGATTTAATCCCAAGATAGCCCAACACACTATAGAATTAGAGGTTAATACCAAGCTTGTTAGGTAGAAGAAAATGCCTATCAACCTAAAAATTGAAGAGCTTATGAGGAAAGAATTGAATAAATTGATTGAATCCAATACCATATTTCCCATCAAGCATTCCTCATGGGTAGCCAACCTGATACCTATGAGGAAGAAGAATGGGGAAATCTTGTTGTGTGTTGACTTAAAATAATTGAATAGGGTCTCTTTGAAAGATTAGTACCCCTTACCATATATGAAGAAACTCCTTCAAATGGTTATTGGTTTAGAATTCTTCTCTCTTTTGTATGGGTACCTAAGTTGCAACTAGGTGCTGGTAAGGGAAGAAGATCAATACACGATTACCTTCACCACAAAGTGGGGCACATATGCTTATCAAAATATTCCTTTTGTCTTGTCAAATACCAGGGCAAATTTACAAAGAGCCATAGACATGGCTTTCTAAAGCTTGTTAAATAAGAAACTATTGGTCTACTTAGATGACATAATAGTTTTCTCAAAGAAGGCTAGTGAACACTTGGATCACCTAATATTGATCTTTGAAAGATACAAAGAATCTTTGAATCCCAAGAAATGTGTGTTTATTATCCATGAGGGAAAAATCTTGGGACATATTGTATTAAAATAGGGATTAACTATTGATCTTGATACAGTAAGTGCCATCTTAGCATTATCCTTACCCAAGCACAATAATAGACTCCAAAGTTTCCATGGGAAAATAAACTTCATAAGGAGGTTTATACCTGGCTTTACAAGCTTGGTCAAACCCATCAATACCATGCTAAATAAGAACCAAGTGTTCACTTGGTTAAATGAAGGTAAAGTAGCATTTGAGGCTATCAAGCAAGCCATTTTCCAAGTACCCATACTCATGAGTCATGATTTCTCAATGGATTTCATATTGTATACCTTTACCAATATTGACAATATATCAGCTCTACTGATGCAAAATAATGGTGAAGGACTTGAGAAACCAATTGAATTTTTCAGCCAAGGGCTCAAGGGGTATGAGATAAGGCACACTTTTTTGGAAAATAAAATCCTTACTATAGTAAGAAGATTTAAAAGTTTAGACCAATGCTCTTTAATAGTAGGATTTATCTTATGGTGTCTCATCCTAGAGTGAGGGACTTCCTTCTTAACAAAGAATTGAATTAAAAGAGGGATAGAGGGATTACTAAAGTCATGGAGTATGACATGCAGATAAAGGTGACTAAGCTAGTTAGAGGTAAAGGCTTATGTGAGAATATGGTTGATTACCTTAACAAAGAAAAAGAGGTTGTCTTGGTGACACAAGACAAATCACAAACATATGCACCTCCACCTCACACTAGATGGATCTAGGATATGACACAGTTAATGATAATAAGTGAGTGCTCAAGAGGTATGGATAGATAAAAGAGAAGGTATTTTAGACTTTAGTCCATAAACTATGCATTGATTGATGGGGTTATATTCATAAAGGACCTTAATGGAGTGCTTCTTAGGCATATAGACAAGGACTAGGTGACAAAGCTCTTGGAGCAATTCCATGATGGATCTACTAGAGGCCATTTTTATCCAAGGACTAAAGTGGAAAAAGTGATGAGATTTGGTTATTACTCACCCAACCTATTCAAGGATGCCTATGAATGGGTGATAAAATGTCAAAAGTGTACTCTCTTTGTAGAAAAACAAATATTTGTAGCCCTTCCTCTCAACCCAATCTAGGTAGAATATCCACTCATGTAGTAGGGTTTGGACTTCATATGAAAGATTTATCCACCTTTTAGTGGAGGACACAAATGGGTACTCACTAATACTAACTACTTCCCCATGTGGGTGGAAGTAATTGCCCTACAATAATCTAATGAGATAGTAGTGTTGAACTTTTATGATAGCATAGTAATGAGGTTTGATGTACCAATAATAATAATTTTAGATAATTCCTTAACATTTATTGGAATGAGGACAAGTGAGTGGGCACTTTTTTAGGGTATCTACATTAGTACATCCTCAAATTACTACCCCCAAGGCAATGAAATTTTAGAGTCAACAAAAAAAAACTTGATAAGGAACATCAATAGGAATATGGAAGATAATGAGAGTGTGGCACACAAAGTTAAGGATATACTTATGGGTTGATAGAGTGAATCAAAAAGTTGCCATTGGTAACTCACCATTTTTCCTTATATATGGGAGGGAATCCAACTTTCCCATCTCCATTGAATTACCTAGCTTGGAGTTATCACATCAGCTTGAGTTGATGGAGAGTGAACCTATGAGTGTAAGGATGGTAGAACTCATGGATCTTGAAGAAGCAAAATATCTTATAATGAAGACACTAGATTCATATCAATATCAAGTCAAGAAAGCCTTTGACAAGAGAGCCATAGAAAGGGACATAAAAGAAGGAGATTTAGTCCTCAAGTGGAATTCAAATAAGGACAAGCTAGGAAACCATACCAAGTTTGATAGATTATGGAGTGGCCCTTACTTGATCCATGGATGCAAACAACATAATTCTTTTCAGCTTGCCCAACTAGATAGAGAGGTATTACCCATCCTAGTCAATGGAATTCATTTAAATTTTTCTATTATAAGAGTTTTCATTCATTATATATTAGAGTATATTTTTATATTTTCTTCTAAGTGCCTTGTGCACATATTTTTCAAGTTATGTGTTTTCCCTTCCCTAAGTGCCTTAGGCATAGTGTTTTTTTAATTCTTATTTCTCTTGTTTCTTCAAGAAGAGTTTTTTAGAAAGAGAAAACCTTATATCATCTTCATAATTAGTTAATAAGGAAAGTCATGTGACCCCTTATGCCAAATAAATTAGACAAGGTAACTAATTTGTTGTATAGTAGGCATTCAATCCCAAGAGGTCACCAAAAATGTTGGCCAAAATTGGCCTACATAATAAGATTTTACCTATATATGGTGTGAGAAGCTAATCATAATTTTGGTTGAGGGATTGATCCAATAGTGAAAGGAGAGGACAACCTTCATAATATTGTCACATGTTACTTGTAATCTTTTGAAACACTTTAAACTAGATTAAATTGTGAATTTGGTGATTTAAAGGAACTTGAATATCTTAACACATCATATAGGAATGAATAGGTCATTTTGGTTGTGAATTTCATAAGTGTACTTGGGAATCCAACCAAAGTTGAAATTTTACATCAAAATGATGTATTTTGTGCCATGAATATCCCCTACAATTTTTGGTGTCTAGATGTGTTTTCTATCTCAATATATAAGTCTTCAAAGATGATTCAATAGTGTGGGATGTTCTCACGGATGTCAATAAAAAGCCATAAGAAGTATTCATTTGGATTCAAAAATATTCAAAACGATCCTAAGGTTGAACATAGGGCTGCCAAGTGTCAAAACCTTGCTGAAACAGATCAAAGATCAATGGCACATGAGATGATCAACCATTCAATTAAGTCAATCTAGATCTATGATTCATATCCAATAATGAAATAAAAGATAGATGGTGAGCATGAGGTCAAAAGGTTAGAGAATATTGAGAATGAATGCAATGGTGTAAGTGTCATGATCATGGTAAATAAAAAGTAGATCGATGGACCATGTTTGATCTGGTTGACCAAAGATATAAAATGTACATTAAACCATGCTAAGGAGATTGATGGTGCACATGATGTCAATAATTAAATGAGCATAGATAACACAAAAGGCTACCCATGTAGTGTAAATGTGTTAACTAGATGGAGACTGATAGTAGGGTCCAAAAAAATCATGCAAGTCTTCCAAGTGCATAATCTAGAAAGTGATCATAGATCAATAGTTGATGTTGAAGGTTAAATATAAGAGACTCTCAAGGAGATCAATAGAGAAAATTTGATCAATTTATATGGGGCACAAGATGAAAGCAAGTGTTTGAAGTTGTGATGGTCATAGTTTTTAAAATTAAATAAGTAGCATCATGGTGAGGAGATGCCACATAGGTGGACATGTTAGATCAAAATATTTCATGGACTCATGCATGAAAATGTGTAAACATGAGATCAAAATGTAATTTGTGTTACTAGAGTAGGTTCTTCAAATTCATAGGCCACCATTAAATCTTATTTTAGACCCTTAGTTTGAATATTTAAAACATACATGCCCTATTTTATAGTATTATAGTGTTGTTTCATGGTTGTGCTCATTGCTCTTTGAAGGGATCCACATGTATAATGGGTTCTAAGTTTCCATAATGCTTAGTGTTAGAATAGGTCCATTTAAACCTAATAGAGATCAAAAGTGGGCTACTAGATATTGGAATGAGACTAATCCTGGTAGGTCTTCATTGAGATAAAAACTATATGAAAACCAATATATGGGACTAGTTTTCATCTATGGTAGACCTATGTTTAATGTTTGGAGTAAAGGCATAATGGTGTTTGTGAAAGGAGTGTCAGAGGGGACACCAAATGAATGAGTTCAAGTGACTGTTTAATAACATAAAGGACATATCAAGATGGATTATGTGATATAATCTCATTATGATGATAGATATTTTTGTGGTTGGAGAGTGCAGTAGGAGCATTCATTGAAGTTTTAGAGTCTTTGAAGAAAATTATTTATTAATGGATCATGAATCATCATCTTCAACAAATTTTTGTCTTATAGTATGTTTCTCAGATAATGAGGGGACTTGAAGACTATTTGAGCTAATAAAGATTAATTTTTTGAGTAATTATTAGTCCTAATTAATCCAAAGGTGGTTGAGAATTCATGGAGGGTGGTTGCAATTCATTTATTGATTTCTGATTGTGTGCTTCTCCTCTCTCTCTTCCCCTTTTCTCTTATATCTCCCATTTCGTTCCCATATGTAAGGGGACTATCATTTTTTTTTGGAGTAGGAGATTGTCATTTGATAAGGAGAAAGCCTATCAAAATTTGTAATAAAAACCTTTTGAATCAATAAAGATAATTTTTCACATATCGCTTGCCTCTAAATTATGTTTAGCAAGCTTGTGCTTGATGGCTTTGTGAAGAAGTGTTCTTCCATATCCACTGACCTTCTTTCTTTCCTATTTTTTGGTGTTTTAAATTTAGTTTTAGGTTTTAACTTTGGATTTTTCTACCATTAATGTATGCTTTTTAATTTTAGAATTCCTTTATGCTTCATGTATTGTTTGGTGAGCCTAGTTTATGAAATACTTATGCAAATTATCTATTTTGTGAGGTTGTGTGAATAAAAAATATCTTATGATTAATTAATATTTATTTCAAGCTTATGTGAATGTTAATTATTTTGGTGTATCACCCTTTTAGTGTTTTTAATCATCCTATATGTCCTTTCTATCCCTTTTCCAAGTAGAAATAGTAGTTTAGGTGATCTACCAAGAGGAAGCCAACTTTCTCTAGATGTTCAACCTCACTATAGGATATCCATAGCCTAAGGTTGCTCCAATATTTTAGCTAAGAGTGAGATATCCTAAATAAATCTCACACAAGGGTGAAATTCTATGTTATAATAATACAATCATTAGATGCATCTAAGGTTCTATAAAACTAAGCTAGAAAATATAAGAATGCCATGGTCCACACCAAATTTATCTCTCTATAGACCAACTCTATGAAGGATGTGCAATAGGCTCTTCCTAATCATATACCTATAGCTATGACTCCACCTTCTCCTATACCTCCACCTACAACTACACCTATTAATTCCTCTATCTTTATGGTTCCCATGGTGGTAACTATAACAACTACTATGGTATGACAATCTCCACTTCCAAATTCTCGACCATAATTATTACCTCATCCTTAGCCACTCTAGCTTGTCTTTTTTATCATAGTCATTATCTAATCCAAGGTCCAGCTTAATGTGGTCAAATAATAAGTACATGTGTAGGCACTACTACACCTCCACTTCCCCTTCACTCTCTCACATGTCATGCCCAATATATGGGAATTATTAATGGTGCCACTAGAGGTAGAAACTCAAGTTAACTAAAAATATGAATAATAGGATGTGTCTTTACCCACCATGTATAGTGTCCAATAATCTAAAAGTGAGTGAATTTAAGAGAAATAGTTGGTCAAATAAGCCAACTAGCCACAAAAACTATATGTGGCTACCATACAATCTCACCACACATCACAATTTGTAGTGTTATATCATGTGGTACAACATGAACACATGATCCTATCTCCATCTAAGGACACAAGGTAAATTATCATTGACAACATGGGACAACCTAGTTGACTAATACATAGGGAATCTATCATATATCCAACTACTAAGTAAATTAATAGGCCCCATAGTCATTTTCCCACATGAAAGAATATTATAAAAATCATGCACTAGTTATACCCAAATAACTAACCCAAGGTAATATAGAGTACTCTAATCTAAAATATATTGAGACAAGGTGACAATGTATAATGACACCTTCTCATCTAACTTGTGACATATTACATGGTTGTCACAAGGCCAATAATCACATTCCAGATATCCAAAATGGTCAGTACATAAATATCAATAGATACACATGCAAACTATCAAAATACCTCTTAGAGTCAGTCACCCATAAGGGTAGGGCTCATCCTACTACATCATCCACTTTGGATAAAGTCAACCACTTGTTATAAATATGTCAGTCACCTAAATACATTACTACATCAGCCATGATGTATGTGATTGACCACTTGAACACTTTTAATGTAAATCATCTCATCCCTACATAGTTGACCACCTATTACCGAACTAGATTGACCTATTGTTTATAGTCACAAACCTTCTTTAACTTATCAATTTTCAACTACATCAGCCTAGCTGACCCTATTTAATTTACGTGGTGATTTATTACCCATTTTTCATTAAATTTCCTACTTCCTAATTTACCCTAAAAAAATTAAGGGCAAATTTTGCTACACAGATATGACTCAACACCTAGTTTTCAATCTACCTCATTTTTCAAATAAAAAGGATAAAAAATCAAAATTAAGTACATTACTTGGATCATGCTAGTTACTGCTACTATAAATCTATTGACTCATACTCCTCACATCCATTGCATAGTATATCTCATCACTCTCTTTACAAATGAATAGTTAAAAATCTTTTTTATATTTTAAATTTACAAATTCTTTAACTTTTAATTATTTACCAAGAAATTTTGTATTTTGCTCATAACTATGCTTCTACAAGCTCTTTTTTAGAATTTTAAAAAGTTATAAAATATTGACATTATAGAGAATATTTTTATAATTAAATCATATTTTTGAAAAAAAATAAAATTTTATCTTATTTTTCAGGTTTGCCTAATGTTCTATACATTAGACACCTCTTTTTTATTCTCATGTGACTTATATTCTATAGAAATAAGGTAAGTAAAGGTATGCATTTTTCAAATATTTACTTTCATTTATTTTTATTCTTCATACTATAATTTAATTATATGAAGGTTGTGTGTTGATGTGTTCTTTTTCAAAAGCATCATCCCATGTTACAACTACATGACATGTGATGAGTTTTAAGTGGGGCATATGTATGCATATTATTTTAAAACTTTATCAATTACTGATTCTTTCTCTCTTATATGAACCTATCTAATCTTAATCTCTTTGAGTGCACAGATTCAAGGGTGAACTAGGAAAGTGGTTGTCATAACTTTGTTGCTTTGTAGGATTATTGTCCCCTATACCATTAACTAAAACCATTACAAGCTACTCTTATCCAATTTATTAAGCAATAAAAACCCCCTTATACACTCCCCTAAATAATTCACCATATAAAATATCTTCTACCTAAATAACACTCTTTTTACTTAATTTTCCTATTATGTCATCCTAGTTGACCTTATTTGGACTTATCACACATTAGAAAACTTTGTTGGCCTGACTGACCTAGTTTGAGACCTAACGACTTTATTTCTTGCTAAATAAATTTGACCTAACTAACCTTGTCATATAAATTATTTGGAGGGTTTAGGGTCAATCCTTGGATATAAATACAAACTTAACTTCATTTATACAGAGATAATCATCTAATTACACATCATTGCAAATCATAAATCTACTTATATTATCAATTAGAGGTTTCATTGCTTGGCTTTTTGCCTTCTAGTAGAAGCACTTATCTTGTGGAGGTCTTGGATTCATATGAGAATTATTTAGGCCTATAGATGATCTATCATTGTGATACTTACAATCCAAAACAACCTCTTGAAATTACCATTGGCCAAGGGAGAGATTGAGGCACAACAGGTTAACTTCAATAAGGTAAGTATGCTCATAGCCATTCTTATTCTGGTAAATACATATTTTAGAAACTAGTGGATTGAATTGTATCTCTATTTTATTAGATTAATTTTATATTTTCTTAAATATAATTATATTTTCTTAGTTATTATCTTCCTCATTTATTCCACAAGCTTTGGTGAACACTAGATTAGCTTGTATGTTTATTTAGTATATTAACTTGCTTACTTTTATTACAATAATATGACCTAAATAGGGTTATTTTATGATGTAATTTGAATAGAGGCCTTATAAACCTCTCATTTTTCATTATATGGTAATATATCCTTTATTTTAGGTTTATCATATCCATCATTTTTTAGGACCTTGATATAACAAAGTATTACTATGCAGATGGTTATTTGATTAACTTATCTGATCTTGGATATTACTAATTATGATAAGTTATATATCTATATTACATTTATTGCGTATAGTTTCCTTTAATGTTTTAGGTTTAGAGAAATAGATTTACTCCAAGGTAGGAGTTGCAGGGTATTGGGTTTTGTAAACAATTTGGTGGTGGAATAACAATAAGCGGAGTTGTTTACCTATAATGGTTTAGATATTATGTGAGTATATACATAATTTATATGGGTGTATGGGTGAATCTAACATTAATTTGGCAAGATAAAAATAAAATCAAAAAGGAAGAAGGGTAGAGAAAAAGAAGGTTTGTGAATTAGAGTTAGATGAAACCTTCTAAATTTAATATTTCACTATGGGTTGGATAAGTATTCAAAAAAATAATTTTTGATGCAAGTTATCATTATCACATAAAATAGACAAACATAGTTTAGATTCCAAGGGAAAAAATATAATAAACTATCAAATCATTCAATGCTTTTAAGACTACAATAGCTCATCTACAAAGGGAAATTATGATTATTAAACACAAAGTATTGAAATTATATATTTCACAATATGAATAAATGCATAAAATAACACTTATACACAACCCAAAGACTAAAATACTATAATAATGGAACTTATTTAATGAATCATAGGTTTAGAAAAGAACATAAGATCACACATATATAAAACTTTTAGAACAATCCATAAAATTTATTATTTATCTTGATATCCAAAAATTCTCCTCCTTTTGGATTCGAGAGGATACAAATATCTATAGTTTGGGGAGGGGTTACTTCATCCTCTAAGAAATGTCTAATTTTAAAATTCCAATTATAGAATTCATGCAAAGTATGAATGTAAGATATAAATAAGATAACCTACCAAAATTGCATAATTATTATATAAATAAACATATGCTCAAAATAGAATGAATATATGAATATCTCTTACAATAAAGTAAATGCAAACATATATGCTCATATTTAACTATGGTTCCATCTAGGCACCACTTGAAGAAGAAGGGGGTTACATTATTGTCATAATGACTTAAGTAGTTTGAATCCTAGCATGTGGAGAACTAGCTAAAGTAGTAACCAAAAGTGACATGGCAATGGTTATTACTTGAGAAGCACTAATGGGCCTAGTAGAAGTTTTTATCACTATGAAAATTTATACCTAAGTGAGTTCTTGTAGGTGTGCTTTGTGTGGTGGAAATAACTTGGTAATTAGCCTTAAGTTATTCATATAAGGCATATGTGGTGTCAAATTCAACATTGATAATACCTAAATTGAAAATGGATGGATTTAATTTTTATGGAATATCATCCATTATTATCTTGTGCTCAATTTATAAATATTTAAATCCAACTACAAGGGCCTCTACCTTGGTCACTTTGTCTTTATCAAAATTAATCAATTGTAAAATTCTTCACTAGTCAGATACATAGTGCCTTCAACCTTATCCTTTGATCTCTCTAAAGCTACATAAATTATTCCCTCTAAATTATGCCTATTTACTAGACACTTTATAGGAGTTATCACATTGATGACTCTCATATCTCTTGAGATCTCAATTTCCTCTTTTTATTGATTTGTAAATTGTTCTACCAAGGCTATTTACTTGTTTGTGCCAATTATAGGCATTGTCTCTCTTAGGGATGACATAATTTAAATCCCATATATCCTATTGGGTAGTCATGAGGATCAAGTTACTATAAGAACTATTTATAGCATAGGATACCAAGAAGTTGAGCATCTTTACCAATTCTTTCATTGGTTCAAAAAACTCAAGACCCTTTACTATTAAGGTTAAGATTCATCCATGGAAGTTATTATAGTGTTTATAATGTCATATAAATTATTTTCCATGCTCTAAACATTTTATATCATCTATCTTAGGCCCTAATTAATTTGGATATATAGTATCCTTTTCCCAGCTTGCTTCTAGATTCTATACATTTCTTTGGTTGCCTCCCCTATTGTATCTAAAAAAGAAAAAAAATACTTCTACATATTCATCAGGGTCATTGGGGTTATTTTTTAGTTTATTTTCCAAGGGAAATAAATTCTTTTTTTCTCCAATATTACTTCTTCCCTTATCTTGTCCACTATATTTTTATTCATTACCCTTTGTATGGTGCCAATTTTATTATCAAAATGTGTGCTTATTGTTGGTAATTCTATAAGGACCAAGCCCATTTTTTCCTTTTTAAATTTTATACTCCTCAAACTTAGGATAAATATTTTATGCAGAGGTGGTAAGTGGAAATAATCCAAAAGGAAGCATTGAAGCACTTGTTTGAATTGGCACATGAATAGGTGGTTGAATAACCATGATCCATCCTTAAAAGTATCTTTAGGCTATAGTATCTATAGCTCTAATAATCCTAATGAAACCACTAGGGTTTGGTAGGGGGTACATAGATTACTTAAGCAAACACCTAAAAGGGTAAAAGCCTTAGGGACACTATGGGATATTAGAGATCTATAGAGGTTATCTAGTTTGCTAGCTTGCACCAAGATATAGAAATAATCATAAACCAGGTTAGGAATAGTGTGATCAAGCACATAAAGGATATAGGTATGTCTAATAGGTATAACCACAATAAATTGAGAAACTGAAATAATAAATCTATTTGCATATAAATTGTGGAAATGACAATGCTGAATTGAGAGAATTATCAGATGATGCATAAGATTTAGAGAGAGAAACTTTTAGACCAAATGAAATATGTTTCAAGAATAAATTAAGTTTTCAATCAGGGATGAAAGAGAATGCCTAATCTAATCCTAAACTAATTCTTTATTCTCAACACTATTATTTCTTAATAATGTAACTTTCTAGTTTAGCAAAAAGGAGATTGTTTATGTGAATGTATAGAATGTTTTGATCAAATGAGAGATGTTTCTAAAAAAATAATATCATGTAATGGGATAAATTTTAACTAAATTAAATATGTTTTTAAATACATAAAAATACAAAATATTTAAAAACTACCCTATATTACGCTCTAAAAAATCTAAATCACTAAAATAATGAAAACCTAGCTAATACACTACTGCAAAAAATGGGAATTTCACTTTGCATATAAAAGTGACCTCATATAAATCTTAAAAATATTTTTTTGACATTGTAACAACTTATTATCCAAGATAGGAATCAGTGAAGGAGGAAGACCAAGTGGTCTGTGATCTAAGTCCAAACCAAGATCCAAAAGTAATGGAGGAGGTGAAGGAGAAGTTGCCAACTTTGAGAGAGACAATGTGTAGAGTAAAAGAACAAGTGTAATGGAGCTTGAGGAATCTAAGAGCAAGCCACATGCCTTGGTATAACTTTATAGATCAAGGTGAACCACCAAAATAAACTGTAGGGTAGTAGGGCATCCCCTATCATAATAAAAGCTCAACTATGCCAAGAATGAACCAACTGAAATTCAAGAAGGCAAAAAATATTAGAGAGTGATGATCAAGAGGGAATATTAGAGAAAAAATTTTGGAGAGAGAGGAAAAAATGAGTGGTAAAGAGTCATATATGGCAAATCTAATTTGATGAAAACCCAAAACTACCTATTTCTAGCTATTAGGACCAAATAGGGCCCTTTTTATCATATTTTTCTTGGACTATGGCCTAGGGCATAGATTTGGTAAAGGAAACATGGGCCTAAGCCATGGGTTTCCTCCCTAAGCCATGGCCTATATCAAAATTCCATCTCAAGTGGTCAATAGGATTCTATAAGGGTCCCAAGAGATGTTTATAGGTCTGTCAATAAGTAAAAGGGTTAGTGAGGTGCTAGGGAAATCTAGGGGATCGATATATTATGTAGAAAGGGTCCATGAAAGAAGTAAATGCATTAGATCAAGATAACCAAGGTTGGTATTATTCACCTAAGATGATGTGTAATCTTAGGGAGGATTAGGGTCATGATAAGTATGATTACATAATCCCTTGAGGTACTAGCAATTGATGTTTGAATGTACAAGCAATTGTATGCAGTACATATAAGCTTACATAAAAGCAAAGGAAAGCAAGAATTAAAATAATAAAAGAGAAAATTACCTACACTTTCTAGATAAGGATGGTGACAAAAATAGTTTATGATGTAATCCATAGGTAAGAGTGAAAATGCTACGTAATCATAATCCAAATCTAGATTCATCTCCAACTCCTACAGAAAAAGGACATAAGTGATATCAAATCAGATTTCATAATCTATACTGACACTCGCTAGGGTGTAATCCCTAGTTTTTTACCTATGAGGGATATGGGTGACTTGGATGTACTTTAAGGATGAGAGAAAATCATATGCCACTTTGAATATGGGGAAAAACTCAAAGCTAAGGATAACCCAAACATTAGTGAGTTAAGACATGACTAAGAGTGAGTTAGAGAATAAATACACATAGTACATGCCTAACCCATAGGAATTAGTCAAGGCACTAATGATTATGTGATACTTGAAAACATTATTCATCTTTTTAGTAAGGAAGAAACTAGATACAATAACCTTATGGCCATAAATATCATTGATGACCCAATCCACAATAGTATATCCTAGGTTACCTTGACTACCACCATCTGTGTGGATCACCACTAAGAGGTACATTATGATGGGGGTCAATGACATATGACTAATAGACACAAAAGGAAAATCTCAAGGTGAGGTGGGGAAAAAAAGTTGCATATGGGAGTTGGATAATGGAATCAAGCCATAATCAAAGTAATTAGTCAACATCAATCATGGAAGGAGGTGATAAGAGAAGGTGATAGGAAGTTCATATAAGATGAAGACCAATCTGTATAAACCAAAGTAAGTCTCAAACCACCATAATCAATGATCAACACCACCTAAAATAATAATGGTGAAAGAGATAAATAAGAGTTATAATGGATCGACTATAGATCTATAGATAAATGACTAACTAAAAGAAGCATAATAAGCAACCTCTATCCCTAGGTGCTCATGAGATGGTGCACTAGTCTATAAGGTCAATGGGGACCTATAAGTGGTCATAAAAACCAAAAAGGGGTGATAATGATCCCATAAAGGATTCAAATTAAAAAATAGAGGCTACCATTGCACTCAAAATGGGCTAAAACCCCTATGATGGAGGTTTCATGGTCTGGGATGTAATTAAGGGTAAAAAACCTAAAAAGGGGCCCACTAAAAGCAAAAAAGAAAATAAAAAAGAGAAAAATGGGTGAAAATAAGCCATTTTCACTCTCATTTTTACGATGAGACTCTGAAGATAGAAATACCACCACCAAATACCAAGTAGAGCATACAAGGATGTAGGGAGTACACCACAGGCACACGCGATGGTTCAAGTAAATCTTCTAAATAAAACTTTGTCAATTTTTTTTAGTTTTATGGTTTTGGAGGCACAAAGGGAATTTTATATAATATAGATGATTTTTTAGATTAATTAGGTGGATTAACTAGTCAAAATGACTGGGAGGTAGAGAGAAACACTCTAGGCCAAGTCAGAGATCAAATAGAAGCCTGGGGAAGGAGATTGGGGAAGCCCTAGGAATTCCCAAAGGGCCATAAACTAGATAGGCAAACCCATGGCCTAATCCACTACTAATCCATAGGGGCCATGGCCTATCCAACTTTTAGGCTACAACTTTACCCAAAAATTTATAGCCTAGGCTAAAAAGGGCCCAAACTGGGCTTCAAGGAGCTCGAGAGAGCCTAGAGTAGGTGAGATGAGACTAGAATGAGGGAGAAATAGATAAATAGTTTAAAAAAATTGTTTTTAACTTGATTTATCCATTTTATGTCCAGTAAAACTATCCATTTTCCTTTTGTTTGGTTTTGTAGAAACATGAAGGAATTAGTGCACTAGAGGAGGGCAAATCATCACAAGTAGGTGAGTGATCAACATAGAGAGACACTATGAGGTGACCAATCAAGGGAGATTTATAACATGATTGGTTAAAGAGGCCAATGCTCTACCTATAGAGGACCATAATTACTTGTGGATTATAGAGCTATAGAGACTAGTGTACGTACCATAATTGTGTTACTCTAGGGATCTGGTGAATGTTTTGGTGACCACATAGGTACTTGAGAGGCATGTACTCTAGTTAGGACCTCAGTTAAAGTCCATCCTAAGCATTGAGGATGTTTAAAAAAACTATGGGGTAAAGCCTAAAGGAAGGATATATTTTTACCATAGGTATAAGACAGTCATAATTGAGCTCTATCTGGTGTGACCCCATTGAGAGTAAAACATCCATGGAGTGCGGATCACATAAATAAATCTAGGGGTTCCATAACTATGGATGGTGATAATGGGTACTATGGTTGGAAGGAACTATTCTAGCTATAGCATAGGGAGGCTACCACTATCTTGGACAAGAGTTATTTAGAAAGTAGAGGGAGGATAGAGGTATGTTTGGGGCTTGTACATCTTGGGAAGACTATACTAACAACTGGATCACATCCAATACATAGGGATAGAAGGACTAACACAACCTATCTTAATTATATCATGGAATTATGAGAGACTCCCATTGATATGAAATAAGACTTCATGAGGTAGTGAGTCATACCCTATGCTAGAAGAGGGTGTTGTATGGGCCACATGGTTCATAGATAGGGATAAGCCTGTGTGAACCATCCTAGATTAAGATGTAGTGGATAGATATGTTCGATATCCATATAGATTCATAGTGTGGTCAAAGGATGTTGAAGTGGAGATCTATGTGGGAAATGAGGAGTTCTAAGGTCTATAAGGGCCATATTAGCATCTAGGGAAATATGCTTTGGTGGCATGACAGAGATGGGCATAACCTAAGTAAGTTAGGGTTGAGTAAGGAGTAAAACCAAGATAGTGTGAGGGAGATAGTGGTAGAGAGAGGCAACCATAATGATGACCACTTCTACCAGGAGGATTATGAACTACTAAATGTCCATAAAGACCATCATCATGACCAAGTAAGAAAAGTGTATTTGTGAGATATCACTTGTCTTTAGTACTCTTCCTTTAGTGAGAGCGAATATGTGACTAACATATTTTCTCTATGTGTGTGTGTAGGAGACCAGCCTAGGTGGACCTACTATTGAGGGAGATATTCCATAATGTGGTGGTATCACCACTCATGGAGAGAATGATACACCTACTAAAAGGGGCAAAGCCACATACTCACTTTTGGTAGGTAGGTGCATGAGAACCACTCAAGATGGTGAGGGTGTAACACTAGATACCATAGGTAAAGGTAAATTCATCATAGCATGAGGTATCCATAGAATGACATGAGATATTTGTAGCATAGGCTGAGGCATAAATAGTGTGATAAAAGGCCAAATTTGATCAGTTATGGGCTGAGCTAGCCTGAGAGTGGGCTAGAGGAGTAAAGGCACCTAGAGAGAGGGTAGATAGGCTAGCTTCCTTGAAAGAGAACATGGCTCAACTGGTGAAGAGGTAGAGATCAATATTTCCACTTTGAGTAGGACTACCATAGATAAATCCCAGTCATAGAATTATTAGGAGTTATCATATATGTAGCCATGCATGTGGTAGTTTTGGGGACATGTGAGCTCGAGCTTAGAGAAAACTATGTGATGTACCTGGATAAAATTATGTATTTTTTGTAATATATATATATATATATATATATAGTCATTTCTCATTGTTATTACATATGTATATGATTTTATGTGTGATGTGTATGCTTAATCTAAGGTAGATTATGAGATACATATGATTAGACAATAGGAATTACTAATAAATAAACCACATGCACACACATATATAAGTAGCATGGAGGTTAGTGGTGCAAGTAGAGGGGAAATATCTTCCCTACCACCATAGGAAAATTTCTTAGAGGGCCATATTGGCCCTAAAAATGAAATATATTGAGGTAAAACCCATTGATTGGGTACTACAAGGGCTCACCTTAAAGATTCAAGAGATGATGGCCTCCATTCTGTAATGAGGTAGTGATAACAAAGGGGCCAAACCACTTGTGCACAATTTTTCCCTTCTTGTTGTGCTTCTTATCAAAGATGAGGACTACATCACCTACCTTGAATGGATGTAAATGCACCAATTACTCAAATTGGTGGAATTTATAGCATTAGTAAGCATGGTTGTGTTCAAGAGTGTCAATGTGACATTCATCTAACTATTCAATCTCAACGAGGTGAGCATCCAATTCTTCTTCATCAAATAGTGATCCAAACGTCTTAACCTATAGTGAAGGGATTAAGACCTCTAGAAGAATAATGACCTCAGACTTATATACAAGTGTATATGAGGTTACCCCCATGGCCATTCAAAAGCTAGTTTGATAGTCCCAAAAGGAAGGATAGAACATGAAGTGTTAGTCATGCTTAGACTAGGCAATAGCGAGGAGAATCATCTTCTTCAAAGTCTTGTTTGAACATTTAGCTTGCTAATTTCCCTCGAGGTAATGGGTAGAGGATAAATAGATATTGAAGCCAAAACATTCAATTATCTCATGCATATCGAGGCTTTGGAAGCCTATGTCATTATTGGCCATGATTTCAATGGGGACCTTAAACCTATAAATGAGTTTGTTCAAGATAAACTTGGCCACAATCTTCCCACACGTGCCACTAAGGGGTATGGCCTCAACCCACTTTGTGAAATAATCAATGGTAGTGATAAAGCAATGATGGCCATCAAAAGAGGTAGGTTTGAACTCATAGATGAAGTTAAGAGCTAAAACTAAGAAAGGCTAAGGGTTGAGATGGAATGAAAAGGACTATAGGGTAATTAATAGCATCTGTAGTGAATTATCACATCTTTTACTTCTTGACATATTGGATGACATCTTTAACAAGAGTGGGCCAATAGTAACCCATCATGATGACACATTTAATAGTAGCTTATCCTTCTAGGTGGTCAATAGAGACACTCCCATGAGACTCCTATAACATGAGAAAGGTGTCCTCAAGGGCTAGGCACTACATAAGCATGCCATACAGGCCTCTCTTAAACAAGACACCACCTATGATAACATAATGAGTGGTAAGTGTGTAGATCCATTAACATTCTTGTGAAGCAGAATCAATGGGTTAAGATTGGGACTCAAGGTAATGGACAATGTCTTGATACTAATTACACTAAAAGACCTTAATCTAGTCAACCAAGTAGACCATCTCATCAAAAAAGGCATCATTAACCAATTCCACCGTAAGGTTTAGGTAGTGGGAATTCAACAAGTTTCTCAGCTATAACTAAACCCTTAGTGGAATTTTGGTTAATGATGCAGAGGTAAAATTCTTTAAGAAGCATGATACACCTCATAACTTAGCTAACAACATGTGTCTTTCTAAAAAAATAGTAGAGTAGATAAAGTTTGACAATCACATTGGTAGTTTGACCGAACATGTAGTGTCATAACATCTTCATGGAAAATATGAGGGAGAGGCATTACCTTTCAATAGTAGAGTAGTTGAGTTTAGGTTTAACTAGTGTGCGAGATATGTAGTAGACAACTTTCTCTCTACTATTATCTTTCTTTTGACATAGCATGCCCCTGATGGAAAGATCAGTGATAGAGGTGTATAAGATGAACTCATGACCCTTGATAGGTGACATCAAGATGGGAAGGTTATGAAGCATGTTCTTTAATTCCTTACAATCCACTTGGACTTTAGGAGACCATAAGAACATGGTGTTCTTGAGTAAGAGACATGTGAGGGGTATGAATTTATGTACTTAATCCTTGAGGAAATGTCTAAAGAAGTTGAGTCTTTTGAGGAAGGATTAAAATTACATGAGATTACATAGGGGAGGCATATTTAGGATTTCTTTGATCTTTTCAAGATCCACCTTGATTACTCATTGTGAGATGAGGAAGCTAAGAAGATTTCTAGCTAAGACACCAAAAATACACTTCTCAAGGTTGAGAGTGATGTGATACTCCATGAAACACTAAAATATGATCCTGAGGGCTTGAAAATTATCATCCTACTTTAAGGATTTATTGAGGAGATCATGAACATAACACTCCAAAATCTTGTGGATGAGGTCATGAAAAACATGAGTCATGGTACGTTGATATGTGGCCCTAGCATTATTCAAACCAAAAGGCATGATGACATAACATAAGGTACCCCATGGGGTAGTGAATGCTATTTGATGATGGTATATAGGTGTAATCCATATTTTATTATATCCTAATAATCCATCCATGAGGGATATGATCTCAAAACTAGTTATGAAGTCCACAATTTGATCAATCAAAGGAGTGGGAAAATTATCATTTGAACAAAACAAATTGAGGTTTGAAAGTAGATATAGATGTGAATGGATCTATTCTTCTTGAGAACAGGGATGCTATTAAAAACCCATTATGGGTAGTTAATGATGGTGATGAAACTAACTCAGATGACTTTTTTGATTTTAACCTTGACTAATTGGGAGACTTTGACCACCATTAGTTAATACTTTTGGTGAATGGGATGGGACCCATCATCCATAATGAGAATATGTTAATGACTTTAGGATCCATGCCCTTCATATCAATGTATTCCAAAGTGTATACATCCATAAATTCTAAAAAAAAGGCAACCAAGACATTTCATTCCTCTAGAGTAAGGCTAGCATTGATCTTAATGATCTTTGGTCTCATAAAGGTTCTAAGGTTAACATCTATAGATCCTTTGACATCCATAGCATTTCCTTCCTTGAAACACTCAGGTGTAGGAGGGATTAGTTGGTCTAAATGGTTAGTATCAATCATCATGACATTCACTATGGGGATGTTAAGGATTAGGCCATTAGAGAGAGAATTATCCAAACCTAACCAGTCAAGGGGATAATGATAATTATGGAAAAATTTCATGAGTTTTATGTATGCGTTTTAATCCTTAAATATGTTGTATGCCATAACATGAATGAAATAGAACTTGAGATCAGACTCAGCCATTCTAGTGGCCTCTATAAGAGATGCATTAAGAAAAATGATACTTTGATGGGATAAGTGTGATGCGAGGGGAAGATCAATGTTTGGGGAGATATATTGAAATAGGTTTCTAAGAAGGGAAGAGCTAGCCTAGCATCATAGAGACCAAAAGGGAGTTGATTGATGTATGATAGACTTTAAAAGAGTGAATGTTGATTGATACTTAGCTAGATCACAAAATTCATCCTTAAAAAATTGAGACTTAGAGGTGGGGGCATGTGGGAGTCCACATAACCCTACAACGAGACAACTAAAGTCTCACTTGAGGGCTTTTTCTTTGTGTAAAGCAATCCCTAGGAATCTAAGTCAGCCTCCATGGTATGAACCTTACCTTCATGCACAAATTTCACTTGAAAAATGTGTTTGATGTGATGACTTTCATGGTAGTGGTCTAGGGATGGCTATGGATCATGTTGTATGATAGATCCAAGTCTAACACACAAAACTCAATCATGACTATCTTGGGACTGAACTTGATCCAATGTAAGAATCAAAGAGCTTTTTATGACTAATTTAAAGATCTTTAAACACATGTAGGGGAATGATGTTTAATGTAACTCATTCATAAATTATGCATATATTAACATGATAATAATTTATGGAGGTCTCAATGTAGAGTAAGAACCTAGATGTTGTATGATAGATCCAAGTCTAACACACAAAACTCAATCATCACTATCTTGGGACTAAACTTGATCCAAAGTAAGAATCAAAGAGCTTTTTATGACTAATTTTAAGATCTTTAAACACATGTAGGGAAATGATGTTTAATGTAACTCCATAAATTATGCGTCTATTAACATGATAATAATTGATGGAGGTCTCAATGTAGAGTAAGAACCTAGACCTTTTTGTAAGAACTGAAGCACCTAGAAATAAAGTAGGTTTGAAAGATAATGTGGGAGGACAAGGGTGATCTAAAATGTTAGATTTGAACAAAACTTTGACATCATCTATTATAGATGCTCTTGAGAGATACTATTCTCATAAAAAATGAGACCCCTTTTCTCAGGGAAAAGGCAAAGAAGGTCCCAAATGGAGATCCAAACTAAGAGGCCCTACAACTCCTTTATGATGGAGTATAAACATTGTCAATCCTAGGGAGGGATGTTATGTCAAAATTAAAATATGACTTTGGGATTCCTTACCCCCATGGGCTAGGTAGGATGACTCGTACCACTAGCATCTCTGAGGGGGTTGGTGTACTAACCTGAGCATGTGTTGATAAAGAACTCATATGTAGTATAGGCTATGCCGATAGTAGTAATAAAATTGATAATCTCACATTTAGCCTTCCCTCTTAGGTCAACCTGGGAAGCGGAGTCAAAAGGGGTAGAATAGCACGAAGGAGAACAATGGGCCTTAGCCTTGGAATTCTTCTTCTTCTTCTTCTTCTTCTTATTTTCCTTATCATGGTCAGGTAGAGGCTCCTTAAACACATTCAATTTATAGTTGGTTTCCAAAAATGGAGACTCTAAGGTGAGGCAAGGCTTTCATACCAAATTTTGGGTGACATAATTTTTATCATCATAGCCCTTCATCTTATGGAAATTTCAAAACTTGATAGGGTCATAAGGGAACACCATATATGGTTTCAAAGTGTTCATTTTAGATGCCTTCTTTTTAGCTATCCTCTTACTTAGAGAATTAAACTCACATCTATCCTTATTCATGAGAGGAGAATTAATGACACCGTTACTATTTGCATTGTGGTTATGATTGTGTGAAGAGGATGAATTTTGGGTTGACGTGATAAATATCTGCATGCACCTCAAAGACTTCAATCTTCAAACACTCATTAACAATTTTATCATAAGAGGTGGGTTCACACATAATGACCTCAAGGTAAACCTCCTACCTCTATGATTGTGTGAACATATCATAAAACTAATCATTCAAAAAAAAATTCCTATATGTGTGGATAGTTAAATGCCACCTACATATAAAGTCAAAGTTTGATTCACCCTTGACTTTTGTTATGGAAGTAAGTGATTAGATGCCAATTTTAAATGTTCTGGAGATATTGAATTAATAAGAATGTCATCTAGAAGGAGATGTAAACTAGAAAGATAATTTAGATGTAAATTATAGAACCAAACAAGAGCTTTGGCTCATAGGAAGTGAGAAAAAAGTTTCAACATAATACCTTCAACCTATTCCCAATACATAGACTCCATCATAAATGTTGTGATATGTTCTGTGGGACTAGCATCCCAAGTCCTATTGAACTTAGTCAATTTAGGGATAGGAGTAGGAAGGGGAATAACATGCACCCAAGGGGCTAGATGATTCCTATAGAGATCCTCATAGACATGGTTGATAGTAGGTTGCTTATGAGCTTCTGAAGGAGGCTCATAGAGGTTATGATTTTTTCTATGCCAATAGGCCTCATCATAACCTTGGTCATGAAACGGATGATGGTGAGGTGGATCCTAATGTGGGAGACACTCATGATGGAAATCATCCTTATCATGGGGTGGTAAATAACCATGAGCAAGTTACCATTCCCTACAAGGATGATGAGATGATGTACCATGCCCTTGGAAATGGTCATGGTGACCTTGGTCATTATGATGCTAACCACATGTCAACATACAAAGGTACACATGAAGGAACTAATGTTATGGATAATCATCCCATAGATCTATATTATGTAAATGGAAATTGAAATCATCCCTCTCATTTGAGACTCGAAATGAGGGACTAGGAAGATGGGAAGACTCCAGATGATGTGTATGCCTCATCGAGTCAAAATGACTATGTCCCATAATATGGACATGATGGGGTTATTTTTTAAGAGTATCCTACCATTATCAATAACAAAAAGGATGCATGTATCTCTAATGGGTATAACCATAGTAAAGTGAGCATCTAAAATAAGAAATCTATCTGCATATAAATTATGGAAATGACAATGTTGGATTGAAAGAATTATTAAATTATGCATAAGCTTTAGAGAGAGGAACTTTCAGGCCAAATTAAATATATTTGAAAATAAAATATGCTTTCAAGAAAGGGTATAATATAATTCCTAATCTAAGCCTAAACTGATTCTTTGTTCTCAACACTATTATTTCCTAATAATGCAACTTTTTAATTTAGAGAAATGGAGATTGTTTATGCAACTATATAGAGTTTTTTGAGAAAATGAGATTATAATATGTAATGAGAGATGTTTATAAAATAATCATATAATTTAATGAGATAAATTTTCAATAAATTAAATATTTTCTTGGCTACATAAAATTCAAAATCTTTAGAAACTACCCTAGATAATACTCTAAACAAACTAAGTCACTAAAATAATGAAAACCTAGCTAATACACTATTGAAAACAAACGGGTTTTTAATTTTCATAGAAAAGTGTCCTCATTTCAAGTTAAAAAATATTTTTTAAATATTCAACCAACTAATTATCTAAGCTAATAAGTAATGAAGGAGGAAAACCAAGAAGTGTTTGAGCTGAGTCTAAACCAGGAACCCAAAGCAATGGAGGAGGTGAAATGTGTAGATCATAATAATGGGTAAAATATATATTTAGTAATGTAAGAGTAATAAAAAAGGCTCAAAAAAATTGTAGAGAGCAAGGTGAACCACCAAAATAAGTTATAGAGCAGTACGACATCCCCTATCATAATGAAAGCTCAAGTATGCTAATAATAAACCAAGTGAGATTCAAGAATGCACAAGATCTTAGAAAGTGGTTATCAAGAGTAAATATTGGATCAAAAATATAGGGGATAAAGGAAACAATAAGTTGTAAAGAGTCATATATGGCAAACTTAATCCAATAAAAGCCAAAAATCACTTGTTTCTAGCTATTGGGACTAAAAAGGCATTTTTCTCATGTTCTACCCAAGCTATGGCCTAGGCCACGACTTTGGTGAAGGAAATATGTGGCTTAGGACATTTTTGTCCTCCCTAATCCATGGATTAGGTAAAAATACCATCCTATATGGTCAATGGGCTTACAGAAGGTCCCAAAGTGGCATCTCAAAGGCCTATTAATGAGAAAATGGGTCAGTGAGGTGCTAGGGATGTATAGGGGAAAGATATATGATGTATAAAGGGTCCATACAAGTGAAAAATGTCTCAAATTAGGATAAATAAGTTTATTAGTCTAAACATGAGCTGAGGGGTAATCATATGGAGGAGTAGGGTCATGGGAAGTATGATTATAGTCTCCACCACATACCTAGTTTGTTAAGAGTATTTAAAATTATCGTTATGGAAGACTCAGGTTGAGCATACTAAGGGATTGATATGTTCAATTCAGTAGATGGTCTAGGTGGTCTTTAGGGATAAAAAATAGAAACAAATACCAAGTATTCATAATAAACCTTTATTTCAGGGTCTTAAATTTTGACCATTATTGATGTAGTGTTTAAAGGATTTAAAGAATCAAAATAATCAAATGTCTATGGCCTAGTTTATTCAATACGATCATGGGTGTAAAATGACTTGGTTTATGAATAATATTTTTGAAATGATTCAAATATAAAAAGGGATGAAATAACTAATCTATTAGATAACACATTGAGCATAAGATTATTGATAATTTTAATGGAGGGAGTGATGGAAGACACTACTTCATTCAAATCCTACATTTCTTCTTCAATAATAATATCTTTTCTTTAATCAACAAATGGTATCTCTGTTTGAGTGGATGATTCTATAATAATAAGTTTAGATGAGGAACTTTGATTTGTGGTTATAGGTGCATGAGTAAGTATTAGAGTAGGAGCTTATTTTAATGTAGATTTTAAATATAACTCTAGCATCCTATCTTCTAGTAATTCAGTAAATGCAAAATCATTCTTTTCTTGTTCCACTTATCAATTAGATTCTATATTTATTATCAGAATTTATTCTATTTATTCACCTTCTCCTAATATTTTAACTTTTTTAAATTAAATTTCTTCCTCCTCATCTTCATCTATTTCCTAAAAAAATTCTACATCTTCTTTAGGTTATGTGCCTTCTTTAGATAACCACTCTTCTTCAGTCTACTACTCTCCTTATTCATCACTATCTAACACCTATATAGGATCCATTTTTTTTAATTTTCCTTTCGGTTCCTAATTTTCCTCCTTTGATTCATAATATAGAGGATCCCCTCTGATAAATTTACCTTCATTAGGTTTTTATTCTAGTTTCACATTTTGAGAAGACAAAGGAGTCTTGGGATTTCTCTTATAAGTTCCTATAGATGGTTGGGTATAAGAAGGGCCTTGACATAAAATGGATGGGATGGGAGATGAAGGGGATTGAACATATAAAGTTAAGTGGTAATGAAAGAAGTGGTAGGAACTGAAGGAACTAAAACTATAGATGGAATAATAACAAAATAACTCTACAAGAATGTAGGAAGACTTACATATTGAACTATGGTTAATGGATGGAAGGGTTCCAAATAAATTATTACTACTTGTCCACTTATAGGAAGTGAAATAGTTGTATTTTATATGAGGAACTACATTGTATCTACTAGTTGAGGGGTTGGGATTCCCTTAAGAGTGTTATTCCTAATCTGGGGATCCATATCCCCTTGAGAGGGATATTCCTCTGATAGACCAACTTCTATTTATTGTGGGGAGGAAGGATGGCCATGTGTTTCACTATGTTTTAATATTATTTTATATTAAAAGAGAGAGAAATATAAAATAGAGTTAGGGATGAGTGATTAAAACCTAGATAAGTGCACACTATTATAGAATTTGTAGATTCCCCTCTTTGGCTATGGAGGAAGACACCTACAGATAATAAAACACTACACAAAATAGTTGTTAGTGGATATATGTGCAGATTGCCAAGCTACATGATTTTTATAAGAAACATGAAACTCCCTTGGGATGATAGTCTATTATTTTAAAACAAAGTTTAAAATAAATGTAATTATATAGAGTAAAGAGAGAAAGAATTAGATTTCTACTTACTATGTTGCATGTCTGAGTATAACAGGAGATAATAAAGTGTAATTTGATAAGTTAGGTCTATGTTTTGGGAATGTTATTAGGTAAATTTTAGGTTATTAGTTCAAAAACATAGTAATCAATGTTGGTTAAAGGACTAATGTTAGTTGGCCTCATCGATGTCAGTTTGGGGTCGTGGATGTCGATTGGGGTAGTAGTATTAGAATGAGTTAGAAAAATCTTTCCTAGGAGGGAGAATGGGAGTATGGTTAAGCTGTGAGGTTGGGAAGAGTTTTAAGGAGGTGGGTAAGACTCAGGTGAGTCTAGATAGAGGGTTGGTAAACTGGGGCAAAGAAAAGTGGGTGGGGAGCTTTACAACTCCTCCACATAAGGAGTCAGGGTTCATGAAACAATAAACAATATAATGTAAAATAATTATAAAATTACTATTTAAATACTTAAAAAACACTGAGATATACATAGCTATTGAAATGGGTGAATTGTGACTGTCAGATAGATGACTCTGATGAGGCTTGGTAAACTGATGGGTGAACAAACAAGACAAGCATGTTTTACTAGTCCTCAAGATTTTAAGCTCTGTGCAGTATATCAATTATTAATCTAGATCAATATGTGTAGAATAACTATAACACTAGATATTGAAAGTGAACGTAGGATAATTTGATTACCAAAGACTTGTGCATGAATTCTTTATTTTTGTAACCTGAATATCAACTTGGAATTTTTCTTAAATAATCAATGTCGATGATCCCATCGACATTAGTCAAGGGTTGACTAATGTCAGTGGCATGAGAATAGGTAAAAGGGATATTTTTATCCCATTTTATATTTCTTCTCTTGCGAAGTGTGGTGTCCATTAAAAATGGTAAAAATGTGAAGCTATGAAGAACATAGTTAGGAATTTATGTTAGGGGTGAGAACAAGTCATAAGTAGTTCAGATTAAGAGACTAAGTCTTAAGGTGACTCAAAGTGTAAGAATTAGTCTTAGGATGAGGTGGATAGGTGAGGTGGCATAAGTGGGTTTTAATTAACTTAATTACATATTTTAAGGTGAAAACATAGGTTAATAAGGTTAATTAATAAAAGGGGATCAAGGAGGTTTCGACATAGGGAGTCATGAAAGTGTGTGACATAATCCTAGTGTCTACTTTTTCCCCTTTTTATCCTATAATATGTATTGACAAGTTATGAGACAAAATAGGTGTTGGATGTTCCAAGTATGGGATGAGATATTCCCCCCTCAAAATAAGAACCAATAGAGGAGAATCTAAAAATGGGTATCGATTTGATAGGTAGTTAATGGATGGGTGGATGTTGAGTGTGAATGTGGTAATATCATTGCTTGTGTAGATATTATTACTAGTTATAGTATACATAATTAATAACAGGTAAAGGTGAGGAGGACTTGGATAGAAATAACTAGATCATAGATTATTAGTGATATACAATGGGGTTAAAACAATCAAAGTTGTAGCTCTAATGGTCCATGTGCTTTAGGTATCTGAGGTAGGAAGTGCTTCTAGAAAACAAAATAGGTTGCAAGTGTCAGAACTGGCAAGGTCATGATCTTAAAAAACTTGATATACACATGTGTGTATAATAGCCAACTATAGCATGGTAGCATAAGTAGGCAAAACGAGCAAGTTAAGGTTTACTCAAAAAGGGTCATTGGTCAAGGAAATATTTGTGATCTCTAGTTAGAGTCATCATGGGAATAAATTTAAGTGAATTTCAATGTTGGTTGTCATGGGTGTGGAGATATACATGATCTCCAAGTTATCCCATAAGGACTCCATATGAACCACTAAAGGTATGTAATTAGGGTGATTTTGTAAAAGGTGGTAGTTGGGGTTGGAAACCCTAATTATAAAGTGGCCAACATCGATTAGGTCATCAATATTAGTAGGAAGTATGATGACATCAGTATGGTCATTGATGTTGATAGGAAATATGCTAACATCGGTGGCCTAAGGCAAGACTACCAATGTTGATAGGTGACCAAACTTAATAAAATGGGTTTGGTGGCCCAAAAAAATTCATTTGTGACATTGTATTGGAGGAAACCAAATATATGAGTGTCATTGGGTGTAAAACATCCAAAGCTTGTCCTATTGTGGTGAGGTGGTGAGAGGTGAGTGGTGGAGAAGAGTGTGTGAGAGTGAGGGTTTGATTTATCACTTGGTGGGTCATGGTTTGACTAAGGGAGCATTGGTGTGGATGGAGATGGTATAGGGATGAGGGGACCCAGTTGGAGGTGCTCAATAATAGGTGCCAACCATTTTAGCTTGGAGGAGATGGAGAAATGAGGTAGGATGTGGCTTGAGTTTATTGTTTTTGAATTTAGGTTTTGATAAAAAAAATTTAGTTAGGGCTAATGTGGGTGTGTGGGGGGGTAGAGGGTATTGAAGGGATTAGTGGATGGGGAAAGGGTAGGTTTGGGTAGATTTATGGGGGGATTGGGGATAGTTTTATGGTCCCATTAGGTGTGCCAAAATGTTTCACTATGTCTAAGCTTATTTTATATTCAAAGAGAGAGAGAAATAGAAAAGAAAGAGAATCAAGGATAAGTGCTTAAAACCTAGATAAGTGCACACCTTTTACCTAGATTTAAGTGATTATATCCTTTGTTTTACCTAAATTTCACCCTTGGGTTATCAAAACCTTAGATTTTTTACCTTTTTAGATTCCACAGTAGCCAACATCAGTAATGCAACCAATGTTGATGGCCCTTTTACCTACTGGCATTGGTGACCAACTGACATTAGTCCTTTAATTGACATTGGTTATTGTGTTTTTGAACTAGCAATCTCAAAATTACCTAACAACCTTCCCAAAACATAGACCTAACTTATCAACCTACACTGTATTATTTCATCCACTTTGACTTTATGTGCCTAAATCTTGACAATGATAACCTTGCAAAGGGCCATGATTTTATCAATTGTCAAAATGATGTCTAATAAGGGAACTCATGCTTCATGTATGTTAGTGATTCAAAAAAATCCATACAACCTTTTCAAAAATCCATGGATATTATAATACATGCCTTGAATTTGGTTATGGGAATAAAAGAAATAACTCCTTGAATATTCAAATTTTCACATTTTTCCATCCATTATTGTTTAAATAAGCATTAGCTATGACCTGGTTATAAGTTATTTTAAGCACGGTAGGAGAAAATTATTTTCAAAGGCCTCCCCAAAAATATGGGTTATCACATTTGTATGAAGCCTAAAGTGTAAGAAATATTTAGTAATAGTTCCCTTAAGAAATAAATATCTAAGTAAGTCTATACATGGCATTACCTTAGAATTCTATGTTATGTTGTGCACCCCCATAGTTTTGATTGGTAACAAATCATCTACGTATCTTCTCTTATCCTCATCCAATTGGTCCTAGGCCGAGTATGGTTTGATGTCATCTAAGGCATATCATAGAGTAGAGTCATGAGGGAATGGTAACGCTTCCCTATCCAATGTAGTTGGGGATCAACCAACAATTTGATTACACTTATGAAAGCAATAAACCACGGAATTAAATCAGATAGATAAGTAACTAGAATGATAAATAGCAAAGAACAAGAGATACAAGAAACCACCCTGAAAACTTGTATTAAACTCTTTACAGAAGGAATACAATTGAAGAAACTTATTTCTTCCACACCTCTCTCAGATGTACAAGATCTCTCTCTAGATCTCTATCCCTCAAGAGCTCTCTCTCTCAAGTATAATCAACTCCAACAACCTGGATTGATTCACCTATACAATTCTGTACTGTTCTTTCAACATTCACATACAATGAACTACTACAATAATAAGCTAAGAAGATCTAATTCTACATATAGAATTAGGAGACTTGAGCATGCACTTACAACCAACAATTAAGCCTCTTGAACAAGGGCTCTAAAAATAGTCTTACTAATAATAGAGATATGGACTTAAGACTAAGACTTAAACTCATCATGCAAACACTCAGTTCTGTCCATGAAAATAGCTTTTTGGATGCACAGGTAACCGATGCCGATTCCTGCCTGCTTGCCTGTGACCAACATCGGCTGATCCCCTGTCGATGCCAGTGTCTCTTCAACTGCACCTGACCGACGTCGGTCGCTCCTGACCGATGCCGGTGACTATGTAAACCTGTAACTTTGGTAATACGCTCCTTTGGTGAAGCTTTTAGGCTCCACACCTTAACAAATGTTGTGTTCAAATACTCAATCCCTCTTATGATAGAATAATGAGAGGGAGGCTAGTTAGCTACATTGGATGATGAAGCCATTGTTATAATGTAGAATTTCTAGTAAGTTGACTAGATCGATTCACAAATTCACTTTAAAGAAAATTAAGACTTTTTATAACTTGATGGCTCAAATTCACATTTTACATCTCATTGATTAATGACAAAGTGATTTGATGTTATTAATATTTTTACTATTTCATTTAAAGCTTGAGACTTATATGTTCAATTCATGCAAAGTTAATGTAATAAATTTTATCTCCATTTCTTGTTTTGATCTAAAGTTTTCAAGTTAGTTTTGGTAGGTGTCTTTTACCATGTGGCAAATTTTTTTCACCATGAATTCTTACTCATAATAATGAGCCAACTATTTATTTATGGTGTAATGGACTTTGTCTATAAGTCATCTCTTGAATTTGTAATCTGACTATGCATCTATGATATTGTGACACTTGTTTTGATATCTCTTACTTGGGGGTTGCTAGATTTTTTAAATTATACTTTGTATGCCTAGTGGACTATGTGTAGACACCAGAATTGTGTCTAACCCTTGTCATCCTCCCTTTAACCCCTGTCAACCATTTTCCCACAAGCCTTACCCCTGGTAGCATGTAAGAGTGAGTAGAAGACTAAAATTAGACTTTGTCCCCATTCTGCATCTGCCGACACTAGTCACTACTCGATCGACGTCGCCGACGTCGGTCATCTTTTCGGCTGACGTCGGCATTCCTGCTGGCATCGATCAGCCTTAAACTACGTTTGTTAATTTGTTTCTCAATCCGTTATCCATTATTCGGTTGCCAATCAGTTTGGCAATCGATTATCGGACCTGCGACATCAAAATGTTTCTTTGATCCGAACCCCGCATCAATGATCAACCAGTTTTCTTGCATCCAACCGAATGATCAACCATTTTTTTCCTTGCATCCAATCAATCTGCGATCAATCTCTCGTGTCTCTCTCTCTAGTATAGGAATTTTGCTTCAGTCATCTGGTAGCACAATGACAACTTTAATCATGTCTCTTATCATGTCTTCAGTGTGTAATAGGTAAGTATCTTGCTCTGTGTTTTTGTTTTATTCTCTGGTTATTGTTTTTTTATTTACTATCATCAACTCCTATTTAGACTTAGACTACAGCCTCAAGACCTTATTTCTTCCCATATCAACTCTATCTACCATTCCAAAATATACAGTCACTCTACCTAGATCCCTGTAAAAACCCCCAAATAATCCTTCTGACTCCTAAACTGACTCCTTAACCCTCAGACACCATTCTGTGACCCTAAAAACCTGTCCAGACCCTGACCAGACCCGACTAGACCTGACCAGACTCGACCAGACCTGTCTAAGAACTGTTGCCCTAAATGACACCAGTCATTACCCTGACTGACGCCGGCACTTTAACCGACGTCGGCACCCTTCCCTGACCGACACTGGCACAGAGACCGACACCGGTGACTGTGCAGAGCATTTTGCTGCATATTAGGTATGCATTTTTATTTTTTGCCTTTTATTTCTTTCATTCTATTTTTCATTATTTCTACTTCAGTCAAATATTCTATTTTTAATCAGTGGGTTGATATCCCTCAAGGAAGTCTTTGTACTTCAGGGATCAAGCGTTTGCTTGACAGCCCACCGTCTCTTCATCTAACATTTTTTCATGTTTAGTCTATTTTTCTTTGCAGGTGTCATTCTTCCACAGCCAAAGAGGGGTACCTTCCAACGTCTGATTTCAGTGTGCACTACCATATCCAGGTATCTTCTAGCCTTGACCATTTCTTTTAGTTTCTCATTTTCTTCTTTGAATGTGAAAGCAAAAATCTAGCGTAGAAACATTCTGGCACGCCCGGTGGGACCCTTAGTGCCTTCCTTGGGTTCTTTCTTTTTTTCGTTCATATAGGTGCATTAGGTTCCTTCCTTTTTTGCCTCTTTCATCTCTTCTAAACAACATCATAAGTAGGAATAAAAAGAACTTTTCTTTTCTTTCTTGCACTTCTAGACTAGTCAAAACTCATATTCTTCGACTCTTTCTCCATTCATCTTCATACGAACAAACATTTTGACTTGGACTTAAAACACTTTGCATACATTTTTTCTTGCTTACATTTCTTAGACCACACTTAGCAATTAATAAACACATATTGAATTAATCTAGTCCACTTGATGTTACACGACCAAACCACTTGCACAAAACAAACATCTTAACTTACCTGAGACAAGGCCCGACTAGGATTTCATCCCCCAGTAGATACCTTACTCGTCCCGGCGATCTTACTTGGATTTCATCACCAAGGGGAAAGCCCACTCCATTCTCTGGCGGAGTCTAATCTCTAGGGGAAGTATATTTTGGCTAAGCGGGCCCAGTTTATCACTGGACTCGTGAAGTGAGTGGAGCTTTCTCCTTAGCACTAGGCCTTGTACGAAACCTAACATAGACTTCTTGAGCACCATAACTAACCTAAAACCATCAATAGACTGCTTCTTCTAGGACTTGACTCAAAAGCCAATCTTCCTCTACACACATTCTAAGGCATAAGCCACTATAATCCTAATAATTTACTCCTAGGGTTTTAGGATTTGCTTGTATTCTTCATCTTTTCTATTCTTATCTGCTTGTTTGAGCTTGTGAGGACATTCTTTCTTGCCTTGAATGGTTCTGACTCGTAGTCAAGCCAAGGCTCTAGTCGATCACGTGAGGCATCATCCGCTTCCGTCTACCCCATCCATAACCAGCCCTATAATGGAGTTCCACTCAGAGACTAAAAGAACTCCTACTAGACCATCCCCAACCCAGTCGCCTATTGTCTCAAAAGGGGACCAAGATTTTGCAAGACTCTTGGACCTCAATGTCACAGCCCTCCAAAACTATCTCGCGAGGAACCTAATGCGAGACCTTTTGGGTGAAGGGGCGATGACATTGACACCATCCGCTACCTGACCTTTTGCCTCAACTGTTAACCCGACCATGGTCTATATGCAAAGTTTGGCCTCCCCATCTATTTTTAGACCGACCTCCATCGGAGTTCCATTACCCCCTCAACCACCTGCAATTCAACCAAGTTCTACATCATACCAAAACTTGATTGTCTCGATCCCACACACTCTTGCACCCATATATGCAGGAGTGCCTACCTCGCCCTTTGTCAATGCCATCACACAACCACCTTTGGTGATATCTACTTAGATTATGCCTTTTACCTTCATAACCCAACCACCTTTGGCCTCCACTTCTATCCCTGCGACTAGTCATTCGTATGTTGTGCCCTTACTGGTACAACTAACTACATCGTATGCCTCCTCTAACCTCTTTCAAGTGCCTTACAACCTAGGGGGTGCCTCATCTACCAATCCAATAGTAGATCTCATCAAAATGCTGATGGATAAAATGTCCAGTCTCGAGACCTCTATCTCCAGCTCACACAATGCTCTCTCGTATGAGCAAATTTGCAATGAGCCCATTCATCCTTCTGTCCCTATCAGGCCATACCCCAACCAGTGGGAACTTCCTAAGTTTTCTCATTTTTAAAGCAAGGAAGACCCACAATAGCACTTACGAGCATTCAGACATGCCTGTTACCTTATCACCCACGACGATGCATTACTTTTATGCACGTTTCCTATGTCTCTTTCTAGCCCTGCCCTTGACTGGTATAGCTCTCTTGCCAGACATTCTATCTTTTCATTCATTCAACTCACCCAATTATTCGTTGACCATTTCTCAATCAATATCACTAAACAAGTCTCGATCACAGACCTCTACTCCATTAGGCAATTTGACGATGAATCAATAGTCAATTTTGTCGCCCGTTGGAGAGGCTTGATTAACCAGCTCTCCTTCTCCTTGCCTCAACCTGAGCTCATTGAGCTCTTTTCTCGAGCATGTGTCAGCCACATCTCCTCCACCTTGCTGATTCAGACATTTTGCACTTTCGACGAGGCTTTCACCATGGCCCAAAAGCTTGAACTTCACGCCAGTGAAGAAGATAAGGTCAAATTGCGTAATACTAATGCAAGAACAGATGACTATTCTTCTTTCAAACCTTCTTCTTCTGCCAATTCCAAATCCAAAGGAGTGGCCAACACTGTGGTCGTCAGATCACCATCTTTGACAATAACTAATCAACCTTGACCTTTAACATCTCAAAGCATCACAAAACAATTCCAACAATGGTACATACAACCCTTCCCTAACCATCCTCCTAGCCACAACAACATTCAGACCATGACCAATGACTCTCATGACCATCATATACACACAGTCAACATGGTTTCACCTCTTGTCCCTGACCAACCTCCATCACAGGTAGAAGAGCCATCTTCTCCTGTTTGTCTTTCACAGATAGAAGAGCCATCTTCTCCCATTTGTCTTTCATAGGTAGAAGAGCCATCTTCTCCCATTCGTCTTCCACAAGTAGAATAATCTTCGTCTCTTATTAGTCCTCCATCGACCTCTCCCATATTAGAGGACGCTTTGACCACATCAACACCAGCTACCTCACCTTCATCCTTCTTATCATCCATAGATAATCATACCTTTTCGACTCCTCAACCACATGCAGAAGCCATGACTACTCTAGTGCTCTTTCCACTTAAAGAGCCCACATCTTCAATCCCTTCTCCATCGAGAGAAGAACCGTCCATATCTAAGTCCAAACCCACGCAGGCATCCGTCATGCCCAAAGAGATTAAAACTCTTGGTGTTCACCCCACATCTAACCTTACCTCACACAAAGGTGGCCCTCAACCCAAACCAAAGAAGGCTACTAAACCACACCGGAGGCCTCCTCCCCCACCTTCATCATTACCTTTAATTTTAGGCCCACATCCATCCACTTTAATAGGAGTTCTTCCTACTCCCATACTTCACAGAGGCAAGTCGCCTCCATTACTCTATCAACCCATCAGACTTATATCTCCTCCAATCCAATCCATCAACCAATGCCTCCTAAACCAAAGTCATCAACCCTCACTGCAACAAAACATCTAGAGCCGTTAGCAGGTTCTTATGTCTTGCTGTTATGGCAATTATTGCAGTCCTCTCATATCAATCTCCCACCACTTAGACCATATCAATCTCTTAGACCAAATCCCCCCTGGTTTGACGATAGTCACATTTGTGCATATCATCGCATGCCTAGGCATGACACCGAGCATTGTTGTGCCCTCAAGGTTGCCATTCGCCAATGTCTAGGGAATGACACCCTTCTTCTCGACCACATCATCAATAAACCTTCAACACCGCCCCACTCATCAACTCTCAGATCAAAGCCATCTTGGTTCGACAACTCTAAATTCTACCACTATCATCACACTCTGGGACATAACACTGAGCATTGTTGTGCCCTCAAGGCTGTCACTCGTCAACACCAAAAAAAGGATTCCCTTCTCATCAAGGATCCTCTTGACCACCCCTTCGACAAATCATCAACACCAACCCATGCTTCTCCAACCTCATCACCTAAATCAGAATCTCCATGCTAGACTATGGTCCCTTTGCCACCTTTAGCCCCCTTATTCGACATCAACACAGTCCATCTTAACACTAAACCTCAACCGACCTTAACCAATCCGTTAAACATTCTCCCTAGCCGCTAGGGGAATTCAACCTTCATCCAAACCTCGACCAATTTTTCAACCCAGTCTCAATCAAATATTAATCACTCCTTTAATCCTAAACCTCAACCAAGTGTCCATCGACCCTACCTTCAATCAAACATTTGACCAGTCTTGACCAATCAACAATCAAATATCAATCAACCAAACATTCAACCCAAACATTCAAAACATTCAACCAGTCTCGACCAATCAGCGACCATATCAACCAACTTCACATCCACTCATCAATCAACACCTGACCAATCTGGAAAGAGGCAAATGGGGCAAATTTGCTCCTAATTGACTCGGATCTTATCATACACGCACAAGCATGGACCAGGGACTTATCAAAACCTAAGCCCTCTTAATGCGTTGCATCTACGACCGTTCTACTGCTAGTCGAGTACTCGTCCACTTGACACATAACTTGAGCTCATCCCTTGAGCAATACCCATCCTCTTAGTCCTAATTCCTTTCATCCCTATTCCTCTTAACAATTTCCTCTATAACCCTTTTATGATGTATGGATGCTTTGTCCTAATAAAAGGGAGCCCTTGACCTTCTATAGTCCTATCCATCACTCACATTTCTATCAAAACAAATCAAGATGTCAAAATATCCATATCAATATCAAAATCAAAAGGCAAACTGCTCCCTCAAAGGATAGCTGTACTATCATTGCTGTAACTAATAGACTGCTCCCTCGAAGGACAACTATTCAAAAGCCCTTATATTAAGCAAAATTATAGACCACTCCCTCGAAGGATGCTATGACTAATCTGGCAATAAACAACATTATCTTAGAAGCTTCCCACATCAATCAGCTTCACAACTGACCACCAAGAAAATGACATCTCTATGTAGACTTCTCGCATTGATCAGTCTACACCCAAAAAAAAAAAAAACCGAGTCATGGACTTGACTTATAGTTGTCTCAGGGTCTCCTATAAAAAGGGGCACAGTTATCTCTGCTCTTAAAATGGGTTACCCTTTTCTCCTCCTATCACCTGCTCAAGGGACTTCGAGCTCTCTTTAATGTCAAAGTAATTTGATTACCATTCTAACACAACATCTGGTCAATGATGTCATGCATGAATGGGGCTCTTAGTTCTAATAACCCCTATCTATGCTGTCATTCTGGTCCTTGTCAATGAAAGAGCAATATGCTTTTCACTTCTTCTACACTTTGGCCACATTCACTTTCATCACTTGCCCATCCTAATCAACTCAACTCAACTCTCTTTTCAGACCACTCTCATAGCCTATTCACACTAGTTTCTATGGACACCAATACACATGGAAACTATCGACCAAACACAATTTATGTTAAGCATAAACCAATACTTGCTGAAGCATAAATAGACCTCAATTCATTTTTAGCATACATCCATCACAAATATGGAAAATTGCTAGGGATGAAAGATCCCTCGCCCAATGTTGCAGAATACCCCATTTGGAAAAGGCTGCACCATCATCTTTTTACCCTCATCATTCATCATGACCTAGACCAATCTATCAACCACTTTGACCACCTATCTACCACTCAAACTCCTTGTCTGAACTACATTGGTCTGAGGCCCTAAGACTTGGGCTATGTAGGCAGCACTCAGATGACACAACATCATCTGGGGTTAGCTCGACCACCCTCATTTGTTCATCTCTCTGATGGACAAACCTTATTTCCTCCTTTTGACTATGACCTTGCCCTCAACCAAGACCAATTCCATCCCTTTAACCCTTCCTCCCTTTTAGAGAGAACTACATTGGCCTGAGGCCCTTTCCACAGGGGCTATGTAGGCAACACTCAATTGACTTGGGGTCTTCTGAGGTTAGCTCGGCCACATCCTTTCATCCATTCATCCACCTTGACCAATGACCATTGGAGATCATGCCTATCTCCTCCGACTTCGACCACTTCCAAGACAATGTTGCCTTGGTTGTTTTTGCATGTATGCTACCTTATGACTGGTTAGCAAAATTGTGCGTAGACTATTTTTGGACCTCACAATTATAGGATCGCAAGTCGGTTGATCTACACTATTTGTGACTTTTTCATGTTTCAAGGAGCATTTCCTGAGCTTGGGATACCTGGAACACGATGACCATTTAAAGCTTCAGCTTAGATTGAATAACCCAATCAGCAGATGACTAAATTCTGGGGCCCGATTACTTCAATTTTGGCACTCCTCGACCCTTGACCTGTGACACTTTGACCTGACCATCTCGTGAAGTGGTATGCATGCAATCATGACTTTTGTTGCATTCACCCTCATAACCTTTTTCATCCTCTCTTTGTCAAATCAACACCCAATTCCCAGTTCCCTTCCTTCGACTCCTGCTTTGAGGGGGAATACCTCATCCATAATCGGGGCAATCCACCTCCTATTTTTGTCTTGTAATTCATTTGAACAACCAATAAGATAGAATTGACCTTATCCCACACCTGGGGCAACCACCTCCTGTTTTTGTCTTACAGTTCATCCAGAACAGCCAACAAGACAAAAAGGGGCAAATGTAGACACCAGAATTGTGTCTAACCCTTATCATCCTCCCTTTAACCCCTGTCAACCATTTTCCCATAAGCCTTACCCCTGGCAGCATGTAAGAGTGAGTAGAAGACTAAAATTAGACTTTGTCCCCATTCTGCATCTGTCGACACCGGTCACTACTCGATCGACATCATCGACGCCGATCATCTTTTCAACCGACATCAGCATTCCTGTCAGCGTCGGTCAGCCTTAAATTGCATCTATTAATTTGTTTCTCAATCCGTTATCCGTTATTTGATTGCCAATCAGTTTGGCAACTGGTTATCGGACCTGCGGCATCAAAACGTTTCTTTGATCTGAACCCCGCAACAACGATCAACCAGTTTTCTTGCATCCAATCGAATGATCAACCATTTTTTTTTCTTTCATCCAATCAATCTGCGATCAATCTCTCGTGTCTCTCTCTCCAATATAGGAATTTTACTTCGGTCATCTGGCAGCACAATGACAACTTCAATCATGTCTCTTATCATGTCTTCAGTGTGTAACAGGTAAGTATCTTGCTCTATGTTTTTGTTTTATTCTCTGGTTATTTTTTTTTATTTACTGTCATCAACTCCTATTTAGACTTAGACTATAGCCTTGAGACCTTATTTCTTCCCGTATCAACTCTATCTACCATTCCAAAATATACAGTCACTCTACCCAGATCCCTGTAAAAACCCCCAAACAATCCTTCTGACTCCTAAACTGACTCCTTAACCCTTAGACACCATTCTGCGACCCTAAAAACCTGTCCAGACCCTGACCAAACCTGACTGGACCTGACCAAACTTGACCAGACCTATCTAATAATTGTTTCCCCAATCGACACTGATCATTACCCCGACCGACGCTAGCACTTTAACCGATGTTGGCACCCTTCCCTGACCAACGCTGGCACAAAGATTGACACCGGTGACTGTGCAGAGCATTTTGTTGCATATCAGGTACGCATTTTTGTTTTCCACCTTTTATTTCTTTCATTCTATTTTTCATTATTTCTACTTTAGTCAAATATTCTATTTTTAATCAGTGGGTTGATATCCCTTAAGGAAGTCTTCGTACTTCAGGGATCAAGCGTTTGCTTGACAGCCCACTGTCTCTTTGTCTAATGTTTTTTTGTGTTTAGTCTATTTTTATTTGCAGGTGTCATTCTTCCACAACCAAAGAGGGGTACCTTCCAACGTCTGATTTCGGTGCGCACGACCATATCCAGGTATCTTCTAGCCTTGACCATTTCTTTTAGTTTCTCATTTTCTTCTTTGAATGTGAAAGCAAAAATCTAGCGTAGAAACACTATGAATTAATGATATTTTATCATTTTTACGATCTCAAGACACTAGGGTTATTTGAAATATAAGATTTCAATTTTGAATGATAAGCTTTGGGCTTCCAAGATCACACCACATAGATAGATCTTGGTCCTTTAGAGACTATTGTATTTTTATTTTTTACATTATTCCTAATAAGTCTCATGGTTCTAATATGATGACATGTTGATTTTTTTCAATAATCTAGAGAAAATGAAACTATGAAAATATACCCTTGACTGATATGCTCAAAGTTGATGAGATTGTGCCATGTTGATGAATATCATTAACTTAAGAAATTTGGAATTTTAGTTTTTTAGTTATCTTGTCAAGATTTTATCTTACAAGATTGTGCCATGTGGATATCTCTCAACATTCTAGGTAATAACAAAACCTTACTATTATATCTTTATTTTTTAAGCTTTGGGACTTTGAGATGAAGGAAAATGGATGGTCTACATTAATCTCAAAACTTATAAAATAATTCCATGTACTATGGTTCACTATGCTATGTGGCAAAAGGGATAATGCCACATGGATGGATTTTGGCCCTTCATAGACTTTGGAACTTTTGTGTTGTAATTTCAACTAATAGGGACTTAGTGAACATAATTATGACACCTATCATGATCTCGAATACTTGACTACTCAAATTTTTTGAATGTATTGGACTTACCTTGATATTATGGGTTTTGAATCAATGTTATTGTGACACATGATAGATTGTTTTTTGCAATGGAGCATGAGCAAGAGAAAGGAAGGTGAGGAGAAAATGGTGATGGGTATTTGTAGGTAGGAAGTGATAGTAAGGAAGAAAACATGAATAATGATGAGGTTGGGCATGACAAGATAGAGGGTCAGACAAATTCATGCAGTTTCACATGGGCTAAGATAGTCTAAAAGGAAAAAAAAGAGGGAAATGGGTTTCAAATAATTTAGAAATTTTGAATTTAGTGGATGTAGTAAAATTTCATCATAATATAGCAGGCTTCCACTACCTCATTCCAGATGTAATGGTTAATAGATATATAACCAAAAAAAAAATTGGCTTTGATTGGTAAATTCTTTGGTCCTCATCCAAATATTGACATTTTTAGAAATTGGGCTTTGAGAAAATGGTCACCAAAGGGTTGCAGGGAAATATCAACAATGAATAGGGGTTTCTTATTCATTTAGTTCAATAACCAAGAATATTATCTTAAATAATTAACATGAGGGCCATGGTTCTTAGGAAATATGGGACTCTTCTTGAAAAAAAGACCCCTATATTTGATCCTCTTAAAGAAAACATCAACGTCATACCTCTTTGGATTCATTTTCCTAGTCTACCCTTAGAATTCTAAGATCTAGAGGTGTTAAAGGGTATTGATAATTCATTGGGCTCCTTAGTAGCTTATGATGGAGCAACAAAATATAGGTCAATACATACACATGAAAGGTTCTATATTGATGTTCTTTTAGGCCAAGTACTTCCATATTTTATCTTTTTGCATTCTAAATTGGGTATTTGGAAACAAGATATAAAATATGAGAATGTTAATTATAGTTGTAGCAAATGCTTTACTATGGTACATTCTATTCATTCCTTCTAAAAAATTGTTAAGAAGAAGTAAGTTAAAACAAAGTTGGCATGGCAAGCAAATTTTTTTGATCAACTGAATGATAAAAAATTGTTAGAAGAAGTAGGCCATTTGAAATAAAAAGAAATTGAGATAGAAGATAATTTTGAGCCACTTGTTGACAAGAAACTTTGACAATACAAAAAATTTGAACAAGAATTTGATAAAAGTTTAAAAGAATGGAAGAAATTTTCATTTAGAAAAGAAGTTGGGATGAAAGGTACTTCTGAGCTAGATCCACCCAAGGAACTTATTCAATACAACTAGGATAAAGAAAAATTGAGGATAGGAAGTAGTTCCTTTCAAATTCTTGGTCAAGGGAAATTACATAATCCTTTGGTAAAAGGTTAAATACTTGATTCTTTAGATGGTAATGATGGAGAAGACATACTCTATTCAGAGAAGGAAATAAAAACTCAAGGTATAGTGGTTAACACTAGGGAAGAATTTGTATTATGTTTAGTGGAAAAATAAATAATAATGCAAGAGGAAGAGCATTATATTTTAGATAAAGAGAATAAGACTTTTCAAAATAAGGAAATCAAAGCTCTAGATAATATTTGAAACATTTTAAAATCACTAATCAAATTTAAAGTGAAAGGGTCTTCAGATGTCCCTAATTCAAAATACATAAGAAGCTCAAAGGATACCATGGATGTGGGTAGAAGCAAAAAGAAGAGAAAAATTGAGAATAAAAAATCCAAGGAGCACTACATAGAGAAGGAACTGGCAGAAGGGACTCAATGACAATTATCCTTTACTAGCACTAAAAACTCTCATATAGGTAAAATATGAAGTACATTTCTTAGAATATTTGAGGAGTCAAAGGTAGTGGTTGATGAGGACACCAACTATTCTATTTTATAACCTCATCCATACCTAGTTATATATCGTTTTCCTATGTAAATCCCTATAATCATCCATGACTCATGCAAATGGATGAATGAATTTATGGCTTTATGTGTGCATTGATATATACATGCTATATTATGAATTAATGATGATTTTTATTTGATTTGATTATACTTGTATAACCTTATTTAACAAACATTTGAAGGGTAAAATAAGACTGTAGGAATCTTTTTTGGGCACAACACTTATAGAGAAGCCCATGATAAAAGGGGATTCTAGCCTATAGCATGCTGGCTTCTACCTATAGGTTACCTATAGTAGATGGAAGCTTTCACCTATAGGAGCCTACAACCACTACACAGAACAAAACTATTATTGTGATAATATGTAATTGGATCCTTAGGACACATCCAATTGTCTTAGAAACTAAGTGGATGATTGAAGAGGGTCCTCCATAACTATTGTACAAACCACTCACATGAAAATAATCTTGGATGTGCTACCAAAAGATGAGTAAGACAAGGACAATGGAAAGGAGAAAAATAATTAAAATAATAAACTAATATATATCGTCCTTAACCCAGTCAGTCCCAAAACAAGTAACATTTAGTTACTAACCACCTAAAGGTTGACTAGGTTAGTTACAAAGTATTTGTACCTTTCCTAGTTTAATGTTCTAGGTTAGAGCTAATAAACTACCTTATGTATTCAATGAAAAAACCTATATTAGATTAGGGGTTGAATAATAATGATAATAGAATTGTAGAAGTAATTGCATTTTGATTTTATAGAATATTGTAATCTTTTGTAGCAATCTTTAACTACTACATATTTGAGTAATGAGAAGAATGATTCTGTAAGAAGCTTTTGTAAGTCTCTCAGAGAAAGATTGAAAATTAGTTTTGAATGAATAAGGACCCCTTCAGAAGGAGTTGTAATGAAGATCCCAACCCTTTTTATATTAAGTGTGTTGTGTGAGTTGATTTCATTATTAGTTTGATTATAAAGTGTAATTCATGTGTGATTCATAAGTGTGAAGAATTTCTACATTTTTATTATAATAATTTTCTAGTATAACTATATGGTGAAATAAGTATAAGTTCATTGTACTACAAATAGTAAGTAAGATAATCTATAGATCAATAATGCATATATAGTGTTGGTATCCTTGAAAAGTCTACGTACCCTAGGTTGACAATTAATTTTAATCAAACTCAAGAATATGATGTTAGCTCGGTAATAAGTCTAACCAACATTTTGGTGTCATTACTAGGAAGGGTGTAAATTATTAATTTCTAGATCAATTATTGATTTTTAATATTAATTATTATTTTCTAGAATAGTTTTTTTCTCTACTTTCTAGATTAATTTACTGCTTTCATTTTCCACTTTCTAGAGTAATTTTCTTTCTTTCATTTCCTCCATTCTAGAGTAATTTTAATGCTTTCATTTCCTGCTTTCTAGATTTATTTTTATACTTTAATTAGCTAAATTTACTAATTTCAAGAGATAAAATTTCAATTCTTATTATTTTCATTTCTACATTCCTTCATTTTTCCACTTATTTTGGAACAACCCCCTAAAATGCAAAAACACACACACAAAAAAAAAGTCTATGTAGGAAGGGACAAGATATCTGAAGGAATGACTCAATGTTTATGTAGAGATAAAGAGATTATCAAGGGATATTCCTACTAAAAAAGCCATGATTTACGACTGGAAAAGATCCATGAGTACCTAAAAAAACTAAGAATCCTATTAACAAATATAACATAAGTCAGAAGGCTCTTGAATAATGAAACATTACAAACTGAAGAAGGAAGCTTCTAGAAGAACTACTATTAGATTTGAAAGAGGAAATAAAATTAGAATAATAATTAGTTGAGTTGGTAAGAATAAATAAGGGAAAATAAATACATGAACTAAACACTCCAGAAAGTAACATTAGATCAAAATTCCAACAAGGTTTTGTTGAATAAATCAAACAAAACTCATGAGAGTCTTCAAGGTTTTCATCTAGTAAAAATACTATAGATCAATAGATAAATTTTACTATCATGTTGATGGAGGGACTGATACAAAATTTGAAGACATGATCTAGAGTACCTTTGGTATCCATATCACAAGAAAATCCATCATGAATGGAGAAGGAGACTTTGTGGATGACAATAGGACTCTAGACATAGTTACTTTTGAATTCTTATTCTAGATGAAATAGGGGTAACACAAATGAAAAATATCTTGCCCTCAGCGTTGCCTAATTTTAGAGGTACCTTATCAAAAGACTTAGACATATTTTTTTTTGAATTTGATATCCTCTGTAAAAGCTATGACTATAGGTAGGATGCACAAAAATTGAAACTTTTTCCAGCCACCCTCAAAGACTCAACACTTCATTGATTCATGGGACTAAGTAGTAATTTAGTCCACACTTGGGAGGACATGAAAAATAATTTTCTAGATAAGTATCAAGAATATGGATGAGGAATAAATTATAGAAGAAATGACATCTTTAGGATGACTCAAGAAGGGGATGAATCTTAAACTATGTTGAATGGTTCATTTTCAGTGTACAAAAATTCAAGCAAAGTGCACTAGGAGAAGAGCCTCTAAAACTCATCTTCCTAAAAGGAGATATAAAATACTGTTTGGAAGACTTGGACCTAATGAGTGGGGGAGATATCTCCCACCTACCATTCATAGACATCAAGGATTTGAGAAAGAATTATTCTAGGTCTACCATAAAAAAATTTAAGGGCATCAAGCTTCTATTGGTATCTGCAAGTGGCCTATCAAAATTTAAAGTTAGTAATATATTACAAGACATGAAACATGATATCATTAGTCACTTGGCCACCCATATAGATATCCTAAACTCAAGGCAAAATCAAGTAGACTTGGATCAAGCTTTGATCATCTATTGTCTAGATTGTAAGAAGAAGAAGATAAATTTTAGATGTCATGAGGTTTAGGCTAAAGTAGCTAACATCATAGTTGAAGAAATTAAAATAGTAGAGCTACATGTTTTAAGAGATGGGAACTAGGTTTTATATATTAAAAAAATAAATCCATGGGTTCAATGACCATCTTACCTAGGTATGGGATTAAATCTACCTTTTATAAATTCTATATTTTTTAATTCACAATTTGTAAATGCTTATCCCAATTGGAGTAGTTCATGGTGAACACCCTACCTCCTAATTCTAGATGGCATCCACCTCAGACAAACTACCCCTCCACCTCCTAATATCCTCAAAAAAATGTATCTCCACCTTGAATATAATCTTGGAAACCACCCCATGGTCCACCTCTCACAAACTAGTGGTAGTAGCCCTAAAGAACCAATCATCCCTAAGGAAATGATCAAGGAGGATTCCCTCCATAGAAACAACAATAAAATCTTGATCTTATATCTAATACACAATCTACACCCAAGCCTAATTAGTTCCCTAAATAACCTATGTAGAATATTACAAATAATCTGGTACAACCAACATTCAGTACTGAACATGTCTAGTATTTAGCATATATGGTGAACATCAATGAAGTTTACCTACATTCAGGAAGAGTTATACCAACCACAACCCCACCCATAATAATGGAGACAACTCAAGAAACTCTAAAAGCTCATTCTAACCCATCTTCATCACCATAAGAAATTTATAAACTAGTAAATAAAGCTACTAATATAGTAGTCCCACAATTTGTAGAACATCTTGACCTTTAATACCATACACCTGAGCCTAAATTTGATTTCATGAGACAACTTAAGAATCTCTATGTTAAAATTCCTCTCATCTAGGCCATTCTAAGGCTATAAGAGATCTATGTTTACACAAACCTATATGGAATAAGAAGGATCTTAATATAGTATATGTGATTGGTCAACTAGTAGACATTATGTTGGAAAACACCTTGCCAAAAAAATATTCAGATCCAGGATGCCTAGTAGTAACAATCTAGATCCACGACCAATAGCTATCTAATATATTGATAGACCTAGGGGCTATAATAAATGTAATGATAATTGAAACCATGAAAAAAATATAGATGAATAATATTCTTTCCACATCTATAATGCTATAAATGGCTAACAGATCTACAATCAGACTAGAAGGAATCATTGAAGATCTTGTCATTACTGTATATTCTTGGGAGTATCCTATAGATTTCATTATGCTATAACCAAAGTCTAATTTGGATGGATACCTCTCATCTTAGGAAGACCTTGGATTGTCATATTCAATGCTTTCATTAGCTATAGATCAGGTAATATGTTGATATCTAATGGAAACCACATTAAAAAGTTGGTCCTCTATCCTCTAACATACCAATCCTTAGAACCAAAGCATACATTATGAGCTCAAGAAGATGAGGCAGACTAGTCTCCCTTGATTTCTATATTCACCACATATCATGCATGCACCTTGGTTGATCTAGAGGAAGATACAATTATCTCAAATGTCCTCTAGAATAATTACCAGACTAATCCTAAAGATCCCAACAACATGCAAAGTGTAAAGTACCCATTTGCCAATATTTGGAAAGAAGATAAATCTACTGCATCTATATAAGAAACATTACATCAATTGTTACCTCATAGATTTAGCCAAACTAGATCCATTAGTAATGTAAAAATGATGAAAGTGCTCTCATAGAAAATTTAAATCTCTCTAAGAAAAACATTGCTTATTAATAGCAAGTTAGAGTCAAATGAGGAAAAGCACCTAGTCAGCATGTTGCATGCAAACCAATGTTATTTTGTATAGGATTATGAGGATATGCAAGGAATCAACCTATAAACATGCACACATCATATATATATATATATATATATATATATATATATATATATATATATATATATATATATATAAAATAAGAGTGCCAACCAATCAGACAAACATAATGTAGGATAAATCCAACTCTTAAAGAAATAGTCAAAGTGGAACTACAGAAACTCCTAACTACTAGATTTATATATCCCATCTCAAATAGTGAATGGGTTTCATAATTGATAATTATACCAAATAAAAATGGAGAGTGGTGTGTTTTCATAGATTACATGAAACTTAATACAACCAGAAAGGATCACTTTCCTCTACATTTCATTGATTATGTGTTGGACACATTAGTAGGAAATAAATATTTGCCTTGTTGGATGGCTTCAATAGTTACAACCAGATTAGAATTTCTCATAGGGACCAAAATAAGACCATCTTCACTTGTCCCTATGTTACTTATGCTTATTCTTTATTACCTCTTGGGCTATGTAATGCTCCTACAACATTCTAGAGGGTTGTCTTGAGTATCTTTCTAGATATGACCAATGAATATGTAAAACTCTACATGGGTGACTTCACTATCTATGAATAAACATTTGATGAGTGCCTAAAGAAAGTGCTACAATGATATCAGGAGAACCATTTGTCCTTAATCCACAAACATGCTACATACTTATGATAGAAGGCATTGTCCTAGGCCACTATATATCAGTTGAAGGAATTAATATTGACCTTATAAAAATAAACATCATAAAAACCTACTTGTGCCTTAAAAATATAAAGATGTTGAGAGTGTTTTAGGACATGATGGTTACTATAGGATATTTATCAACAATTTAATCAAAGTATAAACACTATTATTTACTCTCCTGACTAAAGATGTTGAATTCATATGGACTCCTGCTTATGATATAACCTTTAAGCAATTGAAGGAATTATTGAACACCACCCTATTTCTATGTGGTCTTGATTGGAAGCTTCCCTTCCATATTCAAATAGATTATTTAGATACTACCTTAGGATTTATGCTAGGCCAAATATAAGAAGTACTCAATTATGCCATATATTTCATAAGCAAGAACCTACAAGTAATAGAAATAATTTACATGATCACTAAAATATAATTCTTGGTAGTAGTCTATGATATCAATAAGTTATATCAATACATAACAGGGTATCAAGTATTTATTCATATAGACCATGTAGCCATTAGGTACCTTATGAACAAACTAGATGTCCTAGATAGAGTGATAAGATGGCTAGTCTTATTAAAAGAACTTGATCTAACTATTATAGATAAGTTTGGTAAGGATAATGTCATCGATAACTTCTTATTATGACTAAAATCCCCTCAAGAAGATACCATAGTGGATGACTCATTTCTATATTAGCACCTATTCTCCCTTACCCTTACCATACCTTGGTATGCTGATATTACTAACTACCTTATAACAAGTTTACTTCCACAACACTTCCTCCCTAAATAGGAAAGAGCTTTAATTTAGAAAAGTGGTAGGTATTCCTAGCTATCTAAATTATTTTTCTATACTAACCTTGACTCCATCATCAAAAGATGTTTTAGAGAAGATGAAGTTCTAAATGTCCTCAATGCTTCTCATGATGAACCCTATAGAGGGCACTTTGCAGCCAAGCATAAAATAGTAAAAATATTGAATATAGGGTATTATTTGCCCTCACTCCATAAAGATATAATAATGTATACAACTCATTGTGATATATGTCAGCATATGGGGAGATCCACACATTCAGATGAGATGCCTTTGTAACCTCAAATAGTGTTTAAACCATTTAAAAAATGAGGTCTAGATTTTGTAGGACCTTTTGAATCAAAATCCAATAACAAATAGTATATGCTTGTATGTATAGAATATGTCACTAAATGGGTAGAAGTAAATGATATTACACATTCTGGGGATGAGAAGGTGGCAACTTTCCTCTATGAATAAATATTTACAAGATATGGTGTACCACAAGAAATAGTCACTGATCAAGGAACCTAATTCACTACTAGTTTAATTACTACCTTGTTCCAAAAATATGAGATTAGGCATAAGAAATCAATTCCATATCATCCATAGTCTAATGGACAGGTGGAAGTCACCAATAGGGAGTTAGAAAATATTTTGACCAAGACTATTAGTATGTCCCATATAGATTAAGAGGCTAGATTTCCTATAGTTTTTTAGGAATACAAAATCACATGGAAGACCACTATAGGCTTCACCCTATATGAGTTGGTATATGGGAAGAAACCTTGTTTTCCAATTGAATTTGAACACAAGACCTTACAGACACCACTAGAAATCGGGATGGATATATCTATAGCATAACAAGAAAGGCTTCTACAACTTAATGCCTTAGATGAATACAAAAAATAGGCACTATAGAACATAGAAATTGTATAGTAGTAGTGGATTAGATGGAATGATAGGTATATTAAGACTAGGCAATTCAATATAGGAGATTGGGCCCTTATTTTTGATCCAAAATACAAAGATCATAAGGGATAACTCCAGACTAGATAGATTGGTCCATTTGAGATTGACCATATTTATGATAATGGAGAAGTACAACTCCGGACCATTGATATGGTAAGATTCCATCTATTAGTTAATGGAAATAGACTAAAGTTATATAAAACTCCACTCAATTAGGAGGAGTTTACCAAGAATATACATAAGAAATTACAAAATGGATTCAATTATGTATTGGATCATCATGATGTCTCACCAGACAAAAGGAGAACCAACTAACAAAAATATGAAGAAGGAGAGAAGGACATTCTAGCCCTCCTCTAACATGAAGAATGAGACCTTTGCTTAGTCCTTGACTAGTCACCCTCACATCTAACCTGGTAAGGATCTAGAATAAACATTCTATTGTAGGCAATACTTAGAGTCAAAAAAATAAAAAATCCAATAATGAAAAACCTTTTGGGTGTTGTTAGTCATTTATAGGTAGAAAACTAGCTTGCTAGCTACTTAGAATTATAAAAAGGGCCTAAATATAAAACTAGCTTGCTATCTATTTAGGGGTAAAAACTAAAATGGATAATAAATAATCATTTTAAGCAAAACTAATCATCTTCCTATCACACATCTTTTTTTCTAGTTTCTTCCAACCTCCATCTTCAATAGCTATGAGCTCAGTTTATAGTTGCTACAGATAAGAAACAACTAGAAAAAGGAGTTTATAGGTACTCCTAGAGCTACTAAGGGTACCCTCACCATTGTTATAGGCACCTTTGTTAATGAAGGTATTACTCTAGTTGCTACGAGCTATTTTGTAGCTTCTATGAGCACCTTCCTCACCATTGGACACAACTTTGTAGTTGTTATGGGATCCACCTATATTTGTTTCAGGTACATACTAACCCCTATATACACATCTCTAGTGCATATAGGTTAATTATTCACAAAATATAAGCTATGGGATTTTGAGAAATCCATGAAAGACACTAGACAAGCTAGAAGAGGAGTGAAGGAAGATTAGAATAAAAAAGTCAAACATTTCTAAGGAGTGACCATACCCTTGAATAAAAAGGTAAGAGCCAAAATAAAGACATACACTTCCAATATTCATTTGGAGTGTTGTAGACTAAAATTTATGGCTATAGGGACACACATGAACTACTTTCAACTTTTAGTCATTTCATGGAGATGATTTCACTATGTCAAATAGTGAGATCTAGGTTTTTTTTTGGAGCACAGGTCCCAAGTTTGAAAAACCAACTGGTTGCCAAAGTAAAAGTTCACTAGGCATAGAATCCACCAACAAATATCCTCATTCAATGGGAGTAAGACATCATAGAAATAAACCATCAACAAGCTAATGCAAATGAGCTTAAAGAGCAATAAAACCCTCATCTACCCTCCTCCATGTTTATATAGGACCTAACTTAGATAAAACACAAAGATATATAGTAACCACCTTGTGTAAGAATGGAAATAGTCTATCATCTCACTACAAGACCCATACTCTAGTCCTATGTAGGCTATCATGATTTTATATAAGTTTCTAATGGCATCATTAAAAGCCAACATCTTGTGATCCCATAATTACTCAAGGGGACACTATAGCCAATTTATGACTACCAAGATAATAGTTGTATGAGGAAATAATAAGATAAGTTATATTCAAGTAAACACTCACATTTACCTTTGTTTTATGTAACCCTAGGCATAAACCGTTAAAAATATATGGTGTATATTTTAGTCATTAAAAATCATTTTTATTTTTAATATAGAATACATTATATTAAAAATCATATTTAATCATTAACACATCATTCATTGAGTCTTGTCCCCACTCACACTCATACCCTCATCATGACCCCATCTTCTCTCTTTGCATCCTACTCATTCCATATCACTTGGGGACAAGTGACACTTCACATGGGAGGGGGTAAATGCTATGAGAAATCAATTCCACATACTCTAGGATAGTCTATGTATGCAAATTGAAAGCCCATGATGACACCATAAAATTAATAGGGAGAATAATCACTTTTATTGTTTTCCACTTGTGATTACAACCCATTCAAAAAAATCCCAAAGCATGACATTACCCTAATTTATAACCTATAACCTTTAACCACAACTACCATTATTGAAAACAACCTACTTTGATATAGGTAGAACACTCAAAGTAAAATTGAAGGTGTTAATAATTATAAATTGAAAGAGTCAACAAGAATCTAACCTAGCTAGAATGGGAGTGTCAGTAGTGAAAAGGGAAGCCTTAGGTCACAAATAACTACAAAGAGACCCAAACAGTTGGGCCTTCTTCAGTAGTGTTGGATGGACCACTTATTGTGATAAACTGTAGCATTTTTTAGAACCTCTTGCTAAGGAATTTGTAGGGTCCCTTACAGGAGATCAAGTGATTATATATGGCATTACATTCCCAATCACTAAAGAAATGGTAAGCTAGGTTATGGGCTACTAAGCATAGGGAAAAATTGGGAGGACAAACCTAATGGTCAAATAGTTAGATAACATTTCTACTAGGGAAATAAAAGGCTAGTGCTAAAGAAAGGAGGTGTAGAGAGACTGAGCCTACCCCTAGCTTAGAGGGAATTAGTCTTATATATCATCAAATATCTGACCTGTGAAGGAAGGTATTCACTAATTTATACTCTTTAGTTTAAAGTTTTGAATCACTTAAGGCATGATAGGACCATTAATGTCTCAGACCACATATGTAATATCCTAAAAAAGATGTCTAAAGAATACCAAAATGGGGTTGAGAAAGCTCTATCTCATCATTTTTTGATATGGTTGATAGTTAAACATGGAATAAGCACTATTAAACCCAACCTTTGCTAGGAGCAATTTCTAATCCTAGGGACTGGTGAACCTCAGTAAGAAGATGGAAAAAATGATGGGGGATCTCCTAAAGAGTAGGCCTAACATATTGAACAAGAAAGTAATATCAAGACTAGTGTAATTGGTCAACTTGTAGCCACTGAAGGTTCATATAAAGTTGTTATGAGTAGGAGAAGATGAATAAATCTTGTCGTAACTCTTGAGGACATAGAGGAGGAAAATACACCCACAAAAATTGGGTATAATATTACTTCTCACACTATTATAAATATATTATCACCAAAGATTGAATCTTCCACCATGGCTTCTTCAAAAGAAGAAGAAGTTCTTCCATTAATAGATACATATGAAGAACAGGTTCTAATAGCCATCCCTCTTCAAAAGAAGAAGAAAACTAAAGAGAATAATACTTTTTTATCAAGGAGAAAGAGACCTCCTCCTAGGATATCTCAAAGAATTAAAATATAGAAGACAACCCTAGCATCCTCACCCATAAACATTAGTGAGGATGAAGGGAAAAAGAAAGATCTCAGAATTTGAAAGACCTCTGACGAGTTCAAGATTATAGAATGGTCTACTAAAGAAGAGTCTACCAAAGAAGAATAAATATAGTCACCTAAGCCACTTAAATTTACTAAGGAAGACATGGATCTCCTCACATAAATTGGGTACATAAAATAATATCTGAGAATGTTAGATCAACCTATAGAAGAAGAAGATTTATTTTAAAAAAATACTGTGGAAGAAGTAGAAGAGTAAGATATAGTTCCTCATTACCAGGAGTTCTAAAATTTGAAATAATCCATGGAAGATATATATATATATATATATATATATATATATATATATATATATATATATATATATATATATACATATATATATGATAAGGGATAAAATATAAGAGTTAAAAGGAAAAAGAGGCCTAAAAACACTCTTGGGAGCTTTAAAATTGATAGAGCCATCCATGGAAGAAGAATCAAGGAAGGAAAGGACATTAGAGGAGCTTGTAGCAACTATTTTGATAGTGTTTATAGTAGCTTCACCCACTGTACCTATAGATGATATTAATGTACACATAGAGGAATTTTTAGTAGATAATACTCTAGCTTTGGTATCATTTTACAAAAGATTTTCCCCTATAGAAGAATAAATGATTGAGGTGGACCTCTCAGCTACTTGGACAGCTAGTTAGACTGATGATCTTTTGAGTTTTCTTGAAGAAAAATTTAGTGATGATGAAACTTACCATAAGGATTTGGTACAAAGTTTTATGGTATATTTTGAATTAAGGGAACAACATGAAGATTTGAAGGAAAACCTAGAAAAGGTTGAGACCCAAATCACTTATTTGAAGGAAAAGATCACTAATATGAATGAGACCACTAATATGGCATAGGAATGTAGATCACCTTATAGGGTGTATGTTGTATAATTATAAGAAATATGGCTTAGACTCAAATATGATAGGATCTATAGTGATCAGTCCTACATGGTATGTGACCCTAAGTCTTTCTTTGAAGTGTATAGGCATGTTGATCCTAATTTCTAAGCACATTTGAGTGATTTTTACATACACCAATATGTTGTACCCCATGATACAAATTGGAATCCAAAAATATACCTATGGGATGTCAAATTTAATGAATTTACATCATATGTCCTTAATGAAACAAGAAGAAAGAAATAGGTGGAGGACTATCAAGAAAAATAAAAAGAGGCTACCCTAATGATTAGGGGTGAATCAACTAATGCAGAATCGATAATAAATGAAAAGGATCTCCTTTATGAATTTATATACTAAATGAGCATGTATCACAAGTAAATAAGTAGAGGTATAAAATCACTACTTGAGTCTCATGGAGAGAGATGTAAAGAAAATTTGTGTTTCTTATTCTCATAGATGGTAGAACTTTTTGATGCTTTGAAAGAAAGGAGCCTTATTCCCCTCAAAACCTTAGGGAGGCCATACATAGGGTATATATGTATATTGATATTGTTAGGATAATAAGCATAAAAGGTTGGGTTTGATGTTTCACCCACCTATGTTTTGGTTTCCAATTCCTGATTGGGAGGGGGAGGTGGTAGCTGATAAAGAAGCAGATAAAAAAGGTGGAAGAACATAGATGATGCTAAAGGATATCTTCAAAGGGATGGGCTACACTGAGCCTTTAGATTTTAGGAAATTATATGGTTTTAAAATTCAATGAAGGCTTGCTCAAGGATAAGTAAGAGGTTAAGTAGGGGGTGTGATAAGGCCACTAATTTTTATATTTTATATCCTCATCCATACATAGTTATATATATTTTTCCTATGTAAATCCCTATAAGCATCCATGACTCAAGCATATGAATGAATCAATTTATGGTTTTATGTTTGCATTGATATATACATGTTATGTTATTAATTAATGATGTTTTTTATTTGATTAGATTATACTTGTGTAACCTTATTTAACAAACATTTGAAGGGTAAAATAAGACTACAAGAAAATTGTTTGGGCACAACACTTATAGAGAAGCTCGCAACAAAAGGGGCTTCCAACTCGTACCATGATGGCTTCCACCTATAGGTTTCCCATAAGAATTATAGGTTTTCACCTACATATTGCCTATAAAAACTACAAGTTTTCACCTACAAGAGCCTATAGCCACTATGTAAAATAGAGCTATTATTGTGATAAGATGTAATTGGTTCTTAAGGACACATCCAGTTGTCTTAGAAACCAATTGGATGATTGAATAACATCCTCCATAACTATTATACAGACCCCTCACGTGAAAAGAATAATAGATGTGTTCCCAAATGATGAGTAAGATAAGGATAATGTAAATGAGAAAAAGAAGTAAAATAGCAAACTAATATATATTATGCTTAACCCAGTCAGGCCCAAAACAAGTAACTTTCAGTTACTAACCACCTAAAGGTTGACTAGGTCAGTTGCAAAGTATTTTTACCTTTTTTAGTTTAGTGTTCTTTGTTGAAACTAATAAACTACCTTATGTATTTAATGGTAGAACCTAGATTATATCAGGGGTTGAAGAATAATGATAAGAGAATTGTAAAAGTAATTGCATTTTAATTTTATGGAATATTGTAATCTTCTATAGCAATATTTAATTATTACAGATCTAAGTAAAGAGAAGTTTGATTCTAAAAGAAGATTTTATGAGTATCTTGGAGAAGGATTGGAATTTAGTTCTGAATGAGGAAGGGCCCCCTTAGAAGGAGTTGTAGTGAAGATCCTGACCTTTTTTAGATTAAGTGTGTTGTGTGAGTTGATTTGATTATTAGTTTGATTATAAATTGTAATGAATGTGTGATTCATAAGTGTGAAGAATTTTTGCATTTATATTATAATAATTTCCTAGTATAACTATATGGTGAAATCAATATAAGTTCATTGTACTAAAAATATTAAGAAAGACATTCTATAGATCAATAATGAATATATAGTGTTGATATCCTTGAAAAGTTTACGTACCCTAAGTTGACAATTAATGTTAATCATACTCAAGAATTTGGTATTAGCTGGGTAATAAATCCAACCAACATTGGTAAACATAGAGTTTTAAAGGATCTTAGAATAGCTAGTAGACCATTTATTTTACCAATCCAAGAAACCATAATGAGTAGTTCAAGTTTTAGTAATATTAAATATCTGATTTAGAAAGAGGATGAGTTTCATAACACTAATTTAATTGGAGCCTTAGGAGGTTTGGCCACACTTTGCTATAGTAGGACTGTCAAAGGTAAAGTTATTTTTGATAGTACTGGCCATCATGTCTTTCTTTCTACCTCTACGATTAATAATAGTTCTTGGATTATTTTAAATATTTATGCCCCTAATACGCAACTTGGTAGAAAAAAAGCTTTGGGATAACATTTCAAATTTTATATATTCTTTTTATGATATTTACTGGATCATAATGGGGGATTTCAATACACCCTTATTTCTTAGTGAAAAATAAGGGCAAAATATGGATTTATCAATGAGTATGGAATAATTAGAATATTTTATTGCTAATAATAACCTTGTTGATGTCGATCTAAGAAACACTACTTTTACTTGGAAAAAAAAAGAATAGGTCACAACTTCATTTAGTGAAAACTTGATAGATCTTAAAATATTTAAGTTGGTTCACCAGACAAGACTTTTACCTCTCTGCTATACTTAGAACTAGTTTAGGTCATAATCATATTGTTCTCAATTTTTAGATATTTATAGGAAAGACCTAACTCCTTTTCATTTAAAAAAATTGTGCATGTAACATTTTAGTCTTTAAGATAAAATCAAATAGTGGTGGGATTTTAAGGTAGAAGGGACAACAATGTATTCCTTAGTTCAAAAACATAAAAATGTGAAGTTCAATATTAAAGTTTGGAACAAATAAGTTTTTGGAAACATTTTTGTCAAGAAGCAATAATTAAAGATAAGATTAGTAGGCTTCAATATAAATTAGAGCAATTTGGTATGAATTAAGTAGACTATTTAGAGGAGAAGGATCTTCTTTGTCAGTACCATAACCTTAATGCTTTAGAGGAGACCTTTTGGTGGCAAAAATCTAAAGTTTTATGGCTCAAGGAAGGAGATCACAATACTAAGTTCTTCCATCTTACAAATATCAAGCATAGGAGTTTTAGTATAATTTTTGAACTAATTAAAGATGAGGGTAGCCTCAGCTCTGAGAAAGAGGTTATTAATAGTGAAGAAATTAAGTTTTACAAAACTCTTCTCAATGATAATTTTTAGCAGTAGGTTCAGCCACTTCAATAGGAGGAACACTACATCTTGGAGTCTATCCCTACGAACTTAATAAGTATAGATAAAAATCTTTCCTTTTACAAGCCAACTAATATGGTGGAGCTCAAAGGTACTATCTTCTCTGTGGATGGGGATATGGCTCTAGGACTAAATGGATTTATAGGATGTCAATGAATTTCTTGATAAAAAACTCTTCTTAAAGAATTAAACAATAATTTTTGGTGTTGATCCCCAAGAAAATTGGTGCTCATAACTTTAAATATTTTAGGCCTATAAGTCTTACTAATACTATGTATAAAATTATCACTAAGACTTCAGCTTCAAGAATTCAACCTTTGCTCAATAAGATCATTTTTATTCAATAAGGAGGTTATGTTAGTGAAAGAAAAATTCAAGATGGGATTGTGGTGGTTCAAGAATTGGTCCATTCCATGGACAAAAGTGGTAAATATGGAATGATTTTAAATTGGACATGAATAAAGCATTTGATAGAGTCTCTTGGAGATTTTTGAATAAAGTCCTTGCCTACTTAAGATTTGATGTAAAATTCAAAAGTCTTGTTAAAGAATGTTTATCCACTCAAATGTTATCTATTCTCATGAACGGTTCACCATTGGGTTTCTTCTCTAGTAACCATGGCATTAGACAAGGTGATCTACTTTCACCCTTTCTCTTCATTCTTATGGGTGGACTTAGTAGAGATATTTCTAATATAGTTAGAGAAAGCAGTTTGAAAGGCTTTAAAATTTAAACCCTTGTTAAAACTATATCTCATAAATTTTTTAATTTGATGATACCATTTTTATGCTCTATGCCTCAGTAGTGGAATCTAAGAATATGATTAGAATACTTTCTTTTTATGAGCAGGTTTTAGGTCAGCTTATCAATTTTGATAAAAGTTTTCTATACTTTGCCAAAACTCACTAAGACACCAACACAAAATATCCAAGATTTTTGAATTCCAAATTGTAACTCTTCTAACTACTTACCTTGATATGCCACTTCTCTAGAAGATTACCTTTAGAGGTTTGGAACCCACTCTTAGAAATATTTCAAAGGAATCTCTCAGGTTGGAAAGGATCCTTGCTTTCTTAAGCTACCAAGTACCTTCTTATTCAAAGTACTCTACAAAATCTACCACTTTATTTAATATCTTTGTTCAAGATTCCTTCCAGTATTATTAATAATATTGAGAACATTTAAAATTGATTCTTGTGGTTAGGGGCTAAAGAGCATAAAAGATATCATCTTATTACGTGGGAATTTTTTTTTCAACCTAAATCTTTGGGTGGTTTAGGTTTAAACTTAATATTAATGAATTTATATCTTATTGCTAAGATGTGTTGGCATCTTCTAAATGAAAAATTACTATGGACTGATGTTATTAAAAATAAATATCTTTATCATTTAGATATTTCTAATTTTATCTCCACTGATAATCTACCTAGTGGTTCCTCTTTTCAGAGAAATATTGTTCATTTAAATCTCTCATCTATAATGGAAGCTAATCGAGACTTGGAAATGGTGATCTCATTTCCTTTTGGAATGATAAATGGTGCTTTTCAATTCCTCTCTCTTTATTTCCTTATGGGTAGCCTTTATGTAATCTGCTTTCTTCTATCTATGAGGATATGGTAAGATGTTACATTAATGAGGACAATTTAAGGAATTTTTGGAAACTTTAAGCAAGCAAGGGAGGAACTAAGAGTTACAGGTTTATCTTCAAACCCTTCAAAATAGTTTATAGCATGTTTACATCCCTTCTATGGACAAGCAAGATGAACTAATGTGGATAGATACTATCCATGGGTATTATAGTGTAAAAATGGGTTACTTGCTTTTTAAAAATCATGTTGAGCCTGATATTCTTTGGAAGGATGTTTGGAATAAGGGTCTTATTCCCAAAATAAATATTTTTCTTTGAATTTTGGTTCAAAACAAAGCTCTCATAATGGAAAACTTAATCAAAAGAGGTCAGATGATTCCCAGATTAATTCTATGTAAGGAGCATGAGGAAATGACTAACCATCTTTTTATTCATTATCCTTTTACTACTACTCTTTGGAATGATATTCTTACAATTTTTAATCTTTAGTGGGTCATACTATACAATATTTATAATTTTTTAAATTTATGGAAAATTCTATTCAAGAGCAAAAAAATTAAAATGCTTTGGAAATTATCCTTACCCCATACTATTTGGACCATTTCACATGAGAGAAATATTATATTTTTTTAATGAAACATAGAATGATACTAACTAGGTTAGTATCATTCTTTCCTCCAGGATTAGAGAAAATCTTTCCATTTGTAAAATCAAAGAGGATCATCAGCCTTATAAGATTGAATAGGATATTTTAGCTAGATGGAACATTTATTTAGACTTAGACTCTTTTACTATGGATAAGATTAGCTTTAGTAAAAATTTTAAATGGAAAAGTCCTCATTTGGGTCGGATAAAACTTAACTTCAATGGAGCATCAAAAGGTAATCCAAGAATATTTGGTGGGGGAGGAGTCTTCAGAGATAGCAAAGGTGGTTTTATTTCTTCTTATGCTAGCAACAAGAGAATCAAATCAAATCATTATGCTGAAGCTCTTGCTTCTCTTTGGGGTATTTGGTATGTTAAATATTTGGGTGTTGACAAACTCTAAATTAAAATAGATTCTTTAAACATCATAAGGTGTCTCAATAAATCCTCCAATCCTATTTAAACCATAAAACATTTTATTGATGAAGGCCTTTTGATTTGTAATTATCTTATTGAGACTAAAGTTTTACATGTCTATCGAGAGGGTAACCAACTTTATAATCTTTTAGATATTATTGGTATTTAATGTGAAAAAATCCTTAGATGGATAGATTCTCAAATCATGCCCAAACACTTCATAATTAGACAAGCATGTGTTGATTCAGATCAAATAGAAATTTGTTTGAGTCATGATTTTATTCACTTTGGGATGTGGAGCCTAATAATTAATAGGATAGTGAGGATATCTCCCTTAATTTGGAAATATAATTCTTAACTTATCTTCATTCCTATCTCCCATTTCCTTGGCTTCCTTAAGAAAGAGTTTCTTGGTGTTTTATTTGTAGTTTCAAGTAGGACGAGTGTTGAACATGTCAAAACTAAGGGTACCTTCAACAAAGCATAGGAGAAGGATAATGTATTATGGGAGTATTTTTTGTTGGGAGGGTTTTTTAAATTTTCTTCTTAGGGTTCATGGGCATGAATCTCACATTTCACAAAAAATTTCTAGGAATTGGAAAAAAGGAAGGTCAATATCAGAGGGAAAGAGGTTGTCATTACTAAGGGTTTAATTTCTTTCATCACAGGCCTCAAAATTGATGGATATAAGTTTCAATGTAACCATTGTAATAAATATCATGAATTGGATACTTTCATTGTGGGGGATGAATATATAACTCCATACCATGGAGGTTTTATTAAGACCTCTCTACCTAATGTTTTTGACAAGCTTGCAAGGATCATTATGTAATTCTTGACTCTGGATGGATGACACCATGTTATCAAAATATTCCATTTGATTTTATTAAATAACTTTAGGCATCATATTTTAGTTATTTTTCTATTATTTCTTCCTAATTCTATTGAATCTTCTATTCAAAAATTGCAAATGGGGAAGCTTGCCAAACCCTCTCACCAAGTTGTCATTTTGCTCCTACATCTCCATTTTCTAAACTCTGCCCTGAGAAATAACCCTTACATTAACCTTACACCTATGAACCCCTTTCCTTCTTCTTCTAAAAAAAGAGGGGAAGGGGCATTTATGATGTTGTGAATAAGGATCCCAAGAAAAGGGTTCTTTATAGTCACTCAAAATAGGGAAACATTTTGGATTGTGACAAGGTTAATGTTGTACAAAGCCTTCTTTCCTTGAGTAACCCTTCTGATCATGAAAACTTTATTTTCTAAAATGAGTTGGATAATATCAAAACAAATTCCATGGATGTTATAAAGGAGATAAATAATCTTAATCATAGTTATAAAAGGAATACTATGCAGGTAGATTACAATGAGGATAACATGAAAATTGCTCAGTTTTAGATTCATAATTCAGGTGAAAAGGTTAATAACCTTTTTTGTAAGTTTAATGATTTGGATAATATCACTACTGGTATGGTGAATATTATTGGTACTCAGGCTACTATCATCAGTGATATTTCTATTATAATAGATAAGGGAGGTAGAGGTAGAATTAAAAAACATTCTAGGAAGAACAAGGATAATACCATGGCTAGTAGGCATTAGAACATGCATAACAACATGAATGAGTTAAGAGACAACCTCAATTAGATTCATAACTATTAGAGCATTCTATTTTATAAGCTACTTTTGCTTCTTTTTAGCTACTTTTTGGTATTTGTTATTGTAGCTCTGTTGGTTTTACTATTAAGCTAACTCTATATTATTTTCTATGATTATCTAGGTTTTGACCCTCTTGTAATAGGGTATGGACCCCTACCAAAAAAATAAAATTTACCCTTATCTAAAAAAATATTTGGGCTCTGGGAACTCAAAATACTTATCATTATCATGAAGACTAGTTATGTCATGGGTTAACAAGATCTTCACACATGGATGGCTCCCAATGACTCAAGAACTTTGAACATAATTTCAAAGCCAAAATTCATGGGTGAATGAAATGATTCCATGTGGAATGATATAAATAATCTAGATTCTTGGAGGGACTTTTAATGCATTTCTATTAAATACAGATAACTACAAGTATATAGAATGTTGACAGATGTCATGATCTAGGGAGCTTAATGAAAATTTTGAAGCTTGGGAATGGTATGCTACACATTAAAGCTTAAATACATTAAATATTTTTTGTTAGTCATGTTAGTTAACTAAATTAAAACCCAAATTTGAATAATCATTTAAAATATAAAAATAATCAAAAGTGGTAAACAAATCATGAATGATGCCAAGATCTAATTTTCTTTCTTTTAGAACTTTGTAATATAAATTAGACTTCAAAAACAACCTTAGGCTTATGTATATTAGATAAATACTTAGAATTTTTGAGGTTGATATGGAACATGAATGAAGATTTATAGAAATAATGGGCCCCTATTGAAATTTTGAAAATGGGGTGTGTTGGGTACAACAAATGGTGACTCAATGGGGAAATACTCTAATGTATTTGAAAACACGAAATATCAGTTGATGTCTCATAATAGAACCTCATTCTTTACAATAAAAGGATTAATAAACTAGTTAGCTAAAAGAGACTCTAAATTCCTCAAGCATCATACTAACCCTTTTTATTTCTGGGATATTTGTGTAATTTTTTGGAATTCATTTACCCCTTGTTATGAGAATTTTGGTAGATATCTGGATGAAAATTGTAGGTTTTGTTTTGATTTTTGATTTTATAAAAATAATAAGGGAAGATTGAGGATTACTCTACTACCAGAAAGACATCCATAGCCCTGATAAATATACCTCTGATTTCACTCCAATAATTACTCTACTTCTAGCTAGGCATCCATAGGCCCAATATAAGTTACTTAAATCACCCTCCTTCCATAAGTTTATATGATTTTTTTGCATAAAATAGATGGAAGTGTTGGGAACCACCATTATCTATGTATGTATAATATATTTTATTAAATATATCCCTATCAACATATATCCATTTCAATGCCTATTCTATCTCACCCATGTTTTAGCATATAATAGTGAAATTTATCTCTAGAAATGAGAAGTATTTCTAAAATTATTATTGTCACTTATCTATCTAGCTGGAAGGGTTCTCAAATACATTTTATGACTTACCCTTCTAATCTCCCTATAATGTAATTTCACACAAAGTATTATCATTTTGCACTCACCTAAAACACAAGGAGAGAGAAAGGATCTAGGTTAGGTTTGAGTTAGTTATGTGCAGTGATGTGTTTTCCAATACTTGGATGGGGTATCTGGGTGTGTGATTATGGGAGAACATCATGAAACTAATAAAACAATATTAAATAATAATATTTAGAGTGAATGGGAGAGAGGTGTGATATAAGTGGGATTTAAAGATCAACTCATAACTATATTATCAGTAGTATAGCCACCTTTTCCAAAAAATGCTCACAAGAATATCTTTATTAAATAATATTAATTATTATAATAGAGAGAACAAACAAAGTGGAGTCCTAATAGTTATAAAGTAAGGAACATAGACCTAGGACCCTAAATTCCCTACTCCTTAGCTAACTTATGTTAATCAACTTCCCTTTTTAAGGGTAGTCTTCTCCTCTTTTTAGCTCCTTTGTTTCTCCATTGGTAGTCTCTAGTAGTCTTCTCCATTATCTAGCTAGTTGATTCCTCATCCTTCCACCACTATTTTATGGCTCCCTCTTCTCTTTTTCTCCTAGCTTATTTACTATTCTTATAACTCTTTTCCTACCTAAAAAATGCCATTATTCAAAATTAATACCCATTTTCATATTTAAAATGATAGCTTGGCCCAAGGTCAACTACCATGTTATCTATTATTGCACTAAAATAACTCTATATTAGGATTGAAATCTATCCAATTCACCTATTGCTTTCCCCCATAATCTCCTTTATGATTACTATGTCCACATGGTTACTTTTCCCTAAGTCCTACCACTTTGACATGTGGCATGCATTGTCATAGACTTTAAAATTAACATTATGCTTTGATGATAATTCCATTTGAGGTACAATTTGGTTATGCAATTTGGATTATGTACACCTATTAACTAATACCAATGATTTATTCTTGAAGTGCACAAGCATGAATTTGTCTAGTACTTAACCAATTTTGGGGGTCAATATCAACCCACACTAAACTAGTTTTCCATCCCCAAATAATAAGTTCTTCTAATTTATATCCTTACACAACCTAGTTACCCTAAAATATTTATCATAAGCAACTAGTTCATTTAAAGTTGCATAGTTCTATAATCCTTTTCTTTGTGACTCCTCCTGAGAAACTTTCCTTTCTTTTCAATGGCATTTATATGCACCTTACCAAACTGATATAGAAATTTTTATGGGGATTCATTATTATGTCTCTCTTGATGGTCCTTTTTACATGTCAATTCACCTTGAAATAGGTTCATGGCTCAATCCCTTTTCTCCAGAGATGGACATTTTAAAAGGTGTGTAGCCTTTCCATGAACTCAACATTCTAGATTAGCAACTAAGCTATAATTTTCCTTAAATATAGTCCAAATTGTCTATAATATGTTGAATTATTATCAATTTGATCACTAGCAATGGTTACTCGTGCCATCCTCTCTAGGGCATGCAAGTACCCTATTCTCACCTTATTTATTTTTCTTTACAAGAGTTTGTGATCTTGATTTTTTCACCTAAAAACTTCTTCATACCTCAAAGGGTTAAGATATTTTAATATATATGAGTGTATCTCATCCTTATAATTTTTGGTGAGGGGTATCAACCACTAGATGAAACCAAGAAACATCAGGTATAAGCCTTAAACTCATAGATCATATCCTACCTAGTCACAACTTCCTTTGAAACCCAAATGGGCCTAATGACCAATCACATAAAATGGTAGTGGGGATTTATACCATACTAATACTCTATCTCATCATCATATCCATTCCTTGAATTTTCACTAGCATTTAGGGGTTTTACTCCATCACATGTTGGTTAGGCTTGCAGTGCTACCAATTTTTGCTGGTGTGAATATGCACTTGATGACCTCTTACTACTTTATTCTTTTATTTAGAGTGGGTTCATGCATGGAATCCTCTTGATTCATTTACATCTTATCTGGTATTTTCTATACTCTACCATTCCATACTTGATGGAGACCCATAAATCTATCATGATTCATATTCTACTTAGCTTCTTCCTTCAACCAATAAGTTCCTTTTTTCTCCTATACTCTCTGTAAGCCATTGATTTTATTTTGATATCCTGACAAAAATGGGATCTTCCATTCTAGATCCTCCTTGAAATCAACCAAGTCATGTCCATATGTTAGTGTGGCATTTTAATCTCCTTGGATCTAGTTCCTCCTATCTAGCCTCTAGAGCTTTGACCCCATTGGTCTGATTTTATCTTTCCTCTTATCTTGGATTTTTATATTATCTCCCCAATATAAATCCTCTTAATAAAAGACTACATTTTAAAGATCTCAATAGTCTCTTTTAGATTTTGTATTTATAAGTATAAAAAGAGTGACTAACTGATCTAGCTGATAAGTTGATAGTTGTCCATACTAACACCTATTTTTGCCTTGGTATATGATATCTTATCCAATCTGTGATTCAAAATTTTAAATTCTTGATAGGTGGCCAATATTTCAAAAGCTTAAATCCTTCACACACTTATCCCTTCCTAGTTGAGTCACTTCTTTCACCACTCAGCTCTAATATAAATAAATATAGATTGGGCCCAAGATTATATTAGTCCTAATGTATGTTATCTTATCCATTGCCATTTCTCTCCATCAGGCTAGTTACTTGGCTATAGCTTATTCCTTTTACATTGACATGACACATGTCCTTTCTTGTTTATCCATTTGACTTGGTCAACATGCCTTATCTTCCATGTGTTTTTATCTCTTTTGTGTGTTTTCCCATGTTCTATTTCATGCATTTCATTCAAACATCTTTGATATATGCCTCTCTTCCTTTCTATTCTTGGCACCATCTCCTACCCAAAACTAAAATATGCATCTAGTCCTCTAGTGTAGTGCTTCATTTGAGATGTGTCTATTTGGGTTTTGACACAAAATTTATTTTTGGTGGTGTAAACATGCCTTTTATAATTTTATATCATTATCCATCTATCATGCTAACTATTTAAATAAATTTCCTACTTGAATTACCCAACTATATATTAATAGGTGAGTGCATCTTATTACCGAATTTTTTTTTGCCACCAAACAAAATGGGTAGAAGGAAAAGCGATAAGGGAAACTTATTACACGATGGTGACAAATGTATTATTACACACAAATATAGATCTGGTAGTAATGAAAGTGTTTATAATTGGGTACATTGGTACCAAAGTGAGGTCCATTAAGTGATATTTTAGAGGGAATGAAAAAATAGAGAAACATGGTTCATGCATAGTATTTCTTTCATTGGGAACTTGTTAGGGTCATACCAAATATCTAATAGATGATTTATTCTTATAGGCATGGGATGGAAGTGATAGAGTCTTTAGTGTTTGCATTGGTTGAGTTTGATTATGCAGTCTTATAGGGTTTTTTTAAAAGTTGGAAGAGGAGGGTCACATTTTTATAGTCCTTGCCTTCCCACATCATTTCATTGTCTTGTAAGTTAGGTAGGTGGGTTTTGAATTTAGTGTTCTATGTGTAGGTTCAAATAAGAGGTTGGAATGTATTACCCTACATCATCACCAAGAAACCTCTAATTTACAATAGTTGGGTTATGGTGGTGCTGTGGTTGTATTCAAATTTTAGTTGTGGGAGGTGTAGACTAATGAAACTCACACAATCCCAAGATCATCAATAACATGGATGACCACATGTTCAATACTATTGTCCATTATTATGTATCAATATTTGAAGTTCATCTCCACATTATTAATTTATCACCATAGTATTTTAATCAATGTAGGATAGTTTTCTTCCTTTACTAACTCGATCACTTTAAAAGTGGCATTAAACTTGATATATTTAATCTTGACTTCAACATTCATTAACACTCCAATGGGTTTCACCATAGTTTTATCATCCATGGTCAAGAAGTGTGGTGATGGTTTCAATATAAGGCTACCTATCTTACACCATGTATCTACAATGAAGACACTAACTTCATCCCCTGTGTCTAGTGATACAACATAGATATACCAAATATTAATTTCTACATCGATGACTAATTCCTAACCATATTCTATGCTTTCCATAATGTTATATTATTCTTATTTGTTGGTGGTTATCAAAATTTTCAATATTGACACCATATATTGGTTTTGTAGTAATTATATTAGTTTAACAATCCCCTCATCTTGATACTATCTATCTTGTATTCTTTATCAGGTGTCCTCTTCTCATTCCTTAGTGGGCTAAAGTTTTTCTTGTAGTTTATAAATCACACTCAATATGTGGCTTAGAAATTACATATATCATACTCTATTGTCTACTCAATTTATGGTGCTAATTTTTTAGGTGTTGCTTATCATTTTAGGGATTTGTGTAGTCTTCTTGTTTTAGTTAAAGTATCATTTCATTAGACTAGGTTAAGACTTAGAATCAAGGCCCATTGTTCCTCTATCTTTGTCACCATCATGTTAGTGATATTTGTGCATAATGGATCATTCCATCATACTTATTTTTCCTAAATTTCTATATTATATTTTATACAAATCTTGAAAGTCTTTAATTAGGTACACATCTTGATAATAATTGCGCATGGGATGATAGGGGTAGTCTCATGGGATGTGTTTTGGTGAGCCATACTTATAGTAATAACATGGTGGAATTATGCCTTAACCTCATCCATTGGTGGCATACCTTTTTATATACTACTTCATGGGATAATCATATCCCAAATTCTCATGTCCATACCTTGATGATCCTATAGTTATCTACCTTGTGCTTTGTTCTTGAGTTTCATGGAACTCATCTATCACCTGGTAGTTATCTATGTTGTGGTTAAAATTATTACAAGATTTAAAATACATGGACACCTTAGTTTTTGTTATGCATTACAATAGGGGTCATTTCTAAGTCTCATGGATCTCATGAAAATCTTTACATGAGATCTTCAAGGTACATATGTTCCTCCCATGATAGTTATTCTGATTATGGCCTTCCTTTTGGTAATCCACACACTATAGTCTCAAGAATGTAACTTATTATTAATTTTACAAAATATATTGTAACATAATACTTATAGTTTTTACTTACATAATAATGTATATTATGGCCACTAATTTTGTCATCTTATCCAATTCTACACATAATTTTGCCTCTAGCACCTATCGTGGTTTAGTAAATTTATACATAGAGAGGGAACATTAAATCAAGGCACATATTAATATAAACTATTTTAATTGTTACACCATGTTTATTTTATATGATATCCTTGAGATCATATTTTTAAACCTAGCATCATAGGAGTGAACACTTTCCATTAGATCTTGCTTTATCAATTTTAATTATTTGATGATTTATTGTTCAAGCTCTAGGATATCAATCTCTCCTATTAAGTCATCCTTAAATTAGTTAAAATCCATAATGGTCTATGTTATATTTAGTTTTACGTATCACTTATGTGACCATTCCATCAAAGTGGTGGTGAAATTATCCACCTTATTTTTTAATGATGTAATATCCATGGATCATTAAATTAATTTACATTTATGAATGTACTCTTTATCACTCTCAGTTACTTAGTAATAATGGAGGTTCAAGGCCATCTAATAATGGGTATGGGTAAAGGTCATGATAATGGTCACTATTTTTGGAGTTTTCATCCCTGGTGTGTTTCAAGATGGCATCCCTAACCTTTGACTTCCTTCTACCTATTGGTTGACACCCATGGATGTTATTGGGTTTTGTATAGCATGTCCTCTAGTGGTTTGAGGTACCTAAGGTCCTATTCATGATCCTCAAATTCCTTATACACCTCCTTAAAATAGGTCACTATTTTGGGGATCCTCAGTTATAAGTTTTTCCATAACCCTTTGTTGTATATCCTCTTACTCTAAAGATCCATTTTCTTGATTTTGGGTGTGAGGTATAACAATGCCATCCACCTCATAATTTTGATATTACTCCTAATGAAATTGCAAATATATATGATCTCAAACATCTTGGTCTTAAGGCTCAAGTACTCCATTCATAGATTATTATTAGTGAACTCTTCTTTGAGTTCTCATGTATTCTTCTAAATCTTGCTCGTGTTCATCAATGCTCATTTGTTCATTGTTGGACCATAATCTTACCATGTGAGAGTCCTCATCAATAAGTTCCTAAATGCTATTGGTCCTTGTATCATATCCTAATTTGGGATATCTCCTCTTTTTAGGATCCATCTTGACCACCACTCATTGTCTATTCTCATTGTATTAGTGCATTATAAGCTTAGAAATTCTTGGAATCTCCATCTTGAAGTAATTTTTTATAATTCTCAAGTCCAATATTATACTAATTTTCATTTCAACTCACCTATGTGAATATGGTTAGTTCAACCATCTATCTGAGCACTCTTCAAATACACCTTCATCTAGCTACTATAGTAACAAAATGTAATTGGTCCTAACAACATAACCAAAAATGTTGTTGTCAGTCTAATTAGCTAGAAGGGTTCTCGATTGCACTTGCCATCTTACCCTTATATTCTCCCTATGATGGAATTTTATGAAATGAATTATCCTTGAGTGATTTCTTAAATCACAAGGAGAGAGATGATCTATATTGGTTTGAGGTTAGTTACATACAATAGTGAGTTCTATAGTATTTGGATGGGGTGTTTGAGTGTGCTTATAGGAGAACCTCATGAAACTATTAGTAAAATAGTGAAGATAAATACTAAGGGAGATGGGGAGAGCGATGCATTATAAGTTCTCTATAAATATCAAATCATAACTATCCTATCAATAGTATATCCACATTTTCTAGAAAACACTCACAATAAAATCTTTATTAAATAGTATTAATTATTAAAATATAGAGTACAATCAAAGCGGTATCTTGATATTTATAAAGTATCACTCATAGGTCTAAGACCCTAATTTACGTACTCCTTAGACAACTTGTGTTTGTTCATTTCCATTCTTCATGGTAGCCTTATATTATTTCTTAGCTCTTATATTCCTCCATTACTTGTCTCTATAAGTCTTTTTTCTATGTCATTGATTAACTCCTTGTCCTTCCACCACTCTTTTTCAGCTCCCTTTTCTATTTTGCTCTTAGCTTACTACCTACTTTTATAACTATTTTCTTGCCTAAGATATACCAATATTTAAAAGTACAACCCATTTTCATAATTTAAATGTTATCATGGCCCGAGGTCAACTACCACATTGCCTATTGTCATACCATAATAAATTTATGTCAAGATCCATAGCCAACCAATCCACATGTCACTTTCCCCTATGATCTCCCCTACAGTCTCTATGTACACATGGCTAATTTTCCATAGGTCATACCATTTTATCATGTGGAATGTGTTTGTATAGACTTGATATTTGACATCTACTTTTTTGGCAATTCCATTACTAGTGTGTGCATTGATTATGTAGTTTATATTGATACACCTATCTACTAGTGGTATTGATTTTTACCTAAATAGTGAAAGCACATGTTTTTATAGTAATTAGTTAATTTCAAGTGTTAATATGCATGGATATAATAGAGTAACTCTCAAATACATGGTGAAATTATTTATTCTAGATAAAAATTTGATTTTGTTTATAATACATACCTTAATCCATGAGTTATTTAAGTACTATCAGAATAAATCTTGGTGAATGCTAATTATGTACTTATTTAGTCATCCCATTTATTATGGAAAGTATTTCATGATTAAATCATAATAAATTGATTGGAATGTTCTATATTTTTAGGAAAATTAATCTATAAATCCATAAAACTAATTATGACATCAAATGCTAAAAATAATAAACTAATCTAAGAAAACATGAAATCTATTTAAGGAAACAAATGATAGGTAGCATAAAATATACTCTAGAAAGTAATAAACCTAATATAATCCTAGTTATATATTTGAAATCATAATAATTTATAAGCATATATAGCTGGAGTAGCCATGAAATAATGTTTTAAAGACCATCCATTGACTAGAAAAGAGGCCATTCCCTTGGAGGTCCTTCAGATAGAAAACATTGTTACCTAGGATTTCATATATGTAGTACAACCCAATCCATAAGGGAGTGAATTTATCATTATTCCCTTTCTTTTCATATGCCTTATCCCATAAAACCACTATATTTTAAATCCTAAAGGATTTGATTTTTGATCGCTTATCAAACCACCTCTTGAAAATGTCTTGTTTGTTTGTTAAATTTATGCAATGTGTTCATTCAAGCATCTTCTATTTGAACTATTTATAACAACCTAGACTAGATTCTATCATATTCTCCCCTGTAATATTGTATGAAATAATACATTGGTAGTTTAGGAGTGATTATAAAAATTGGATGCCATACATACACTAGCATTAAGGGTGAGGCCTTAATGGCTTACTTATGTCTTGTCTTGTTTTCCCATATTGTATATCTCAGTAGTAGGTACATTTCTCTAGGTTTATATTGTGTTGATTTATTAATGGAATCCATCAAGTTTTTATTGGTGGTCTCAACAAATCCATTCCCTTGTGGATATTAGTTTGATGAAAACTTGATTGTAATTTGGTTTTCATGGGCCCATTCTATAAATTCAGCTGACTAAAACATTGGTCCATTGTCACAAACCAATAAAATTAGGGTCCCAAACATGGTGATTATATTTTATTATATAAATTTGATCACATATTTGGATATAAAATTATTGGTATCCATAGCCTCTATCCATTCGATACAATAATCAGTGGCTATTAGGAAAAACCTATGTCCTAATGTAGAGTTTAGATCGATCACTCCAACAAAGTCAAGATCCCATTGAGTAAAATGTCATCTCTTAATGACTAGCTGTGAAGGCATGGTGGTATTTACTTTCCATTTTCCAAATACCTAACATTAATGACATGTTCTAACATGATTATGGATTTCTTTAATTTTTTAAGGCTAGTAGTATCCCATTCTCAAGATTCTATGAGCTATTGCATTCTTATAATGATATGTCCACTACCTATTTTATGATGTAAATTATTGAGGATATATGTAACTTACTCTCTTGAAACATGCCTCAATTATATGCCTTCATAATTTTTATGTACAATACTCCCTTTTTATCATATAATGAGTTTACTTGAGCCTAAGGTCTTGCATTTTCTCTTTATTTAAATCAAAGGGACATGTAACTATGAGTAATTAGTGAATGATATGGGCATACCAATCACCACTAGCAACTTGCATTTCATTGATCTATTTGATATGAATGTTTGGATTTTTTAAAGTTATGAGATGGATCATCCCTTGGTCAAAAACTATCTTAGTTGGTCTAATTTCAAGATCAAATTCTTATAATTTTTTCATCCACTTACCTCTTTTTTTCCTAATTCATTCTGGCCAAGCATGATCTTGATAGATGGATCTAAAATGGTGACATATGTATTTTTATTAATAATATAGTGCCTAAAATTTTTCACAATTTTGATCTATATATATATATATATGTTTATCTATCATTGAATACTTTAAATCTACATCTTTCAGATTAGTACTCATGAAGACAATTGGGTGTTCATTATCATCTAACTTTTGTGTGAGTATTAATACTATAGTGTGTTATGAAACAAATGAATGAATAAATAAATCCTTAGTAAAATTAGGGATAATAAAAAATGGAGATTTGTATATATGAGTCTTAACATCTTGAAATGCCTTCTTGTCTTTAACTATTCATTCTATCTTAGCATGTTTATTTAACATGGAATTTAGTGTTTGACAATCTATATAAATCTATAAATGATTTTTCTCTTGAAGTTTATATTTACAAATAATAAATCAATTCTTTCTTGTTGCTAAGATAAATTATCCTCAAAATGATCTGGATTCATTATACGTCAATGAAAACCACATACTTGGTAATGACATGGATTAACATTTTTTATTTAATGACTCAAAAGATGATCTTCTTTGGATTCAGTGATACTCCATATCTTTTGAATCTATCAAATACCTTTTATATATGATATACATGATCAATTATATTATTCAAAAAAACTATGAGGTCATCCTTGTATATTATGATTCACTTACCAATAAGTCCCTACAAATCATAGTCCATAGCATGCTAAAAGGTTTATCCTATATTAATTAGTCTAAAAGACATTCTTTTACATGAAAAAGTGCCCCACTTGGTAATCAAATCAGTGTTTATTTTATCTTATAATTTCAAAATTAGTTGATTATAGCTATAAAATACATCTAGGTGTATATTATATCTTTTGATTTTATAACACCTCAGTCTTGTACACTTGGGAAACTCATGGCCATGGCATTTCTCTTATTTCTACACATGCCTTACTTTTGAAAGCCTCACATCTACTCTATTTTGTGCCCCTTGGCCTATCTATTAGACTTATCATCTTTATATTTATGACATATACATCTCATCTTTCCTAGAATGCTTAAAATTTACTTATATTATACCTATACAAGTTCTAAGCTTGTGCCTGCTCTCCTTCTCCCTAAACACTAATGTCTAGGTTATTTTGACATTACTAACGAGGCTTCATAAAAGTGTCTAGTATCATAAATCCATCCAATTTCCAAATTAAATGTATTATAATGGTTGTATTAAGTGATTTAATTTAAGTTATATCTCTATAGGATTAGTTTAAATATAATATCATCCCTTATTCATTCACCACTTATGAATACCTAGAAATCAAAATAAAAGATCACTAAAGAAGCACTCAAGTTTCCAAAAACTTTCTTATTATACCCTATTATGATATTAGTCATAGGAATATCCTAGATAAAAGTTTGAATTATTAAAGGATTAATCATAAGGTCATATTTTCCAAATTACAATCTAGGTCACTGTTGTAATTGATTTACACACATTGCATGATTCACATAAAATACAACACATAGAGGAGAAATACATGAGTCTGAAACCCTATTATAGAGTATTGGATATGTAGGTATAACCATTTAATAATTATTTCATTATGGGTTAAATTAACACCATGTTCCCACAAACCTTTGTTTCCCAATGGTCACATTAAATATGGAAATCTAAGGTTTTTTCATTTCACTAGAATTGACAATCCATGACCCATATTTGAATGCACTAGAGTGAAGGTAAATCCAAACCTAGAAGCATCCAATTGGTTGCATATTATTTGAGTGGATATTTTGTATAGGACACTAATACTGATGTAAGTGTCCTAGGCTGACACAAGTGTCTAGAGAGCTAGAGATACTAAACCTAAAATTTAGTGACTATTTTGAAACTATCTTCCTTCATGTTTCTTACTTGTACTATATACAATACTGTATTAGCATAGTAAATAACTAGTAATTTATTTTATGTCATGTATATATCTATCATAGTTTTACTTTATATTAATAGCCTATCTTGGTTTAATAAATTCAACATATGGTAAATTTTGAGTTCAACACATTAAATGGATGATTTTATATTTTATATTCACCCTTGTGGCCTATCATGTATATATCCTTAACCTTCAATTCATATAATATGTCTGAAACCAATGATGGATATCATACCTTTGATCATGATGATACCCATGTTCACAATGAAAAAAATCTTGATAAGGTTATCATATAAAAATATTATGATAATGAAAATCTAAAATCAATTGATAATTACCAAGTAGATAATGACCAAGTGCATGCAATTGCAATTATTTGTGAGTGCATTCAACAAAACATTTAAGATCTTGATAAAATATTAAAAATTATACTTGAAGCTAAAAATGTAAAAAACTTTAGTGGATACATATATCCACTTGAACACATTATAACTTAATACATCTAATTGTGGAACAAATTATGTATTCCAACCTTTGTTACCTAAAACTACAATTGATACATATATTATGAACTTACCCATTATTTCAACACAAATACTAGTTTCAATGCATATTACTACTCAAAAAAAAAAAAATTATCCCCTTTGGTGACTACTAAAATTACTAATAAAAATCCCATTGGGTGTATAGTTCAATCGATCCTTCAAGTCATAAAGACATTATAGGATAGAGTTAAAAACATTGAAAAAAAGGATTCAAAGTCTTCACATTCTAGAGATTTACAAGATGTGTTGCATAACCCTCTTGTGCTTGAAATATCTTTACAACCTTTGACAATTGGATTTGTTTCACCTAATTTCACATTTTATGATGGAAAGGGTGATCATAAAAAACATCTTTAAACCTTCTATGTAACATGCCTTGATTATGCTTTTAATGATAAACTTTTGAAAAAATTATTTCCAAGGATCCTCAAGGACTATGCTTTGAGGTGGTTTTATGAATTATCTCTCTAATTTGTGAAAGCATTCAAAGCTCTTGTAGATCAATTTTTGGCACACTTTTCTATTAACATTACTAAAAAGGTTTCCTGTGCTCAAATTTCAAAGATCAAACAAGGAACCAATAAACCAATCGATGAATATGTCTTGGGATATAAGATAATGCTAACCAAAATTACCAATCATTTGGCAGATAAAGATTTTCAAGACACATTCAAGTAAATATTGATTACTTCTTTACCTGAGTCCATTATTTTCAAAAACTTTCAATCTTTTATGACTTATTCCATATTGTATAAGACCATGAAATTAAGATTATGTCATTAAACAATCTCAATTATGTATCAATCACACCAACTTCATCTAAATCTAGTATATAATTTACAATTAAACCAAGTTATAAGGTAAAAATTTCTAAGCCTAAAAAGGAAACAACAACCATGGTTAACATAGTTACATAATAGCCTAATCAACTTGTCATATCTAATGCACCAAGGAGATAGTTTACATGTTTATTTGAGCCTCCTAATTCATTACACTTATAATTATTAAAGTTTTATCTTATATCTCTCCTTCTTCCTCTAAATGTTGATGTAAATAGACATATACCCAAATGATATGATACAAATGCTTATTTTAACTATCACCAAGGCCCTAGACATTTTATGAATAGATGTTTTACCTTAAAGCATAAGATCGAGGATCTCATTGATGACAAACATATTACATTTGATGATCCTCCAAAGGAATCACATTCATAACATGGTGATCAACATAAACAAAAAATATTTAATAATCCCTTGAAATACCATTCCAAAAAGGAACCTGATGTTCAAGTGGCATATAATTCTCATCTTCTATCATATTGTGGACACCCACTAGATGGGGTGATTGGTACTTACATGAGACATATACCGCATATGGTTTAGAGAGCTTATATTTCCTTTGATGATAGTGAAATTAAGTATGATGAATATAATATTCATTCTCTATTTATTTAAGCATACCTTGATAAACACCCAATACATAATGTTATGATTTATAATGATGAAAGTAAAATTTTTTGCACCATGACATTACTTATGCATTTGGGTTATACTCATCATTTTTTACACCCCTTTATTATATCAATAAGAGCATTCAATGGGACCTCCTAAAATGTTCTTGGTGAGATTGATCTACCTTTATATGTTGGTCCCACACATGTGGTTATACTTTATTAGTTATACCTTTTTATGGGTGTTTTGAAATGTTTATGGTATGAGCTTGGATACATAATCTTCGAGCAATACCTTCTACACTACATGGGCGTGTTAAATACATTAAGGACAATAAGGTAGTTATGGATTTTGATATACCATATGAAAATCTTATTGAACAAGATAAATTCATACCCATATAATTTATTATCAAGAATGTTAAGGATAATACACCATAAAAGGGTAATAAATGAGTAATCCCCTTTACTATGTGGCCAACACTTGAGAGACATTTATAGTGGAGATAAATAGTGGGTTCCATGGAATCCTCATCTTCTAGGAAGCATATTCAGATATCTAGAGCACCTAAACATGTTCTTACCATTTTACAAATAAACCATAGAATAAACCAACATGGGTTCTAAGAACCCATATTCCTTATATTGATGCTTCATGATCCCAGAGTCCCATTATACATATACTGAGCATCACAGATACTATAGTGGCAAATATTGCACTTATACATGCTCTTTGGTAGTACCACTAGTTTCTTATGCTAGGTTACGAGTAGGGAGATACATATGATCATCCTTTATATGAGATCATAAGATGATTTTGTCTCTTCTAAAAATATGAAAAAAATAATTAACATTCAAAAATACAAGAACATTTTCAACACCTACATGTTCTATTGGATCCTTGGAATCTATGTTTTAGTTCCATATGGAGGACTAACATATAATTTACTACTACATATACACACACATGAATAAATAGATACATGATACACTTATGGGTATTGTTCCTTCCTTATACTCACATCACCGGGATTTTGGGGGAATTCATCTTCTATAATCTTGATACACACAAGTTATATGATTTGATGATCACTCTACATTATAATGTTTGAGATTACATATGTAATAAAATATGCCTATTATCCATGATTATACATTACACATGGTACTTGATATGTTATTTACTTGAAATTTTTTTATAGCACATTAGATCCATGGGATAAAATGACATGTTTATTCTAGTTGCTTATGATTTTCCTTTACATAATTCCTTGAGTGTTTTGCCTTGTTATTGCCTTTATTTTTTGAGCATTTGAATATGATCCATTATATGCGACCCATATGCCTATATTTTACCTTTTTAGACATTCAATGTGTCATTGATTATTATATGTACATTTAAATATATAATTCATTACTTTTATGTACATTTAAATAAGTCACTTCCATTTGATTTCACGTCATTTAAACATTCCCCTTATTTGTAGTCTCCTTGGACCATTGATTTTTGACTTGATTTTGAGTTCTCTTGTGTGTGTCCTTGTTTTATGGTTGAGATTATATTATTACTTTCTTTAAATTGGCATGATATTTATCATGCATCTTAGGCCTACATGTGATCACATTGGTTTTATGTACTTCATTGATACATGTACCTAGACATGTTCCTTATATATGCTACATGGTTACATTCACATATTTACAGTTGTCTTACCCTTTTGAGGTGAGATAACTACCAGGTACTATTTTTACCCCACCTCAAAGGGGATAATATTATTGCATACATGTTAGGATGACATGGCTTACATATTTTCACAATTCTCAAATCTAGTGGGGATATGCTTTAGAAGCATGTTCTCCACACTCACACAATATATGGTACTTACACTAGTTTATAGATTCAGTGGGGGCATGTCATGATGAAATTACTTCCACATATTCATAGTTTTTCATATTATAGTATGGGAATGATTTGTAAGAATTTTATCCACATGCATTCAATATGGTACTTATAATTCACAAATTCAATGGGGGCATGCTTTGGAAGCATGTTATTCACACCTACTCAATTTTTAGCATCTTTGATTTATAATGGGGGCATGTTTTGGAAACATTTCCTCCACATTGGTAATTATATTAGTTTCATATTTATCCATATATAGTTAGGGAATTCTTTGGAATCATTTCATCCATAATTACCCATTTTTCTTAATTAGATAAAGCACATAGTTATATGATTTCAATACACATTTGTGGTAGAATTCTATACATGGTACCATTATTACACATAGTTTTAGCTTGAGAAAAATCTATGGTGAATATTATAGGAAACATGTGCTTATTATTAAAAATTCCAAATCAATATCATATTCTAAACCTATTTCACATATTAATACCCAACAAAATTTTAAGGAATTTAGTGAATCAATCTATTGTAGTAGTTGGTTCAACTTTTAGGATGGTTGGGGTAAATAAATCACTCAATCTTGATAAGTATTTAGTTTGTACTTGGTCATCCACACTCACTAGGTTATGAGTATCATTGGGTTTCACAATTAAGTTAATCTCAAATTCTAGGTTACAACTTACTTTTACTCCAAGTTGGGGGCATGTGCATTCCAATATCTCTCTATCTCCTTATATCTATATATATATATATATATATATATATATATATATATATATATATATATATATATATATCATACCTTGAAGAGGTATATTATAAGTACATTTTGTAATCAATATATATAATCTAGGTCAAAATTACTTGAAATATATTGAAATTAAAATAGTGAGGTTCAAGAGTGCACCTATGTGTTGATGTAAACGTCTAACCTATTGGTAAGATATTTTTTCAAAACATGTATCATTTTAAGGATATAAAACTATATATATATATATATATATATATATATATATATAGATTTATATCCTTAAAATGATACATGTTTTGAAAAAATATTATATATATATATATATAGTTTTATATCCTTAAAATGATACATGTTTTGAAAAAATATCTTACCAATAGGTTAGACGTTTGCATCAACACATAGGTGCACTCTTGAACCTCACTATTTTAATTTCAATATATTTCAAGTAATTTTGACCTAGATTATATATATTGATTAAAAAATGTACTTATAATATACCTCTTCAAGGTATGATCCCTTGCCTTCTTTCTTTTTCCCTAAACACTAATGTCCAAGTCAAATAGTAGTATTGACATTACTATCCTAGCTTGATGTAAGTCTCTAGTACCCTAAAATTATCTAATTTACAAATGAAATGTATTATAATGGTCAACATTAGTATTTTAATGTGAGTTATATCCTAATAATATTGTTATAAATACAATATAAAACCTCATTCATTCACCACCTATGAATATGTAGCGATTGAACCAAAAGAGAACTCAAGAAGCACTCAAGTTACCAGAAGCTTTTGTATTCTACCATATTATGATATAAGTCAAAGTAACAACCCACTTATAGGTCTGAATTAATAAAAGAGTAGTCATAAGGTTATATTTTCAAATTTACAATTTAAGCCATGATTGTAATTACTTTACACACATTGCATGATTCACACACAAGCCAACATGTAGGGGATAACTACATGAGTTTGAGACCCTTTTATAGAGTATTGGTTATGTAGGAATCACATTTTGATAGTGGGATACTTGTATGTTATCTCAAAATTATGTGCCCACTAACCCATTTTTCCTTAAGGTCACATTGAATATAGAAAGCTAAGGTTTTACCATTTCACCAAAAGTGATAATCCATGACCCATATTTGAATGTACCAAAGTGAAGGCAAAGATAAACACAGAAGCATACAAGTGGTCATATCCTATTTGAGTGAATATTTTGTATAGGATATGAGCATCAAACTTAGACACTAGTATAAACACACTTGTCCTAGGATGATGTATGCATCTAGAGAGCTAGAGACACTAGACCTCGAACTTGATGATTGTTCCAAAACTATCTTCCTACCTACTTCCTACATGTACCAAATCCATCACTATATTATTATAAAAAATAACTAAGTACTTTATTTTATGTCCTTTATATATAGCATATCTATATTTTATATTAATATCCTATCTACGTTTAATAAATTTAGGATATGGTATATTATGAGTTTAACACATAATTGGCCTATTGTAGATCTAATATTCACCCTTATGCCCTATCATTTCTATATCCTTTACCCTTTTACCCATGTAGGATAGCCTCTTATATAAATTAGGGTTAAATTCCAATAAGGAAATCATTTCATGCCCACTAACCATATGAATCAACTCATCTAAGGAGGGACAAGGATAGTTATAATTTTATGATGTTTTATTTAGGTCACATAAGATGACACATAGCTTTATTTCTCTATTTTATTTCTTTAGAAGCACTAGGTTATAAACCCAATTGGAATGTATGAATGGGAACACAATATTATCATCCAATAACTTCTAAAATTCTCTCTAAATGAGGAGATCTCATATTGGATTTATTGTTCTTTGATGTTTCCTAAAGGGTTTGTGTTCTAGCTTTAATGGGATAATATGTGTGATGACCTTGGGATAAAATATTTACATATATTCATAGTTACATGATATCATGTTCTTGTACTCTAGAGTACGCCCTTAAATATTTATTTGACTTTTAGTGAAACTCAGATAATATTAACATACCGAGGATGTTCATTAATTCCCAAATTCTATTTGGTGAAATTAGATTCCCTTTCTTTGGATTGTTTTTTACTTTAGGACTATGGATCCATGTTAAAATATCACTCTAATGAGACCATTCCCATAGGTATATGATTTTTTTTCCAACTGTAAGACTCCCTCTTCTCCTAGGTCTTCTATGTTCATAGGTTCATAATATTTCTCATCTATTATTTGAGATTCAAATGTTCCATAATTACTCATAAACTATTTGATCTAATTGTCATCATCAAATACCTATAAATTATCCACATTGTCTAGGATAAAAGGGTAAGGAACCAAATCCACATAAAAATTTTACATCTTAGACTCCTAGAGTGGTGCTAAGTTGGAAAATGAGGCTATTAGTGAATCTATTGTTTGATTTTATTCTCTTGGAACATTTATTATCTTGAACACTTTGAAGGATTCTATTAGATCCTAGGCTCTATGTTTATACTTTTTCAATTAATCTAGTTTTCATTATATTTCCTTTTGATTTGGTTGAAAACTAGTTCTAAATCACTAAATATCTGCAACTACTTGACATCATGTTTTAGTGAAAGTTTTAAGCCCAAAATAAAAGCCTCATACTCATCTCAAATTTTTGTGCATAATAATTTTAGCCTATACATAAATAGATTTGTTTTCTATCTAGGTTAATTAAATCAATTCCAATGTTAGAACCTTGTCTTGATATAATACCATCAAAGTGTAGAGTCCATAATTGTTAAGAACTTAAAAATTCTTGTTTTTGACGTTGATACTTTGTAGTAAATGTGTAAACATTTGCATGCAAAGATGCAAAGTCAACATACTCATTATTAACATTATAATCCATAATCAGGTATTTCATTTTTGGTTCTCAGACCACTCAGATCTAATTAGATACTCCTTTATAGGGAATCCACATATTTGAGAAGTTTATTTCCATGTACCCAATCAATGTCTTTGACTAATCACAATTCAAAAAAAAACCATAATCCTTAGGGATATCAACAATGAGAATGTTAATGCACTATTTTATGCATGGCTTAGAGGAAAAATATATGTGTATATTTTATAACTCCACAACACATGATATTTATGACTTTTATAATTATATGACCACTCTTTTGGATTTATCTGGGGTTAAACCTAGTTTATTGCATACAACTTTGGACATCACATTGGCTAAGGGAATTGAGTCAACCAAATAATAATGCACATTCTTACCAATGATGATATTGGTTAGAAAAAGAAATGGTACATTAGGATTTTCCTTGTAAATTACCATGTTGGTGTGAATAGCCTTCAATTTGTTAGGATGTTATCCAAGTTAAGGCCTTGAGCAACAATTCTCTTTATTAAGTAACTTGAGATAGCTTGTGAAGAATGATATTTACCTTGATCTTATTCATATCTTTTATTTTATTATATCCACCTTTGATTTTTGGCTCTATAATTTTTAATTGATCACTTCCTTTTAGAGGAGGAATATTATTGTTTTCCTTAGGATCTAGAGGAGTATAAGAAATATTATTTGGAGGTATCAAAGTAGTAACAAAATATTTATTATTAAAGCTATAGTTATTCCTATAGAACTACATAAAGGCATGAATTTCATTTTTATTATCTTTAGATACATTCTCATCTTCAACTAGTAAGGGAAAATCATATGTCTCAAAGACTTACTATGTTGGAAGGACTTATAGGAGTGGGAGGAGGTTGTATGCAATCAGAATTGAATGATGCACATGAATCAATCCTAGATTAGATAAGATATAACACACCTACACTTCAAATTGGGGCATACACTTATTAATTAGGAGCATGACCAAAATGAGGATCCACTAGACTTGATTAGGGGATCACTTATATCATCTATCATAACACATCATGCTAGGTAGGATTCCAAAGCCTATAGTCTAACACAATCTCACAAAAACACTAAAAGAGTCCTATAGTTTCTATATTCAATTATGATAATTAAAAAGAAAGTAAAATAATCTAATAAAAATAAAATTAAACTAATCTAGTTCTCACCAAAGCTTCTGGCATAAAGTAGGGGTTACAACAAAACAAGTAAATAACAACTAAACTAAACATGTATATGAGACATATACTCACATCAATGTATATGGAATCCTAATACATGGGAGAGGATAATACATAATGCATTATCTATCTACTCTTACAAAAAATAAATAGATTTAGGAATACTTACCTTTGAAGACAAACCTTCCATGTCTCAACCTCTCCCTTGGCCAATGATGCTTTGTAAGAGATTGTTGTGGCTTATAAGGATAAACAAGGTAAATAAGCTTTAGGCTACATGACCTATCTACGTATCTAAAATACTTCTCCATAAGACAAGATTAGAGCTTCAAAAGAAAGTATTAAACCCTAAAGCTTTATTCCTCAAGTAGAATGGTCAATAAGCAGATGTTCATTCACACTTCTCTTATTTCAACTCTCTTTTTTAATGGTAAGGAATGACCTTGTATATATAGTAGTATCTCACCCTAAAATATTTAGACATGTCAGCTATGTTAGGTTAAATGAGTTGACCTATCACATTATCAAGCTAATGCCTAAAGTTTGTGCTAGGTCGGCCAAGATGTAAAATAATAAGGCAAAGTATCCCTAGAATAAGCTAGGTTGACCAGGTTGACCTAACTTAATGAATGGGTTAAAAGGGAAACAAGGTAAGAAATGAGGGATAAAACATGACAAATGGTGGGAATAGATAGGAAAGATATAAATTAGCTTAGGGTTAAAGGTTTTAAGAGGAAAGAGTGTAGATAGAAAGTGGAAAAAGGAACACCAATCTTATGAAGCATCAAAGGTCTACCCACCCCTTTCTCGATGCACCCCTTAAGTCATGCACTCAGAGAGATTAAGAATTGATAGGTTCTTATAAGATACAAAGTGTCAATAATAAAAAATTGTGTGAAAATATTATGTGTATACATATGCCCCAACTAAAGCTCATCACATGTCATGTAAGTGCAACATGGGATGGTGCTTTGGGATAGAACATGATGACACATAATGTTGATGCTAAGTAATGTGTAGTAAGAAACACATAAGATAAATGAAAGGACATAATTTAAAAACACATACATTTAACTTACCTTAGTGCTTTTGAAGAAGATTGGAAGAAAGTAAAGGTGTCCAATGTAAATAACACTAGGCAAACCTATAGAAGTTAGTGCAAAAATAGCCAAAAATCAAAATTTTTGGAAGATAGTGTTGGGAAATAACGGAAGCACAATTGATTACCATATACAAGCAACTTAATATGTGGAAATTAACTAGAATCACAAGTAACTAGAATTTAGAAATAACATAGAATATGAGAGACAATACACAATTGTATTAATACTCTTCTAGAAGGAAATACAACAAAGAAGATTGCCATAGTTCTTCTTCCTTACACACCTCTAGGGCTCCCACACCTTTAGGGAATAAATAATAAATCTTCCCTCAAAGCTCTCTCTCTTACGGTCCCAACACATAACTCAAACATAGAGTTGGTGTTCACCTCCAACCAGTTAGTATCCACTATTGCCAGTACACTAGTGCTCCACGCACTCCAAGTAGATCTCCCATGAACTACAACAACTTGCAACCCAAATGATCTTACTTATGGAAGGAACTGCCTTGCCTTCCTCTCTTGCTCTCCAACTGAGTACACACTGTACTCCAAGTAGATCCTACCTGATCTTGCTCCCTATTGTGTTGCTGTCCTCACTGATCTTGCACACCTGCAAACCTAGATCTTGCACACACATACACCTGCAGATCAATGATCTTACTTACCATGCAGATCTCCTAACATAGCCATGCACACCTGCTGATCAAGATCCTACACATCTAAAGAACCCTTCTAATTCTCCAAAACCAACACCCACACTTGACAGTGCTATGGAACTAGGAGGAACACCCTTGCTCACTTCACACACATAAGGAGATAACTTTGCTCAACTCAAACTAGAACACTTTTCAATACAGCCTATGAGTCTCTTAAATAGATCTCATGCAAAAAATAATTAGACACCTAATTAAAATAATTAGATCTATAAATTCTAGTCTAAAATTGGCTCTTAACATGCAAACACTTGGTTCATTAATTAACTGTCTGTGAAATTGGTAGTTTTAAACTACACAGGCGACTGACGTCAGTCCCTGTCTGCCTAGAGGTGACTGATGCCGACCGATCCTTGACCAACATCGATTGCTCTTCCTATCTTATCCTGCCAATGTCAGTTGGCCTAACTAATGCCAGTGTCTATGACACTTTAGCAACCTCCTCCTCTGTTTACATTAGTGAAGCTTTTAGCTCCACAACCTAACAGTCTCCCACTTGGAGATAAACAGTTGCACTATACCTGTACCTATACCCCATCTAATCTATTTCCTAGCTTGTATCCCTCTTCAAGCTCAATCTTGAAGACCAACCACCACACAACCTATGGTGCACCTCCTATCATCTGAGTAACCTGCCACATCCGAACCTATAAACCCATGTAGTGAAGCCCTAACCCTACATAGCATGAATCCCTGTTGCTAGTCCCTCTCAGATACCTGAGAACCCACTTCCTCGAATTGGCTCCTAACTCTCTGATAGCTCCCACTATTTGGGAAAACTCAAGTCTATACTAGACCTCATGTGATTTTAGACACTGAACTATCCAGCCCTTGGTGTGCTCCAGTTCTACATCCTGCGTATTTAACCTCACTAACACCTGATTCACATCAGCTCTCATTGGAGACAAAATCAACCTGTGATCTTCCATGTCTCTCATGCCAAATAATTTCACTACTCCAAATTCCTCATGACATGCCACTAAACTAACCTCACCCTTAGCTCAGCAAAACTCTGTATGTCTAAACCTGTACCAAGCTCATCCTCCACATACAATAATAGGATAATGTTGCGACCATCATCCACCTAGTAAGAAAAACACAATGGTTATACTGACATTGACTAAAGCCCTACTTTGTCATCCACCTGGTACCACCTATTAGCCCTATACCATTGTCCTACAGCTTCCTCAAAACCATATGACTTGGCCTTCCATCTCACATGTCCATTCTCTCTATTCTTCAACTAAGGAATCCATTCATCTCTGTGCTTTTCATACTGGCTGGCAACCCTACCAAATCTCTCGTTTGGTTCTGCATCATATTCCTGCCATGCTCCCACTATTTTCTGGATCCTTCCTGATCTGTAGTGAGCAATGAGTATAAAGAAGAGGAACAACAAATTTGAGGCTTACTTACCCTTTCAGTCCTGCATATGGGCGTTTGAGACTCCTTGACAGCTTGCTGTCTGCCCAAAATCTATTATAGTGACTGAGCTCGGTCACCACACAATTTTCATCTGACTGACATCAGTTCCATGCACCTATCCTAAATACCAACCCCACCGACATCGGTGTCTACCTGCTACTGATGTTTGTCCTCTTGACCGACATTAGTCTTACTATCATCAACGTTGGTCCTCCTGGCTGATGTCAATCTTACCCTGCCTGACATCACCAGCTCTAGTCTGCACATGACTGACATCGACACCTATTTGTTTGATGCTGGTTCCCCTTGACTGATGCCGGTACCTGTGTTCACCTATGAGTGATGACTTTTTACCCATGAGCTCCTTTGAATCAAAACCCATGTCCAAACTACCCTGCTTAGAAGTATCCAGCCCCATCCACTAGTCTCTGTCTGTCATCTCCTCCAAGAGCACCAAGGATTTCTAGTTCTTAAGTTTATCAAATACATCTAACTTCCTCTTAAGAACATGCATCTCTTTCTTGCTCATGTGACCAAGCCTACAAAGCCACGTCCTTACAACAGAAGAAGAATCAGTAATATAAGTAGATAGATAAAGGATACCTACTTTCTTACCACCTGCTAATTCAAGTGCATCCACTGTGAGAGTTCTTGTGCATCTCTCATCACCCAACTTTCCTGAAGCAATTAGCCTCATCTTCAAGATTGGGACCTGCATGACCTCCTTCAACACCCATGTGTTGGCCACCTGTAATTTCAGCAACACTTCCCCTTTGCCAATTCTTTGACAAGGCTCACCAGCTCCTCTCTTTGGGGCTGCATGGAAAGAGGCAACAAAATCTATAAACCAAGATTCTAATTTATCCAAGAAACATACCAGAGCATCCTGTGCAACAACCCCTACAACATCTACTTCTTTAGTTCCTTCATACTGATCTTCTACCAACCAACAATATTCTTTTCACTGCTCTTTCTTTCCATAGGACCGTAATTGACCATTCGTGCTTTTTAATTCCTCCATTCTTAGCATAATTTCTTCTATCGCTGCTATACTCCCACTCAATCAAAAACCCATAAGAGTGACCTGTAACCAAACACAAAACCTGCTCCCTACAACCTTAGCTCTGATACCACTTGTTGGGAAATAATTGAAGCACAATTGATTACCATTTACAAGCAACTTAATATGCAAAAATTAACCAGAATCACAAGTAACTAGAATTTAGAAATAACACAGAATATGAGAGACAATACACAATTGTATTAATACTCTTCCAGAAGGAAATACAATAAAGAAGATTGCCACAGTTCTTCTTCCTTACACACCTCTAGGGCTCCCACACCTTTAGGGCATAAACAATAAATCTTCCCTCAAAGCTCTCTCTCTTATGGTCCCAACACACAACTCAAACACAAAGTTGGTGTTCACCTCCAACCAGTCAGTATCCACCACTGCTAGTACACCAGTGCTCCACGTACTCCAAGTAGATCTCCCCTGAACTGCAATAACCTACAACCCAAATGATCTTACTTATGGAAGTAATTGCCTTGCCTTCCTCTCTTGCTCTCCAACTGAGTACACACTGTACTCCAAGTAGATCCTACCTGATCCTACTCCCTATTGTGTTGCTGTCCTCCCTAATCTTGCACATTTTCAAATCAATCTGGTTTTGCACACTTACAAACCTAGATCTTGCACACACATACACCTACAGATCAATGATCTTACTTACCATGTAGATCTCCTAACGTAGCCATACACACCTGCTGACCAAGATCCTACACACCTAAAGAACCCTTTTGATTCTCCAAAACTAGCACCCACACTTGGCACTACTGTGGAACTAGGAGGAACAACCTTGCTCACTTCACACACAGAAGGAGCTAACTTTGCTCAACTCAAACTAGAACACTTTTCAATACAGCCTATGAGTCTCTTAAATAGATCTCATGTAAACAATAATTAGACACCTAGTTACAATAATTAGATCCATAGCTTCTAGTCTAAAATTGGCTCTTAACATGCAAACACTCGGTTCGTTAACTAACTATCCATGAAATTGGTAGTTTTGAACCACACAAGTGACTGACATCGGTCCCTAACTATCTAGAGGTGATCAACGTCGGCTGATCCTTGACCGATGTCAGTTGCTCTTCCTATCTAATCCTACTGACGTCGGTTGGCCTGACCGACACCGGTGTCTGTGACACTTCAGCAACCTCCTCCTCTGTTTGCATCAGTGAAGCTTTTAACTCCACAACCTAATAGATAGGCATATACTAGTGGAAAATAATTTCTATGATATCATGAATCTAACACATTTTATGGTTTGAAAAATGGATGAATAGATACAAAGATATGAGAAAAATAAGGAATCTAAAGGAAAATAAATGAAGAATTTGAATTGCTAAAAAGTAGTTTTAAATATGAAAAAGAAAATTCATTTTGTTATTTTGCATTGTAAGAGAAGAGAGAAAGATATTTGGAGAGAAAACAAGCAAGAATGGTAAGGGAATGACATGATAGATGAGAGGGAGCTCCAAAAGTGAGAACGAGTGCACTATATGTATGCATATAATAATCTCAACCCATATTTTGAAATTTGAAATGAATTAAGTGAATTTTGATAAAATTTAATTTTAAGCATTTATATATGATAAAAATGATCAAAATTAGATTCTAAGGGAGGGAAATGAGAAGATGGGAAATGGGTTGGAAGGAATTAGGTAAAAATTAAAAAAAAGGTAACTTTTTGGCAAAATATGCTAGGTTGACACACTAAAACCTACTAGGTCGACCAGGTCGACCTAGTAGAGTAAATCAGGGTAAAATCCATGTCTTCAACCTAGAGGGTATAGGTCAACCTCACACATTCTAGATCTAAAAACCTAGTGTGGGGTATCTAACTAATTCGTAAGGGCTAAAATGGTAAGAAATGTGGAGAAAAATAGGAATTTTTTTGGTCAAACTAGGTTGACCAGGGAACTAGAAAAAGTAAAGAAAAGCATGTAAAAACGTGAAAGAGAGCTATAATTTGTCTAAAATGACCAAATAAGGGAAAGGGGGACTGAAATAGGCTAAAATAGATTAAAAAGAATAAATTATACTAGTTTATGATAAAAAAATAGAATGTATAAAGAATGTATTATGATTATACATGACATGGAGGAACTAATACATCCTTTATTGTTTATTGATTACAGAGATGACAATAGTTCTAGAGATTATTGGATGTCTCTTAGCTACCAAACTTGTTGGAGAGATGTATAGTTGAAGATAGGGCTAGATTGATATCTATAGGTCTAGGAGGTATAGTAGATATGTGTAGGATACCCCTAAACATAGACCTACTAGTCATGTTCCTTAGTTGTTGGGAATGATTGACTAACACCTTTAGATGGGAGGTGGATAGGAATGTGTTATAGGTGGCTATCATACTAGAGGATGTTTATGCCATCCTTGAGCTACTTATGGTAGGAGCACTAGTGACCATAGGGATACCAGATAGTGAAGAGGAGAGGAGAGCCTTAGCCAAGTGGGATACAGGCTCAGAGATGATATTACTAGGGTGGAGAGTGAGCATGGATGATGTCTATATATCATAAATTTTGGATCTCTATAAAGCAATGATACCCCTTGTGACACAATGGGTGATCTATCATAATTCAAATGGTAAGGTACCACTAAATGTGGCAGCCTTGAATAAGATGATGCTGGAGGAGTGAGTGCTATATGATCTAGGCTCTATCATCTAGGTCCATCTCATACATGATCTATATGAGCTGCTGGTTAGAGGGTAGAAGACTATGTGAATAATAATAATAAAACATGGATATATGAGATATTTCCTATGTATTAGCTAACTAGGTTACCCCTTGCAGTCAGTGATAGGTCATCTCGAGTGAGAAAATGGAGAGAGGAATAGGTAGTGTGGGATTTTTTCCATGTGCTAGTAATATAGATGGTGAGATGCACTAACATAGTATGGAGATCATATGATCAACTAACAACTACCTGGGAGATTTGGCACATAGTTAGACTAGTGATAGAGAGTAGAGAGGTGATATGACACTATACATGGTGGAGAATGTTGGGGATCAACCAACAATGATTACACTTGTGAAAGCAATAAAAGCGGAATTAAATCAGATAGATAAGTAACTAGAATGATAAATAGCACAGAACAAGAGATATAAGAAACCACCCTGAAAACTTGTATTTGAACTCTTTACAAAAGGAATACGATTGAAGGAACTTCTTTCTTCCACACCTCTCTCAGATGCACAAGATCTCTCTCTAGATCTCTATTCCTCAAGAGCTCTCTCTCTCAAGTACAATCAACTCCAACAACCTGGATTAATACAACTCTATACTATCCTTCAAACATTCACAATGTTCTACTCATACACTCAAAATAAGCTAAGAAGATCTTTCCTACATATAGAATTAGGAAACTTGAGCATGCACTTACAACCAATAGTTAAGCCTCTTGAACAAGGGCTTTAAAAACAATCTTGCTAATAATAGAAACGTGAACTTAAGACTAACTTAAACTCATCATGCAAACACTCGGTTCTGTCCTCGGAAATAGCATTCTGGATGCATAGGTAACCAACGCTAGTTCCTGCCTGCTTGCCTATGATCGTCATCGGCCAATCCTCTGCCGATGCCAGCGTTTCTTCAACTGCTCCTGACCGATGTCGGTCACTCCTCACCGATGTCGATGACTGTGTAAACCTGCAACTTTGTAATGCACTCATATGTGAATCTCTTAGGCTCCACACCTTAACAATCTTCCACTTGGAGATAAATAGCTGCACCAGTACCTATATAGTAACATCTTCTAGCTCCTCCATCTTCAACTCAATCATGAAGACCAATAGAAGTTGAATGAAGATTCAACTTCTCCTTTGTAACCAGCTTGGTTAACATATCAGCAGGATTCTTATTTGTATGGATCTTCTCCAGCTTCAACTCACCATCTTCCAATACCTGCCGTATGAAGTGGTACCTTAGCTATATGTGCTTGGTTCTTGAGTGAAAGGTTGAATTCTTAGCCAAATGGATTGCACTTTAACTGTCACTATACAATCTGCAACTCCCATGCTCCCTTCCAAGCTCTTCCATGAACCGTGTCATCCATATCATCTCTTTGCTAGCTTCTGTGGCTGTAATATACTCTACTTCTGTAGTTGACAAGGCAACAACCTTCTGCAACTTTGATATCCAGCTAACTGCCATTCCACCTATAGTGAAAACATAACCTATGGTGCTCCTCCTGCTATCCAAATCACCTGCCATATCTGAATCTACATAACCATGTAGATAAGTATCTGAACCTCCATAGCACAAGTGCCTACTGCTGGTTCCTCTCAGATATCTAAGGATCCACTGAACTGCTTTCCAATGTTCCTTCCCTGGATTGGCCATATACTTACTTACAACTCCCACTGCTTGGGCAATATCTGGTCTAGTACACACCATTGCATACATCAAACTCCCTATCATAGAAGAATATGGAACCTTACTCATGTACTCTACCTCATCATGTGAATTAGGACATTGTTCTTTACTCAACTTAAAATGTCCAGCCAAAGGTGTGCTTATCAGTTTAGCATCCTGCATATTGAACCATTTCAACACCTTGTCCACATAATCCTCTTGAGACAATATCAACCTGTGATTTTCCCTGTCTCTCTTAATGCTCATGCCAAGGATTTTCTTTGCTGCTCCCAAATCTTTCATAGCAAACGTTTGAGCTAATTTCACCTTAAGCTCAGAGATATCCTGCATGTGTGATCCTGTAACCAGCATATCATCTACATACAATAATAGAATAATATATCTACCATTATCAAATCTCTTAAAATATACACAATGGTCAGATTGACACCTACTATAGCCATGCTCAGTCATAAACCTGTCAAATTTCAAATACCATTGTCTAGGAGCTTGCTTGAGGCCATACAAGCTTTTCTTCAATCTGCACACCAACTTCTCCTTACCCTTGACCTCAAATCCTTCTGGCTGTTCCATGTATATTTCCTTATCCAAATCTCCATGAAGAAACGCTGTCTTAACATCTAGCTACTCAAGATGCAAATCCTCAAAAGTAATCAAAGACAATACAACCCATATAGATGTCATTTTAACAACAGGAGAAAAATCTCACCAAAATCAATACCTGGCTTTTGTGCAAATCCTTTCACTACCAATCTTCCCTTATATCTCATCTGTCCATTCTCACCTTCCTTCAACTTATAGGTCCATCTGTTCTTCAGTGTCCTCTTACCAGCTGGCAATTCAACCAAATCCCATGTTTTGTTCTCTCTTAAGGACTCCATCTCCTCAACCATGCCACGCTCCCACTGACTCTTGGAATCCACCTATAAAGTTTCTTCAAAACTCTCTGTTTCTCCACCATTAGTTAGTAATAAATAGTACAAAGAAGGAGAATATCTAATTGGAGGCTTACTTACCCTTCCTGACCTCCTGATAGGTGTCTTAGACTCGTTCTCAACACGCTATCCACCCAAATTCTCTGACAGTGACCGACCTCGGTCACCTGTCGACCTGTTACTGGCCGATGCCAGTTCTTCCTGGCAAACGCCGGTGCTCGTCCTGCCGATGTCGGTCTCTGTATGACCGACATCAGTTTCTGTACTATCGACGTCGGTTCCTACCCTACCGACATCGGTCTTTGTGTTTCCTGTAAGTGATTATTTCTTTTTCCTACGAGCTCATTTTGGAATGTCACCTTGTCTAATTCTCCATTGCTCTGCCCAGATTGATTCAGCTTCCTTAGTTGATCACTATACATCACTTTTTCATTGAAAACAACATCACGGCTCCTAATTACCTTGTTAGTTCCTAGATTTTAAAATCTAAAACCAAAATCATCTGAGCCATAGCCAATAAACGTGCACCTCATAGACTTAGCATCAAGCTTCTTTCTATTCTCTTTATCTACGTGCACAAAGGCTTCACAACCAAAGACTTTGAGATATGAGAGATCTACATTTTTACCTGTCCATGCCTCTTCTGGAATCCCACCATCCAGAGCTGTAGAGGGTCCTCTGTTAATCAAGTACACTGCGGTGTCAACAGCTTCTACCCAAAACTCTAAGGGCAACCCAACATGCAATCTCATACATCTTGCATGCTCCATGATTGTTCTGTTCATCCTTTCAACAATTCCATTCTGCTGAGGTGTCCTTGGAACCATCCTTTGCCTATGGATTCCATGCGTATAACAATACCAATTGAACTTAAGACTACAGAACTCACCACCATTGTCAGATCTCAAGCACTTCAATCTTTTGCCTGTTTCATTCTCAACCATAGCTTTCCAAATCTTAAAAGTCTCAAAAACATCAGATTTATTCTTAATATAGTAGATCCATACCTTTCTTGTAGCATCATCTATGAATGTAACATAGTACTGTGATCCTCCAATAGAAGCTACCTGAGCCAGTCCCCACATGTCTGTGTGAACAAGCTACAACTTATGCCTTTTCTTAGTAGACCCAGTCTTGAGAAAACTAACCCTTTTCTATTTTCCAAATACACAATGCTCACAAAATTCTAGATCCATACTTTTCAAATCTAAAAGCTTAACTTTAGACTTAAGAATTGACATCCCCTTCTCACTCATGTGGCCAAGCCTTGAGTGCCACAATTTAGCATCCACATCTGAAGTAGATAATACAGAAGGAGAAATATTAGTAACACAATTACATAAATAGAGAGTACCTTCTCTCTTACCTCTGCCCATAACAAGTGCACCCTTGGTCACCTTCCAAGATTCTACTGTGAGAGTTACTATACAACCCTCATCCCCTAACTTTCCTGTAGAAATCAAATTTCTCTTCAAGCTAGGAACATGCATCACATCTCTCAACACCCATGTGTTGCCATTCTGCATCTTCAGCTGCACTTTACCTTTGTCAATAATCTTACAAGGCTCATCATCCCCTAAGTACACTATTCCAAAATCTCCATGGATATAGTCACTGAAATATTCTCTGTTAGGGGTAGCATGGAAAGATGCACCAGAATCTAATACCCAAGATTTTATATTATTATGCAAAGAGAAAATTAGAGCATCTTATGCAATACCTGCAACCTTTACCTCTTCCTTTCCTTCATGCTAAGTGTCATCCTTAGGCTTTGACCAGCAATCTCTGCTTATGTGCCCCATCTTTCCACAATTCCAGCATTGTGGCCTCCTGGCATTTCTGGATTTGGATCTACCTCTCCCCTTAGACTTAGATCTTGATCTCCTCTTGCTCTTCTCTTTTTGCCTTCCCCTACTCTCAAGATTTAAAGCATTCCTTAATGTTTCCTCTGTGCATTTCCTGTGAATTTCCTCATTCAAGATAACACTAACAACATCCTCTACTTTTAAAATATTTGAAGCAGAAGCAGTATTAGAAACTGCCATTACCAAGCCATGCCAGCTTTCAGGCAAAGAACATAATATTAAAAGAGCTTTTATTTCATCATCAAATACAATATTGACTAAACTTAATTGATTAAAAATTCCATGGAAATCATTCAGGTGATTAGATACAGATCCACCTTCTTGCATATGCAAATTAAATAACTGCTTCATAAAATATACCTTATTAGAAGCTGAGGGTTTTTCATACAAATTTGCTAAAGTAGTCATCAACTCTACCGTTGTTTTTGCCTGTGATAAATTAGATATCACAGTGGATGCTAGACTCTGTCTTATAGACCCCAGAGCCTTTCTATCAAGAACTTCCCATTATTCATCCTCCATGTCCTTGGGCTTCTTTGCAATCCCACCTAACGATAAGTAAAGATATTTCTGATACAGATAGTCCTCTATCTGCATTCTCCAATGTTGATAGTTCTTGCCATTAAACTTCTCCATTCTCAATTTACTTTCTTCTGCCATTGCTTCTCCCACTCAAACAGAAATCCCTGCAGAAACCCCTGTGAGCAACCTGTAATCAATACACACTACACAGATCTGAACCACCTGTTAGTGAACCTGACCTCTGATACCACTTGTTGGGGATCAACCAACAATGATTACACTTGTGAAATCAATAAAAGTAGAATTAAATCAGATAGATAAGTAACTAGAATTATAAATAGCATAGAACAAGAGATACAAGAAACCACCCTAAAAACTTGTATTTAAACTCTTTACAAAAAGAATACAATTGAAGCAACTTCTTTCTTCCACACCTCTCTCAGATGCACAAGATCTCTCTCTAGATCTCTATTCCTCAAGAGCTCTCTCTCTCAAGTACAATCAATTCCAACAACCTGGATTGATACAACTCTATACTATCCTTCAAACATTCACAATGTTCTACTCATACACTCAAAATAAGCTAAGAAGATCTTTCCTACAGATAGAATTAGGAAACTTGAGCATGCACTTACAACCAACAGTTAAGCCTCTTGAACAAGGGCTCTAAATACAATCTTGCTAATAATAGAAACACGAACTTAAGACTAAGACTTAAACTCATCATGCAAACACTCGATTTTGTCCTCAAAAATAGCATTCTGGATGCACAGGTAACCGACACTGGTTCCTGCCTGCTTGCCTGTGACCGTCGTCGGCCGATCCTCTGCCGACACCGGCATTTCTTCAACTGCTCCTAACTGATGTCAGTCGCTCCTAACCGACGCTGGTGACTGTGTAAACCTACAACTTTGTAATGCACTCATATGTGAATCTTTTAGGCTCCACACCTTAACAGAGAAAGCCACATCTAGTGGTATGAGTTCCAGGATAGATTGGTCTACCTCATCTAGTGACATCAATACTCATGCTTGTGTAGTGGACATAACATTTGAGGGATTCATGAAGGAAGAGGGGATTCATACAATTGATTAGTGAGGCTAAAACTACATCCAACACTATGGCCATGCTGAGAGTGACCATAGACTAGTTGATCACAACAAGGGGTAGAATAAGAGGACATAGAGGTAATGATACCAAATGTACCACCACTATCTCCATAGAGAGACAAGCTATGGTCATCAAGGACATGGAATTGATAGAGGTAGGAGGAGAGATCATAAACCATCATCATCCTTGGTGAGTTAGTAGAGGAGCTAGAGGAGACATATATGAGTGAGAGACCACTCAGGTGTAGGCTAGAGGAGACACAAGAGCCATGATAGTTGAGTTTTAGTTGAGGAGGTGACCTACAAAGGAGGTACTAGGAGTTCATGTAGATGGGGAGACTAGCTAGGTAATCATGTAGATGGTGAGACCATAGTAATCAAGACACAAATAGGTAAGAAAAATATGATTAATTTATTACTTAAGATTTGAATTGAAAGATAGATAGATAGATATATATTGTGATATATAACAGTGATCTAATATCCATCTAATGTGAATTTACATGTGCACCTAAGGATGATGAGGATATATGGGTGTCCTTGGTTAGGGGAGCACTCCATGACATCCTAGATGAGACTCTATAGCAATATGACCCCATGACACTAGAGGATCCAAGTGTACCATCTACCCCAGCTTAGGCAAACTAGTTTAGACTAGTGAGAGAGGTCATAAGGTAGATACAAATGCAGAGAGAGAGGGCATATCCACTATTAGAGATGGGTTTAGGAGAGAGGCATGCATGGTATGCCCTAGTTGATGGGAAATCTATGCATTTGGAGATAATGACATAGATGACACAAGCATATATAACAACACAAACCTAGTTGATACAAGCACATGTAGTGACCTAAAACAAGTTGGTATAGGCATAGGTGTATATATCAAATCTATAAGGATAGTTAGAGGGATTGATATCTCAAACTAACTAATTACAACATAATATTTAGAGGAGTTAGATGGAGGCCTTAATAGGCTGTGTGGCTAGGCCATGAGATAGATAGGATGGAGCCTAGTCATAGAGCTAGAACATTGTTTATGGTTGTATATCTTGTATCAAACTCTTTATATATATATATATATATATATCATTTTATCTTACTGATGTGAATGTGTATGTGGTCACTATGCTTGTTATTGTCTTTATGCTAGTTGTGTATGTGGATGCTTTGGATATATTTCTTTCTAGCACATGTATTTAGCTTTGTTGTATATGATATAGTAAATATATGAGATGTGGTTTCTTTTCTATCATTATGAGAAACACATGCATGGTTAAAAACAAATGGGAAATAAAACTTGGAAAAATATAATCAATCAAAAATGCACTACACACTAATTCAATCTTGGAAATGTTTAATAACATGAAAAATGACTATGTATAAAGAACCAAGAAATGGAAAACAAGATGGTAAAAAGGGGATTCAAACCAAATATGAAATATTTTTTCACCAAATTAAAACAATTAAAATCATACTATATCACATTGGGAAGTATGAAAAACATAGTACTAAAATACAAGGTATGCAGAAGGTCACACAAAGTAAGAAAATAAATGAAGAGTTAATGAAAATGGTCTTAACTTTATCACACTAATTCAAGCTGGGAAGTGTGAAAAAATTCAAGAAATGGTTGAAATCTTACATTCACTCAAAAAATAAGAAAATAAGAGGTGAAATAAAAATGAAGTAAGCATAAAACATACTAGTTTAAGCTAGGAAGCATGTAAAATGATGTGTAACTTCATAAACAATCAAATCTTATTTCAAACCTAATACATGTAATTTGATGGTGACTTAATTTTTAGAAAACTTTTTGAGGGTCAGGTCCTATCCAAGGTCTTCCACTATAACCCAACAAAGTGAACACCATATGGGGTGGAATAAGCATGAATAACCAAGTACATAGGGAATAAGGGTAATAGGATAAAATGCTCATAAATTAAAAACGCAAAAAAATGCCAAAATAAAATTGGTATGCAGAATAATAATATTGGATTGAAATGCAAAAAAAATAGAAATTTTGTGAGGAATTATTGGGTCCTATCCATGGTCTTATACTACAAATCACAAAATAAAAACCCAAGGGGTGTGATTAGAAAGCAAGACAATATTTCTCAAAAGGAAATATGAGGAAGGGGAATGAAAAAGGGAGTGTAAAATCAAAGACTTAGGCATCTTAAGAGAAGACCTTAGGAGATAATATGTATACTAAGAACATGAGAAGATATTAAGTGACTAGTGGTTGTCTATACACAAGGAAACCTATTCCATATGAACACAAAGATTTGTATATAGATATGTGTGATAATAATATTAGTTCATGAAGGTTGATTGGTATAATTAAAAATTAAAATGGACCTACCTCCCTACAATGTCTCCCCACTCCTCAAGACCCCTTATAGAGCTATTGGTATACTACTAATATTGGGTACTTGTATGTGAAATTAGGTAGCAATAAAATATATTTTTTTGAATTCTCCTTTTCCAATCTACTAGCCTATCACACCCCAAAGAACTTTGGATCTACGTGAAGTTTACTGTAGGGTTTGAGATTTGATTGGAGATAGGAGATGTGCTTTAATCACATCTTTTATTGTGATTATACTTTTAAGGATATTTTATATTTTTCCCTTTTACTTAAATGATTTATATTTTACATTTATTTTGAATTCTTTTTAGATTCCTCCTCCATATAGATTTAGAATGACCAAGCGTGAGAGAGATAATGATAAACATGAATGAGTTATAGGCTAAGGCTAAATAAGTATAAGTAACCAAAGATAAAAGACTAACTAGGACACTTACGCTTGACAATGAACAAATATGTGATCTCAAATCTCAATCATGTAAGTGCTTAGTTTTCAGAAAAAGGAAGAAAGGAAAAGGGAGATCCAAAGGTGGACTTGTAAAAAGGAAATCATAATGAGAAATACTATTTTCTAACTGATCACATGGTAAAATGAGATAATAACCAAATTAAATAGGGTAAATACAACCAAGTCACCATGATAATTATCTATGAAAAGTAAGGATAAGAAAACCAACAATCATGAAGATACAAGGTAATAACAAGCTAAATATGGTGATTTTGTGAGGATTTATTAGGTCCTATCTATAATCTTAAAAAAAACTCACAAAATAAATGTCCAAGGGATGCAAAAGGAATAAAAGGGACATATAAAGCAATGATAAGTAAAAACAAACATATTCAAAAAGATAGAATATAAAATTAATAGGAAATATAGTACAACAAAGAAGATAATTATATAATATAAGTAAGAATTTGACATAGTGTCAAATGATATAATTAGATAGAGAAAAATAAATACAAATGGAACACACATCCAATCCAAATATAAATGTAAAATTACCATGCATGTGCTCATAAGTATTGGTAAATCTATCCACACACATTATCTAAGACATCAAATAAATCTCTAAGAATTTAGATACAAACTACTGCTAATGTGTCATCAATCTTTGTAAAATACTGGGAAAATAATTATTTTCTAATCTCCTTGATGGAAAAAGTAGGAATACTCATTAGATCATGATAATGAAGGAAATTTGGCAAAGGATGATTAGAAGAATGTGTGGAAATGGGATCTATGGGAGAAGGAGGAGTCACCAATGGAAAAGTATCCATAAGTGAGGGAGGGTCCATGGGTGGAGAAGGAACTAGAGGTGGAGGCACAAAAGAAACCACAAGAGGTGTAACTATGGGAGAAGAAGGGGGAACCTTATTATGAGAATGACCTATGGGAGGAATATTAGTTGGTACAAGGATAGCTACAATATGATCCTTAAGATGTTATTGAAGGATACAATAATGATCAACTTGATGTGTGTCACATTGGTGCCATATACAATGCATCTCACCATACTTAGGTATATATTTAGGAAGAATCTTGGGAGGAGGTATGATAGTGTCTATGAATGGGGAAGAAGGACATAATACATAAATATATTATCGCAAATTATGAAAATGGGTAGAAGAATGAGTGTTTGTCCCATGAAATAAACATATATTCTTGTGAGTGTGTTTAGGAGGAACATTCATGAGAGAAGGTGTAGCAAGTGAGGAAGAAGAGAAAGATGAATCATCACCCAATTTGGTAGGAAAAGGAAGTAAACCATTACCAATAGGAGGTGATGATGAAAAAGGAATAGAACTAGTCTTAATAGGAAGAGAACTAGTGAAAGAAGTAAGAGTAGGTTCACCAATAGTGGAAGAAGCAATAATAACTAGTTCTGACACAAGTTCCACTATGGGAGGAGTAGGATCAATATAAGTTCTAAGAAGGGTAGCACTAACCTCAGGAGTAAACCAATGACAAGAATCAGGAAACCTATAAAAATGGTAAGGGCTAGTCATAGCATGATCCATGAAAATAGTCCTATGGGGCTCCTTAGAAACTAGAGGTGTCATTACCATCTCCACTCTATGATAAAGAGGAATAATACAAAAAACAAGAACTATAAAATTTAGAACATGAGAGGATGCTTAAATATAATCAAGTAAAGAAGAATGATAATGCACAATCTCGGCATCACAAGCTTGGATAAGACCACCTAATAAAGGATCATCTAAGGAATATCCATCATTATAATCATGCGAATGAAGATCAATGACACAAGTCAAAATAACTTTATCATCAGAAGAAGCACAGTGAATAAAATGACAAGTCTTAGATAAGATTATAGTAATGTCATTGCAAGGAGGTTTACAATAGTGAGGTTGTAAAGAAGAAAGAAATTTTGAGATGAGATGAGGCATGAGATCAAAAGTTTTTATCTTGAGATTAATCTCATTAGGTTCATCATCATAAGAGTCTAAAATGTTAGGAGGAATATTTCCAATAAGCTTGGGATGCCCATTGTATCCTTTGGTTGAGTTGATAGGAAAATTTAGATGCTAAAACTCATGAAATAGAATGCTAGGTAAAGGCTCAAGAGTAAGAATCTTAAAGACACCATGATTTTTAAATTATTCAACACTCTAAGGGTTATTATCTCCTTGAATCCTATAAATGGCTCCATTATGAGGGAATTGAATGCATTGGTAGGAGGAAGAAGTGATATCTCACATATGATGAGTCCATGGCCTAGCAAGAAAGATGTTATAAAAAGAGGAAAGTTAAATATCATCACCTTCACTTGAACGATGATAGTTGGGACATTAATGGGATGGCACACACACCCAAGAGGTGGCATTTTCCTTCTATCATATCTTTGGTAGGTACTACATGTGGAATTAATATTTCATTCAAAATATCCAAGGGTTTTAATGAAATAAAGATAAGTAACATAAGTGATAAAAACCTTATCAATCAAAACATGTTTAACTTGGATATCACTGATTTGGACACTAATAAATAGGGGAAGATCATCTGCATGAAGTAGAATCTTGTAAAAAATTATAGATGCGATGGGAAATTTTAATGAAAGATAGGTGTCGATAGTTTCATCAACATTGATGGGAATCTCTTCACATTATTTCAAGATATTCTCCTTGGAAATAGATAAGGCTTCCTCTAATATTACTAAGGAAGGATGAGGGACATTCATCTCAAATAATAGTTGCATAAGATAGTTTTGATGATGGGGAGATGTCGTCATGAGTTTAAGAAATGAAATTTGAGAAGGGGGATTAATGAGCTCTGAAATGGGATCCCACTCATCATAACCCATGAGAATATTGTTAGATATAGGCATGTAATGGTTAAGGAGGTCTTCAAAGGGAAGAGCCAAAGAGCATTGAAATTTGTGTTGATAAGAATGAGAAGGTTTAGAATTAGGTTATAAATCATGTTGAGATTATGAACTAATAGGTTCAACTTTATCTTGAGGAGTAGAAGAGGTGTTAACAAAAGGTATATTAACATTGGAAAGAAAAGATGATGGAAGAGTGGTAAAAATAGCATGGGATGTGTTATCCAAAGGAGAATCATAATTTGGATCTTCATCAAAGGTTATACGATCTTCTTGACCCAACTCATTTAAATGAGTTGGAGAAGAATATTGGATAACTCAATATGTTTTAGAAGGAGGTAGGGTGTAGATAGGTTAATAATTGATGAAATACACTACTCCTTGCATATTAGTCATGGTAACCACATTATATTTTAAAATTGGTTCCACAAGACTTTCTAAATTATTAATGAAAGAGATGGGATTGCCTTGGTTTTATTGAATTAGTTGATGATTAGGTTGATGATAAGGTAGAGGATCCTTATCAATAACTAAATGAGCATTTTATTGATTCAAGGCTTGAGATTTAACATGAGTTTTGTATTCTTTTAATGCATGTTCATAAATTTGTTGACATTGACACGTGATAGACTCATAGTCAAAATTAGGTCCAAGAAGAAATTTCATAGCTAAATTAAAAAGTTGTTTGCAGATCTCATGAGAATGACCCCAACTAGCATGAAACCAATAAAAATTGCTAGGATCATACCAATTTTTCATAGGATGAGTAGGGTCAATTTCATGAGGAAGAAGCCAAGGTAGACATTTAAGAAATTTATCTAAGGAAAGAGGTTTATGAATATTAATGTTATTTGTTGAGAAATGAGGATTAGTAAATTTTTTAGAAGAGGAAGATGGTTTTAAAGAAGGGGTAGGAACAATAGATTGAACATGGTGAATGGTATCGTATGAATAAAAAACACCATCACTAATAACATTGAAGTTTTTGTTTTTAAGTAATATATGAGAACTCATGGAAGGTTGGGGTGGCTCGAATTGACACATAAGGAAATATTATCATTTAGCTTGATCAATATCTTCTTCCAAAGTGCATGGAGAAAGGGTATGGACTTGATATTGTAATTTAGGATAAAGAGAACTTGTAAAGAGATGAACAAGATTATTATTTGACATGTTGTGTTCATATTTGTTTGATAAAGTCTTCCATCATTTAATAAATGTTTGGGTAGTTTCATTTTTGCTTTGCTTTCAATTGATGAAATGGGCCAAAGTGTTTTTAGGAAGATCACTAGTTTGGAATTCTTAAACTAAAACATTCACTAAATCCTCCAAATTAGTAATGTAATGAGGTTTAAGTTGATTGTACCAATCCAAGGCATTGCCTATGAGGGTCTTAATAAGGAGCTTGGTAGCAAAAAAGGTGTTTAATTTAGCCCAATATTTATAAAGATTCCCAAATGTTTTAAGATGAAGAGAAGGATCAGTTGATCCATTATAAGAGATTGTAGGTGTTATACCTCATATATCAATGTTAGCAATTTGAGTAGTGAGAGGTTCATTTTGTATATGCTTGATAGTTTTGTTGATTAAAGGAGGTTGAGGAATAAGATTTCCTTGAGAATCTCAAAGAGGAGGGGGAAGAACACTTTAATTATATGTGCCCCAAGCCATTGGATTTATTTGTTTTTGAAAATGAAGAAGGTGGTTTTGCATTTTCATCATTTGATTTGTGTTATGGGCTTGGAAAGCATTAATTTTACTGAGAGTTTATAATAGAATTTGGTAAGTTTGACTAACATTATTATAAGATTTGGTGTTTGTATTAGTGGCTTTGGTACTATTATTTTTGTTATTGAGAGCTTGAGATGAATGATGAGAATGAAAGGCACTAGTGGCAAAGCTTTCTTGTGTAGCAAAAGATGGACTAGTGAATGGAAGAGAAGAAGAAGCACTAGAAGCATGAGTGCCTTGGGCACCAAACAATGAAGTAGTGAAAGGATTAAGGATAGTGGATCTTAAGGAGTTCCACTAGATGTAAAACTAGCCATGGTAGTTGAGATACTAGACATGGAGGTAGAAGAAAGGAAATAAGAAGAAGAAGCATGAGAAGAGGTCATGATCAAAGTGAGAGGTTGTGAAGAAAAGAAATTAGTACTACTAAATACATTTGAGATTGTAGAATGTTGTGAATGAAGTTCATTGTCTTGACCACTAATCATGACATTATAAATGGTAGATGGATCTTTCCCTTAATGTTGGGGAAATTAGTTAATAAAGAAAAGAATTTTGGGATTATACTCTAACTCAAGTTAGTTTTCTAGGAGAAAATAAGGATTATGTTTTAAAGAGGTATCATGAGGGAACCCATAGTCCATTATGTGAGTTGTAATATGGACATTACTAGCATTTGTAAAAGAAACTTTACTTTGTCTATGAGAAACCCTATGAGGATTAGTGAATTCCATCATGCCTACTATTTTAGTTTTAGTGTTGTCACCCAATAGGAAAGACATGATGAGAGAGGAAGGAAAGTAAGATGAGAAAACAAAGGATTCAAAAAGTGATAGAAGTAAAGCTAGGTTGACCCAATCGACCTAGTAAAAAATAAGGATAATAAAGCTAGACAAGGTCCATAAAACCAACCTAGTACAGAGAGGAAAAGCTAGAAAAATGGAAAAAATCCTTGAAAACTATGTTAGGTCAACCTGGTCAACCTAGTGTAGTGCATAGGAGCTATAAAAACTTCTAGGTTGACCGGTTCAACCTAGTATAGTTGACAAAAGTAAAAAGTATGGCCTAGGATAGTGTAGAGTCAAGTTGGTTGACGTAGCAAAATAGATAGGAAAAGAGAAAGGATTTCTAAAAAGATGAAAAATGAAATGAGATATGCTTATAGCTAGTCCAAACAAGTAGATACTAAAATGAAATACACAACCAATTGAATTGACACTGGCCAATCCAATCAATACACATACATAGATTGTAATTTTGAAAGAAAAGTATAGAGTATAGTAGAAATAGAGAAATAGAAACTAACCTTTGTGTTTTGGAGATGAAAATAGAATAGGTAACTAAGCTGTAACCTTGGAGAGAAATGAACCAATCTATAGAATTGGGTCGAGTTAGTCGACCAAGTGAGATAGGAACCTACTACAAAAGCTAAAAAAGTGTGCTAAGTCAACCTAGTAGATTGAACTAGATGTCTAGAAATGTGCTAAGTCAAACTGGTTGACCTAGTTGACTAGACTATAAATCTAAAAGTTTGGAATCTGGAACCTACACTATGAATACTGAATAGGAATTTGTTGTAAAGTGGCTAAAATATGCTAGGTCAACCTGATCAAGCTAGTAGGCTAAATAGAAAGTATGTAAAGTGATATAAACCTATATTGGGTCAATTTGGTTGATCTAGTTGCCTATTCCTACACATACAAAAATAGCTAGGTTGATAGAATCAAGCCAATAAGTCAAAACATTTATTATTTAGAGGAGAAAGTTGTTTGACTTAGGATCTAGAGGAGTATAAGATATATTGTTTAGAGGTATTAAAGTAGTAACAAAATATTTATTATTAAAGTTATATATATTCCTATAGAACTAAATAAAGGCATGGATTTCATTTGTATTATCTTTAGATACATTCTCATCTTCAAATAAGAAGGGAAAATCATATGTATCAAAGACTATTACTATGTTGGAAGGACCTAGAGGAATGGGAGGAGGTTGTATGCAATCAAAATTTCATGATGTGCATGAATCAATCCTAGATCAGATAAGATATATCACACCTACACTTCTGATTGGGGCATACACTTGTTAAGTAGGAGCATGACCAATATGAGGATCTTTTAGACCTGATTAGGGGATCACTTGTATCAACTGTCACAACACATCATGCTAGGTAGGGTTCCAAATCTTAAAATCTAACATAATCACACAATAACCTTAAAAGAGTCCTATGGTTTCTATATTCACCTATTATAAAAAACAAGAAAGTAAACTAATCTAATAAAAATAAAATTAAACTAATGTAGTGCTCACCAGAGCTTGTGGCACAAAGGAGGGATTATAACAAAACAAGTAAATAAAAACTAAACCAAACATGTATAGGAGACATATACTCACATCAATATATACAAAATCCTAATACATGGGAGAGAAGAATACATATTGAATTATCTATCTACTCTTACAAAGAAGAAATAAAGTTAGGAATACTTACCTTTGAAGATGAACATGTCGAGTCTCAACCTCTCCCTTGGCTAATGGTGCTTCATAAGAGATTTTTGTGGCTTGTAAGGATAACCAAGATAAATCAACTCTAGGCTACATGAACTACCTAAGCATCCAAAAGACTTCTCCATAAGACAATATCAGAGCTTCAAAAGAAAATATTGAAACTTAAAGATTTATTCCTCAAGTAGAATGGTCAATAAGTATATGTTCATTCATACTTATTTGCTTAATTTAACTCTCTTTTTAAATGGTAAGGAATGACCTAGTATATATAGTAGTATCTCACCCTAAATACTTTTGGACATGTTGGTTGTGTTAGGTCAACTGAGTCAACCTAAAACATTATCAAGTTAATGCCTAAAGCTTATGCTAGGTCAGCTGGGATGCAAAGCAACAAGGAAAGTTAAATTATCCTCATAATAAGCTAGGTCAACTAGGTCAACCTAGCTTATTAAACATGTCAAAATGGAAACAAAGTAAGAAATAAGAGATAAAACATGATAAATGGTGGGAATAGATAGGAAATAAATAAATAATCTTAGGGTTCAAGGTTTTATGAGGAAAGAGTGTAGATAGAAAGTGGAAAAAAGAACAATAATATTATTAATCACCAAAGGTATTACCACCCCTTTCTCAGTGTACCCCTTAAGGCATGCACTCAAAGAGATTGAGACTTGTTAGGTTCTTACAAGTTACAAAGTGTTAGTAATAAAAAATTGTGAAAGTATTGTGTATACATAGGTAGATATGGATGATTTTTAAAAAATTCACACCTATCCATTTCCTTATAAAATGTCTCAAAATTAGTTGAGAAATATATGCAGTCCAATTCACCATATTGTGTTGAATTATGGACTTACACCAATTAGGCAGTGTTGCTTCCAAGATATTTATTTTGGGAAACTTATTAGGTGGCTGCTATTTTATGCTATTTATAGATCTATTTAAGGGTTTATTATACCTTTTATAGGTGAAATTATAATTGGTATTATGCCCCATGGTGTTTCCCATTCACTTCTACATTCTCATGAACTCATTGCTTAGTTTTTATACCATTCATTGAAAAACATCCAATTCTGCATTTGTGGAATTAAAATTAATTCCTAGGGTGGTAACATTATTAACTGACATAAAAGATTAGTTTTAATTTTGTTGATTATTTACAAACACAAAATTACTTATAAATCTAAGGTGTTGGTTAGGTGGAGCATGGGATAGAGGAAATTGTGTATATACTTGGTTCTAATTTTGAGCCACAACATTATTATTATCATTAGGAATTAAATTGAGGGATATAAAATTATGACCAATATTAGGTGGAGCCAAAGCTTGTAACTGAGGATTCAACTATCTTTCAATATTAATGGCTTCGACATAGGATAGCATTAGTGAATTAATACCAAGGGCTCTACAAAGAAAGATAACTATCATAGAGTCCAAGGATTTCTTGTATAGTTTAAGGTTTATTGTAACATTGGGTTTATAGTCATTGTCAACTTGACCATAATATTTTGGAATAATGCATTGAAGTATATAGTTTTCTTATTCAAATCTCTCCTCATGCTTGAAAAATGTTTATATATAACACTTTGGAAAGTGACTTATCCAAAATTTTCCATAAAGGTTTCTTGACATTAGTTCTTAGAGGTAATCGAATCTTATAAAATACTGAAGAACCAATCATAAATAATATTTTGTGTTATAAAAGGGAAGTGTTTTCATACCACATAATCATGGATTATATTTATTATCCCTAAAGTAATTTTGAAATCCTTTATATGTTCTTCGATAGTCTTGCCTCCCAAGGGAGAAAAGGTATGAAGATACTTTTCAAGTTTTCTAGGAAAATAATGCACATCTCAAGGAACAACAATTATAAAACTAGCTAACTAAGCTAGGGCCATTGCATGCAAAGGGAGATGACCTCTTATAATTAGGGAATAATATTGAGTTTGGGGCCCCATTATGATGCCTCTATCTGACCTAACATTTCTATGGATATGTAAGGGTGGTAACAACATCATAGTGTCAGAGGTGAACCTTGTTAGTATTTTGGATATATCTAGTGCAACTCAAGTGATATTTTAAAGAAAAAAGGTATCATTACTTAAAGAACAAATTTATTTCTTGTTAATGTGGGTTTCCTATTAACATTTTAGGATAGGTGAAATATATTAACTCCAAGGCATGAGTTGTTAGGTATTGGGTTTTATAAACAACCTAGTAGTGAAATAGCGGTGAGTGGAGTAGTTTTTTACCCTCAATGGTTCAGATATGACATGAGTATAGTACTAATTTATATGGGTGGATAAATGAATGTAACATAAAATGGGTAGGATCAAAATAAAACCGAAAATTAAAAAAGGTAGAGCAAAAAACAAGGTTTATGAATTAGAGTCAGATGAAACCCTTATAAACTAAATCTTATAATATGGTTTGGAAAAGTATTAGAAAACTAATGTTTGATGCAAGTTTAGTTAGAATATTAAAAAAAAAAAACATAGTTAAGATTTCAAGGGATCAAAATAAATTAAATGTTAATGCTCATAATCAAAGGGTGTTGCAATTGTAAAACTACAATAACACATCTACAAAGGGAGATTATGATTATTAAACACAAAGTATTATAATTAGCTACTAAAAAATATGAATAAATAAATTAAATAATACTTATGCACAACCCAAATACTAAAATACCAAAATAATGTAACTTCTTCAATGAATCATGGGTTTGGAAAAGAATAAAGGATTACACATCTAGATAACATTGTAAAACAATCTGTAGGATTTCTTATTTATCTTGATAGCCAAAAATTATTCTCCCTTTATAAATAGGAGGATAATAATATATATATATATATATATATATATATATATATATATATATATATATATATATATATATATATATATCTTGGGGAGGGGTTTCCTCATCCTCAAATAAATTTCCAATTTTACAATTCCAATTATAGAATTCATGAAAATTATGCATGTGTAGGATATAAATAAGATAGCCATCCAAAATTACATAATTACAATATAAACACACATATGCTCAAAATAGAATGGATAATCAAATCTATCTTATAATAAATTACATGTAAACATATATTATTTAATTTAACTATGGTTCCATCTAGGCACTACTCGAAGAAGAAAGGGGTTGCATACTTGTCATAATGATTGAAGTAATTTGAATCCTGACATGTGAAGAACTAGTTAAAGTAGCAATTGATAGTGATGTGGCAATGGTTGTTACTTGAGAGTCACTAGTGGGCCCAATAGAGGTCTATATCACTATGAAAACTACCACCTAAGGTTGAGTTCCCATATATGTGTTGTGGTAACATATTGATTATCATCTTTAAGTTATTCATATAAGGTATATGTGATGTCAAATTCAGCATTGATAATACTAAAATTGAGCACAAATGGCTTGAATATTCATGGAATATCATACATTAGTCTCTTGTGCTAAATTTTTAAAACTCTAAATCCCACTCTAAGGGTTGATACCTTGGTCACTTTGTCTTTAGAAAAATTAATCAATTATAAAAAAATTCACTAGTTTATTTCACAGTGCCTTCAACCTCAACTTCGCAGCTCTCTATAGATAATTTAAGTAATCCATGAAAATTGGTCGTATTCACTAGTTGTCATATAGGAATTATCACATTGGTGAGTTTCATATCTTTAAAGATCTAAATTTCCTCTTTTTATTGAATTATAAATTGTTTTATCAAGGATTTTACCTATTGGTGTTAATTATAGGAACTCTCTCCTGGGGATCACATAATTTAAATGTCATAAAGCCTCATATGCAATCATGAGGTTCAAGTGAATGCAATAATTATTTATAACACATGATACAAAGAAGTTGAGCCTCTTTTTCAATTATTTCAACTAGTTTATAAAAGTTAAGACCCTTCCATATTGAGGTTGAGATCCACCCTTGGAAGTTACTATAGTGTTTAGAATGTCATATAAATTATTTGATGTACTTTGAACATTATATATTATCTCTCTTGGGTCTTGAATGCTTTGTCTCTATAGTATCCTTTGCTTAGATTGCTTCTATATTCTATATATTTAAATAATTACGTCCCATGTTGTTTCTATGAAAGAACAAAATTCTTATACATATTCATTAGGGTAATTAGGGTTATTTTTTAAATTCTTTTCTAAGGGAAATAAATTATCCCTTTGATCCAATATTACTTCTTCTCCTCTCCAATCCATTCTCTTTATCATCCTTACCTTTTTTATGGTTCCACTTTTATTATAAAAAAGTGTGAATATTATTAGTAATTATTTAAGGACCAATACCATTATGTCCTTTATCCATTCTTGAGACTCATTGACCTAAGAAGGGATAATGAGTTCTCCTTGCTTCTCTAGCTAACTAGTTTGTGTAGAGGTAGCAGGTGTAAAAATTATTGGAGGAAACATTAAAAAACTTATTTAAATGGTCACTTGAATAGGTGGTTGACTAACTATACTCTATCCTAAGATGTCTCTTTTAGGCGTAGTCTCCACCACATACCTAGTATGTCTTAGAGTCTTTAAAATTGTCATTATGGAAGACTTGGATTGAGTAGACTAAGGTATAGACATGTCCAGTTAGGTAGAGGGTATAGGTGGTGCTTGGGGATTAAAATAAAATTATACATGAAGTATTCAAACTGAACCTTAATTTTAGGGTCTTAAGGTTTGGCCATTATTGATGCAATGGTTGAAGGGATTAAAGAATCAAAATAATTAGAGGTTTGTATCCCAGTCTCCTCAATATGAGAACGAGCATATAATGACTTGGTTTTATAATAATATTTCTTCAATTATTAAAATAGATGAAATAGATAAACTAATATATGACAAATTAACCTTGGAAGTATTGATTATTATAATGGAAGGAGTGAGGGAAGACACTACCTCATTAAAATCCTACCTTGCTTATTCATTAAAAATATCTTTGCTTTGATCAATAATTAGTGTCTTTATTGGAGTGGATGATTATATAATAACAAATTTAGGGGAGGAACTTAGATCTATGGTTGTAGGTGCACGAGTAATTATTAGAGTAGGAGATTATTTCAATTCATATTATGTATCTAACTCCAATGCTTATCTTCCTCCAATAATTTAGTAGATGTTGAATCATTATTTTCTTGTTCCACTTCTCCCTTAGTTTTTACATTTATTAGCTCAATTAATTTAGGATATTCACCTTCTCCTAATATGTTAGTATCTATGTATTTAGTTTCTTCATCATCACCTTCATCTATTTCCTCAAAAAATTATGTGTCTTCTTTAGGTTCTATGTCTTCTTCAAACAACCACTCTTCTTTAATCTCCCAATCACCTTATCCATCACTATCCAACTCTTAGATAGGATCCATTTATATTGGTTTTCCTTTTTATTCCTCTTTTTCCTCCTTTAACTCCACATGTAGAGGACCAATTTGATAAATAGACCTTCAATAAGTCTTTATTCTAATTTCACATTTTGAGGAGACACAAGAGGAATATTTGGCTTTCTATTATAAGTTACTATGGATGGATAGGTAGAAATAAGGCCTTGCCTTGAAATTGGTGGTATGGGAAAAGAAGGGGATTTATTAGATGGAGGTGAATTTGGAATGGAATAAGTGGTAGGAGGTGGAGGAATTGAAACTACAAATGGAAGAATAATAGAATTACTTTTCAAGAATGTAAGAAGGCTTACCTATTAAACTGTGGTTAATGGAGGCAAGGGTTCCAAACAAATAATTATTTCTTATCCACCTGTAGGAGGTGAATTCCTTATAATTTTTATGGTTAAATTAATTTTAGATTCTATTTAAGGGTTTGGGAGCCCCTTAGTAATGTTATTCTGAATCTAGGGATCCATCTCCCCTTGAGAGGCACATTCCTTTGATAGAACATATTTTTCTTATTGTGGAAAGGAAGGATGACCATATTATAGTAATTATTAAGCCTAAGGTTGGGGACATTGATGGCTTACGACTTTATCTACCTCATCCAAAATTTTGTTTTCCCATTTCCTAGTGATTTAAGGATCATATTAGATTGCCTAGGCTATTACCATTGGCATCTTATGTTGATTCATGTGAATGTAAACTTTTGAATCATCTGTAACAATGATGAAAAATTGATCATGTTCAAAACTCTTATGTCCATAGGGAATATTACATCCCTATTTTATAAGTTGATTGAGGTTTTGACTCACTCTATTTCTGGGATCCCAATCTTGATATTGTGCTTGATTTAAACCATAATGGGACCTGACCTTACTGACTAAATTGAGATACCTCCTCAGTGAGTATTGAATTTGGCCAATACTTATAGGGGTGTTGTGATATTGCCCTTGGTGTTTACCACTAAGATCATCATCCAAACTTGTATGTATTTTATAGGAAATCTCTTACTCTACCTCTTTCTTGGGAACAAAATGAGGTAAATTTAGAGGGTCCATATTTCCCTTTATCTTAATTATAATGAAATCAAGATAATACCAATAGTCTCCCATATTTGAAATGTTTATTCTTATGTTTCTATAACTCTTAGAAATGGATCACCCATAAATGTCTTGGTATATTAATTGGTTCATCTCTTTCACAATTTTATTTATTCCATCATAAACATGTAAACATGTAGTACAAAAAAGTAATAAAATACCGTATTGTTCACATATTATATATATGGTTCCTAGGTCTACCCATAGGTTATATGTATTAATACCATAATTTCATCTACTACATAAGACATCATATAAAAATTACCATCATATGGCCTTTCATCCACTTTGAACATGTGTGCCCTGAGCCTAACATTGATAACCTCGCTAAGTGCCATAATTTTATCAAAAAAAAATGATATCTAGAAAATGAACCCATGATTTGTGTATGTAAATAATGCTATAAAATATATACAACATGTTTAAAAAATCCATGGATATTATAATACCTACCCTAAATTTGGTTATGGGAAATGAGGAAATAACTCCTTGAATATTCAACTTTTCACCTTACACTAGCCACTGCTTGAGCTTACATTCAACTGCGTTATGGTCTAACCAAGAATTGGCTATGACTTGGTTATAAGTTATTTCAATAAATATTAGGTGTATATAAATTTAAAATCCCTCCTCAAAAATATAAGCTACCACATTTATGTGAATCCAAAAGTGCAAGAAATCTCTAGTAATAGTACCCTTAAGAAATAAATATTGAAGTAAGTCTATACATGACATTACCTTAGATGTTTTTATCACATTATGTAACCCCTTTATTTTGAATAGTAACATATCATATATATATCTTCTCATGTCTTCATCTAATCTCTATTGGGTTGAATATGGTTTGATGTCATATATCTCATCTCAAAGAGTAGAGTAATGATGGAAAGGAAACACTCCCCTATTAGAGACTATGTATAAATACTCATTACTTCCTATGATATAATATTGAGAGGGAGGATACATAGCTACTCAAGATAAGTAATTCATTGTTATACTATAAATTTTTTGGTAATCTTACTATATTTAGTTAGAAATTCAAAAGAAAGAAAATTAGGTCATTTGATAACTTGGTGGATGAAATTCTTATTTTACATGTCATTGATCAATGGAAATGTAATTTAATTTTCTAATTATTTTTCCTATATCACTTAATTCTTGAGACTTGAATGCCTAGTTTGTGTGAAGTTAATTTAATAATAGATTTTACCTATGTTTCATATTTTGATTTGAAAGTTACAATTCAACTTTGGTAGGTATCTTTTGCCATGTGGAATATTTTAATTCATCATGAATTCTTCATCATCATCACAAGCCAAGTGCATCTTTCCATGTATTAAAATTTTCCTACCTATCAACTCTTGTTTTTGTATACCAACTATGAATCTCTGAGATTGTGAAACTTGTTTTGATCTCAATTACTTGGGGGTGCTTGGATTTTTGTAATTCTTCTTTGTATAGCTAAAATATTATTAATTAATTAATTAGATTTTCCACTTGAAATGATCTCAAGGCATTAACATTCAGGGCATTAGGGTTCTTCAAACTTTGATATTACAATTTCGAATGATAAGCTCTAGGCTTTCTAGATCATGTCATGTGGACAACTCTTACCCTCTAGAGACATATTTTAATTTTATATAGTACTCAATTTTTTTTGGGATTTTTAGATGATGACACATGGATAAATCTCAATAATCTATAAAAAAATGAAACTCTGGTAATGTACCCTCAACTAATAGGCTATGAGTTGATGATATTGTTTCAACTGGATAACTTTTATTAACTCAGGGACTTTACAATTTTGGTATAGTAACTGGCATGTTAGACTCCGATCTTCTGAGTTAATTCCACATGGATGGATCTCAACATCTAGGAAAAAATAAAAACTTAGTTTACATATTTGAATTTTAAACCTTGAGACTCTAAGATGAGGACACATGGATGGCATGTGTTGATCTTAAACTTAGAAGATAAGTCCATGTAATATTATTGCCTATGCTATGCATAAAATGTATCATGCCATGTAGATAAATATTAAAACTTTGTAGACTTGACTTTTGACACTATAACATTAGTTGATAGGGCTATAGTAAACCAAATTATGCCACCTATCATGAAATTGAATACTCATATACTCAAGAATTTTGAATGTATTGGACCTACCTTGATCTTATAGGTTCTGAGTCAAAGGGATTGCGCCATGTGGTGTAATATCAAGGTTCCAAGAACTCAAAAGACTTATAATTTTCATGAAGACTAACTATGTCTCAAGTTAACAATATATTGACACATGGAAAACTCATGATAACTTAGAAACTTTAAACACATTTTTAGAGATGAAATACATGATTGAATGAGATGCTTCTAAGTGGAATGATCTTAGGAATATATATTCTTAGAATTACTTTAAATTTAATTCTATTATAAATTTTATTGACTACGAGTAAATAGAATGCCAAAAGATGTCATGATCTTGGGAACTCAATGAAAAATTTGAACCCTGGGAATGAGATGTTGTACATCAAAGATTAAATACACTATTTTTTTTAATTCATTTTAGTTAATTAAATCAAAACCCAAATTTAAATAAGCATTTTAAATATAAAAATAATCAAAGGTCATAAATAAATCATGAATAATGCCCAAATTCTAATTTTCTTTCTTTTGGAACTTTGAACTGTAAATTAAAATTTGAAAACAAACTTAGGTTTATTAATATTATATAAATATTTAGAATTCATGAGGTTGATATGGATCGTGAATGAATATTTATTGCAATATGGGTCCCTATTTAAAATTCTGAAAATGGGGTGTGTTGGGGTACAACATGTCTTATATCTCAGTTCTTCCTCTTCCTTTTTCCTTATATTCCTTATATTCTTTTCTTTCTTTTGTTTAGACACTAAGTAATTTTTGGATTTTTTCCTCGCCACAACATCTTCCTGGGACTATTTTTAGTGGCTTATTCTTTTGTTGTGACCTCTTCCTTTTCATGCTTTTCTTTGGATTTTTATGTTTCCTTTCTATGATTCTTATTGTTTTTATTTTTCCTCTAGATTATTAACCTTAGCCAATGCCTTAGTGAATTATTTTTGTTCATTGGTTAATATGAAAGCCTTTTCTTTTTACAGGGTATCTCATTCTTCTCCCCCTGTAATTCTTGCATTGTTTACTCTTCAACCTTTGTTCCTCAAGATGTGTACCTATGTATCTCATAATATTATTAGCTTGTGTAGAATGGTCACATGCACATTTTGAAAAAGATAAGAATGTCATAATCAAATAATAATCTAATATTATTAATTTTTATAGAATGAGCATATGCCCATTCTGCACATTAGATAAGACCGTTATCAATTAAAATTCTAATAATATCCATTCTTATATAATCTTCATGTGATCATTCTACAAAATAGAAATATTGGATTCTTAATTTATAATATTCTTAGTATAATAGACCTAAATGAGAATGGGGTATAGTATGAGCACTACTTCCTCAATGATCATAAAATTTAAATTTTTGTAGAATTGGAACATACTCATTTTGAAAAAGATAAGAATGTCATCATAAATTAAGAATATAATGTTCTTAATTTTTTTAGAATGGGCATATACACATTCTGCACATTAGATAATAATTTTGTCAATTAATAATCCAATAGTATTCACATGTGTTCATTCTACAAAAAAATATAAATATTGGATTCTTAATTGATAATGTTCATAGTATACTGGACCTATGTAGAATGGGACATAATATGAGCATTACTTTAACAATTATAATAATATTGTTAGCTCATTTATAATGGGCACATGCCTATTTTGAAAAAGATAAAAATTTCATCATCAATAAAGAATACAATATTCTTAATTTTTATAGAATGGGTACATGATCAATTTTCACATTAGATAATAATGTTATTAATTAATAATAAAATAGACATCACTTATGTAGAGTCAACATGTGCCCATTCTACACAAAATAGAAATATTAGATTTCTAATTGATAATTTTATTAGTATACTATATGTGTGTATAATGGGGAATAATATGATCACTTCCTGCTCAATTATCATAATAATGTCATATTATATAGAATGTGCACATACCCATTGAAAAAAAATATAAGTATGTCATTATCAATTAATAATCCAATATTCTTATCATGTGCAGAATGAGCACAAGCCCATTATACACATTAGATAATAACATTATCAATTAAGAATCCAATAGCCTTAGCTTCTGTAAATCTACATGTTCCCATTCTATGTAAAATTAAAAAAATAGATTCTTGATTGATATTGTTCTTCATATACTAGACTTGTGTAGAATGGGGCATAATATGAGAACTTATTTCTCAATGTTTATAATATTTTTGGGCACATGCCCATTTTGAAAAAGATAATAATGTTATCATAATTAATAATACAATATTCTTAATTTGTGGATAATGGTCACATGGCCATTCTAAACATTTGATAATAACATCATCAATTAAGAATCCAATAATATTCATTTATGCATAGTCTTCATGTGCCTATTCTACATAAATGAAAATATTGGATTATTAATTGATAATGTTCTTAATATACTAGACCTGTGTATAATGAGACATAATATGAGCACTACTTGTTCAATGCTTATAATATTATAAACTTGTGTAGAATAGATACATGCCCATTTTGAGAAGGATAAGAATGCCATCATAAATTAATAATCAAATAGTCTTCTCTTATGTAAAATTTATATGTGATTATTCTAAACAAAATAAAAATATTAGATTCTTAATTGATAATTTTATTAGTATACTAGACCTGTGTAGAATGGGTCATAATTGTTAGCTTGTGTATAATGGACACATGCCCATTTTTAAAAAGATAAGAATGTCACCATCAATTAATAATACAATATTCTTAATTTATGTAGAAGTACATGCCTATTTTGGATATTATAAGACTATTGGATTTTTAATTGATGATATTATTATATTTTTCAAAAAAATTGGCATGTGCACATTCTACATTGTCAAAGTAAGTATAACATTATCAATTAAGTATCTAATAAGCTTATCTTATATAGAAGGGCATATGTCCATTTTTTAAAAAATATAAATATTGGATTATTAATTAATAATTATTATAAATACCTTATTATAAAGGGGGATAAAATGAGCACTTTTTTCTCAGTACTCATAATATAGTTAATATATTATGTAGAATGGGCATATTGGAATCTTAATTGATAATATTATTAATACACCATACTTGTGATGTGATGGCATAATATGAACACTTCTTACTCAATGCTTATGATATTATTATTCCATGTGTAGAATGGACAAGATATGAACTCTTATTTCTCAATGCCCATTCTAAAAATGATATGAAAATTATCAAATTATGAATCCAATATTCTTAGCTTAATATATGTATAATCTAAACATACCTGCTCCACACAAGTTAAAACTATATTAATTAGATTATTTATTGATAATAGTCATATCTTAGTAATATGGAGTCTTCCACACATGCCCATTGTACACATGGTAAGGCCATTGGATTCTTAATCGATGATATTAAAAATATATTACTAGACCTATTTAAAATAGGAAATTAAGATCATTCTAAACATATTAAAAGTAATTTTATCAAATTAATAATAAAATCTTATTATCTTATGTATAATTTAGGCATCTATTTATTAATAAATACTAATTTTATATGAAATAAAAATCAATCATACATTGTAGTTTTTGAGTACACATTTAAAGAGGAATAATTACTATTATTAAAAATATAATTGATTTACTATAATTATTTTTTCATAAAATTTGCTTTTGGATATACACAAGAATCAGAAGTTAAAATAAAGTTAAACATCAAGATTTAAATAAGTATGTCTAGGACTAAACATTTATGAATTGACCATAATATAAATCAAAATTATCGCAAGGGGATATTACATAATATTTCATAATATTGAGTTATAAATTTTATATTTGATGTTTTAGAGGAATATAAATTCTTCACTAAGTATAAAAGGAATTAATTTTTGATAATTAGTTTTCTATGATACAATAATTGCATATAGATAAATTCCAGCTGGTGGATAATAAAGCTAAAACTCAAGAAATAATTTATATGTATATTACACAAAGACTTAATAACATCTGATATATTTTTTTTAATGTTAAAACTACATTTGTAGATGGATAAGAGTCAATCTGGTATTGGAAAATTAAAATGAAAATGAGTAAATATCTATAAGATGATTACATAAGGACTCGGTTTTTTATTATTATTTTTATGAAAAACTAAATTTAAAGACAACTTAGTAAGACTTCATCTAAAAGGAGATTAAAATTACTTTACCCACAAATATTTATCATTCTCTTTTTTTATGTCAATGTTGCACTTAGTTTTGATTCTAAGTGAGGATGATTACAATTGGCATTTGAATTTAAAAATTGAATGTGATTTATATGTTGCAGATATAGGGAATAAAATATAATTTTTTTTTAAGAACAAAGAAGATATATAAGTAAAAAATTTAAACCTTGGTTGTAGATGTAATATTTCTTTCTCTTTATGTCAACAAAACTTGATGTTGTATTTCTTATTCTTCTTCTTTCCAACTAAAGAAAATAATTTGATGTTGTATTTCTTATTATTTGTATGGTTTCACTATTATATTGGTTATATGTCATTCAATGTAGAATCGTTAGCCCAAATTGATGTTGGTATCCCTAAAATCTGACTATCTCTATATGTCTATAGTTTTAATGCTAGTATGATCTCATTTTTTGTGGTAGCTTTATTGACCTTTGAATAGTTGTGCCTCTTTTTATATATATCATATGGTTTCCTTGTTTATGTGGTTGCTTCATGGATATAATGAGTACAAAAATGGAGTGAGGGAGTCAATATTTCTAGATGTATTCTAAAAAACTAGGGCTTGAATAAGGTAGAATTCTTGCCAAAGAAAAATTACCATAATTGCATATCCTTGCCTTAAAATGAATGTATATCTATCGGATCGTGATTAAGCCCATTGAGTTAAGGGGATACATGTGTGAGGAAATAATTATGTTAATTTTCATATGTACCTTCTACATGGATGACACTATATACCTTTAGGAGATGATACCTTCATCATAATAGTTAGTTAAATGTTAGAGATCTACTCTAGAGATAACTATGAGATCTGCCACCCCATTTCCTTCCCTATAGGTGTGGGTAAGTTATACATGTGGTATGGTTTATAAGATGTGCCTCATATCATCAATGAGCTCCTTGATAGTGTTTGAAAGAATATTTTTTCCTTATAGAATGTTTATGATGTTGAGATAATCCCCCTTTATTATGATTCTACTCAGGCTGAGACTTTGCACTAGTTGAATGCCCCAAAAAGTTACTTTGGCTTCAGCTAGATGGTTTGTTTACTTGCCCATAGGACCCAAATAATCCACTATCAACTCCCCTTTAGTATTTATTATGATGCCTCTTCCACTTTGAGGGCCTGAGTAACCTTTGGAGGCTCCATTAAAATTCATTTTTACCCACCCTTCATGGGGGATTCTATTTGGTTTGTTTGAAAATTAAGTCTTTTGTGGAAAAACTAATAACTTTCTCTAAGTCCTAATTATTAAGAATGAGATGGGATGAAAAGGGGGTGATTTCCTTATATTTGGGAGGGAAAGCCTTCTAATTTCTGGAAATATCTTGATAGAGCCATGGGAAGATGGTCTTCAGTTGATACCTTTTGTTTCGAAATAAGCTATCATTATGTAGTTTCCAAATGCACTAGAAATAGTGAGGGAAGGTGAGGTGCCAAAGGAAATAAAAATAAGGAATGCTCCATAGGGGGTTCCATTGAATGATGAGGTCAAATATGTTGTTGGGTTTAACCCAAGCCATGTTGAGGTGATTTAGAAGCCCATTAAATAATGACAAACTAAGGGAGCATTCCAAAAATAGGTACTGAGTGGAATATTACACTTTTTAATAGATCAAGCATCTATTTGGGATAATTATTCCCCTTTTGGCTAAGTTATCTATAGTTCAAATTTTTTTCTACATTAGTAGCCAATAAAAGAAGTTGACCTTGAGGATTAGATGTTTTACCCAAAAATTTATCCAATGTTCCTAGTTACTATCCAAAATAAGTTATATAACATGGCCCAAGGCCATCAAATATGCACCATTGTCTTCCACTCTCTAGAAAAAATGATCTTCTTTTTGAATGAAAGGAATGTGTGTTTGATTTAAATTTTGATTGAGGTTATGAATAACTTGCACCTCTTCCATGGGAAGGTCTTCACTGGATATAACCTTCCAACACTTAGTTCCTTCTTTGATTTCATTATAGTCCTTTATATTAGATCCCCATATCTATTTTAGCTATCCATATTATCTAGCCCATGTCTCTTGGGCCAAGAGGGGGGTAGGGGATAGCCATATATCTTCCCAAAAATTAATTTTCTCACCATTTTCATTTTTCCATGAGATGACCTTTTTTAGAAGGTCTTTACAACTAGATATAACCTTTCAAAAGGTAGAACTGCTAGTGGGGTCATATTGCCATAGGAAGGCATCCTCTTTCCCTCCTTCCAAGTATTTAGCCTTAAGGATTCTAGTCCATTCATCATTCTCCTTAATTAGGCATTAGCCCATTTTAGCTATTATAGCTCTATTCATAGTATTAATGCTTCTTATTCCAAGACCTCTGTTAGCTTTGGGAAGGAAAACATTTTCCCAAGTGACCAAATTGAATTTGAATCTTTATTCAGTGCCTCTTCATAATTTTTTTTTGAATTTTATCAATTTTGGAGGCCAAATTGAATGGAATTTTGAAGATTGACATAAAGTAAACATAAATTCTCTAAATATAGGCCTTGAGTAGTTGATACTTTCCTACCTAGGTAAGGAGGTGACCCTTCCATCCTACTAATTTATTTTGAATATGATCAATCAGGGGATTATAGAGTTGGGATTTCATTCTCCCATCAAAGAGAGGGATGCCTAGATGAATGGCCAGAAAGTTACCCACTTGGTAGTTTAAAATTTTAGAAATTCTTCTTTATTGTGAGGGAGGTGTGTTGATAAAGAATAAGAATATTTTATGAAATTTGATGTATTGATTGGACACATTTCCATAATTTTTAAGGATACATTTGAGACTCTTAGATTCCCTAGTCAAAGCATCTCCTAAGATAATAGTTTCATTGATGAACTATTGGTCAGTGAAAGGATCTGTAATCCAAGCCACCAAAATCCCCTTTATCACCCCTGACTATAGGCACATCTCAAAATTCTCCCCAAAGTTTTAGTTAAGATGATTAAAAGGTAAGGAGAGAGGGGATCTCCTTGTCTTAAACCTCTTGAGACATGAATGAAGCCTTTGGGGACCCTATTTATGATGATATAGAACTTATGAGTGGCTATATAATTCCATATGATTTTTTGGGTGTCATTATTTAACCCAATATTTTATAAGATCTAAATCAAGAACATCTAGGATACACGATCATAGGCCTTTGACACATCTACTTTAAGTAACATTCCATATCTAGAAGATTTGGTAATGGAGTGAACTTCTTCACGAGTAATGACAATGCCATCAAAGATTTTCCTGCCAGTGATGAAAGCCCCCTATTATTCCCTAATGATTGAGTTGATTAGGGGTTACATGCACTTAACCAAGATGGAGGAACAAATATTATAAGTGGTGTTACATAGACTAATAGGCCTAAAGCCTTGAATGTTGTTGACCCCATTTTTTTGGTAATTAGGATCAATAAAGTATTGTTGATTTATTTAAGGATGGATTTGGATTGGGAAAAATATTTAATCTCTTCTTCAACTTCTAGGTGAATAATGTCCCAAAATTTTGAAAAAGAAAGGGGGAATCCATTTGATCCAAGAGCCTTAAGGCCATCCATAAGGAAGAGAACACTTATGATTTCCTCATGAGAAGGAATTTGGATGAGGGAATCATTATCCATGGGTGTGAAAACCTTATCAAAATTAGATAGAGCAAAAGAGACTAGTGAATTATCTAGCTCACTATCCTCTAAGAGAAGATTATTGAAGAATTTAATAATATGTCAGGATATGTCCTCCTCATCTTTGCTAATGTTTCCATATTTAAATTTTAGCTTGGGAATTATATTAGTACTCTTATGTTTAGAAGCTGAATGGTGGAAGAATTTTATATTCATATCCCCTTCCTTTAGTCACAAACATCTAAATTTTTGTTTCTCGTAAGCCTCTTCTTTTGATTCCAGATTGTTAAAGTGGCATAGGAAGTCTTTTTATTTAGCAACCACTTTCTCATTGTAATCCCATAAAGCACTAATTTCTTGAATATTTGAGAGTCTTGTTTCAAGGTCCTTTTTTTGTAGAAAGATGCTACCAAAGACTTCCTTGTTCCATATTTTCATCTTATTTTTCAAGAAGTTGAGTTTTTTTGATAATGAACATGGTTGATCTTGAATAAAGGTTATTCCCACCATTCCTTCAAAGAATCTATGAATCTAGGGTGATGGGTCCACATGATTTAAAATCTAAAAGGGTAACATTTGGGCTTAGAGAATTTATCATCTTCAAAAAACAATGGGTTGTGGTCAAACACAATTCTAGGAAGAGAAGAGAGCTTATTGGAATAAAGAATGTCCGAGTTTAAGGAGACCAGAAATATGTCAAGGCAAACTTGATTATTTTTTCACCCAATCTTATATTGGACTAAGTATGTAGGATCCCATTAAGATACATGTCTACTAAGCCCATATTTGTAATAAAGTCATTGAATTCTAGCATACTATCAATAATGTTGATGAGGCCATATTTTTTATCCCTTAGGGTGAGTGGGGCATTGAAATCACCCACCAAAATCCAATTCCAACTAGTATAATTATTTAAAAAGTCCATAAGCACTTTCCATAAGAGGTTTCTAGTAGATTTGGAGTTTGGTGCAGAAACATTGGTGAAAATTTATTTAGCCTTGCTTATAATTTTAGTGAATAATATTGATATTTAGTTTGAGGATTTCCAAAGTAGGTCATCTTCGAGAGTGTTAAGATTCTAAAAGATAGCTAGTCCTCCTGATGCACCTATGGATTTTGAGGCAAGAACATGGGCATTTTTTCATATCCATGCCATGCTGATTTTGAGAGTAGAATCTAACATTTTGGTTTCCTTAATGAGAAAAATAGAGGGTTGAACCTTTCTATAGTATTATAAAGTGTTCATTGTTTATTTGGGTTATTTAAACCCCTAAAATTCTAGGAGAGCATTTTCATTTTTTATCTTGTTAGACCTTAAGAGTTTGCTGAGAGCTATTAACAATCTCTTTTGTTGTTTCTATATTTCTAGTTAAGATTTTAAGAGATCTACCAACTGGATTAGGAGTAACTCTGAGGTTAGATTTCTTTCTACCTCTTTTGGATTTAGGATAAATAATAAATCCTTCATCTTGAGGTGATCTTAGGAAAGAGATGGGGGATCAGATAATTGTCCCAATTCCCTATTGACCAGAGGGAAAGAGGGAAGGAAGGGATGGGGGGTCCCCTTGGGGAGGAGGGGAAAGATCCAATCTAGAAAAGAGGGGGACTTTTTATGTAAGAGATTTAGTATAATATGAAGGGGAGGAACAAGAGGAAGAGGCAAAGAGAGGGGATAACTAGGGGAGAAAATTAGGGTACTCGAGGGAAAAAAAGAGGTGGGAGAGGAACTAAGAGGGTAGAACTAGGGAAGAGGCAGGTTGGAGCCTAGAGGAGAAGGGGGAAATGGGTTGGTAAGGGTAATGGGGGAGCAAGGAGGGGGAAGCTTATGAAATGATGAGGGTTAAAACTAGGTGGGGAGAAGAGAGGAGAGGGAAAGGAGGAGAGGTAGTGGAAGGGAAAGGAGAAACACCAAGGGGAGGGGGGAGGGGGAGTGAGGAGTGAGGTTGAGGAGAGGGGTGGGGGGAAGGGGTCATAAGTGGCATGCCCAAAACATTAAGAGCACTTAAGAGTCTCATAATTAGACAAAAAAAAGAGGGGTGAAAGTATTAGAGAATTTCATACCTTTGAGACCCTCCAAAGGAAAAGATATCATAAGATACCAAGAAGAAGCTCACAAAGTAGGACTGACTAAGGCAGAGGTCTGCATAGGTGCAACAAATTTTAAACTAGTGCTCTTTTTGAGATTAACTAAAGGAGAAAAATTATGATTTCCAATTGGAGGGGTCCTTGGGGGCTCATGAGGGGAGCCAATCTTTAGTAGTCACTCTGAGCATGAGTCCTTTAAGGTGTTTACTTTGTCTCTGAGCAGTAAGGATTCCTCTAAAACAAGTCTTTTTTTTTGCAATTATGTAACATGTGACTAAGAACATTGCATCTAGGGCATATAATAGCATTTTTTTCATAAACAATGTTTTGAGTCCAAGCATCATACTTAGATTTGATCTTTATATCATAGATAAGGGGATTATTAGTTGACAAAAAAATGTGAATGTGAGCAACAACCATTCTCTAGCTAGAGATATTGATTGGGTTAAATTTTATGGGTTGACCCATGGCTCTAGTAATTCTAAGAATAAATTCTAGGTGCCAATATTCTAGTGGAAGCTCAAATAGGATGACTGACATAGGAACATCATCCATGGTAGTGGAGCTAAGATTCGAGCTAGCCTTTCATCTTCTGACTGAAATGTTGGCCTTCCCCATGAACTAGGGGCCTTTTGAAAGGGCCCTAATGTAATCTTCTTGGAGAGAGAAATTAGCAAGGAAAAATTCCCTTGCTAATGTAAATATATCTAAGTGACCCTTTGGTTTTCATATTTCCTTGGCCAATTTCCTAAAGGAATCTATGTTTGGATGGAACCCATTGACTTTTGAGAGAATGGATTTAGAAAGATCCATGTTGGCTTATTCCTTAGTGGTGTCTAAGATTGGTATGAAAGTTTTGTTATCTGCATCAACTAGGAAAATCTAATTTCCCAAAGAGACATGGACCACTAGATTAAAACATTTGATGATGTTAGCCTATGAGGGTTTTGAAAGGGTAGGGTCTAGCAAAATCTGAGCTAGAGAAGAGATGTCTAAAAAAATTAGGGTTAGAGTTAACAATATTGGTAATTTGTTTTGAAGTCCCATTGGATTCAACAACTTGTGAGAGGAATCAGATGATTTTGCAATAGTGTTGACTACAAGCATTTCACTAACATATCCATCTTAAGGCTCGGCATTGTGAATCTAACTAGTCTAAGATTCTTGCCTAAACATAAATTCAAATTTTTGAAGGTCTTCCACAAAATTCACCATGTTAGAAGATACATAAACCAAAATATTAAATTTATAAATGAAACTAATAATGAAAATTATTTTGACATATACATTAAATTAATGTCAATTACTTTTATCTATTTAATAATGTAAATATATAATATATTAATTTAAAAAGTAAATGGGAATATGATTGTTAGTATTTAATCATTGTATTTTATAAAATTATCTTTTTTATTAGTATTGTAATTTAATATTAATAATCTTCATGTGTGTAAAATATTAATGGAAATTAAAATTAGGTTGTAAATTTTCAAGAAATTATGAAAATGTAAAATATTATAAGATACACTAAGAAAAAATGAACCATTAAGAAAACCAAACTTCAAATCTCATCCTATTTTTAAATTTCCGAAGAAAGTGAGTTTCATTTTATTTGAATAATGCCATTTTCTAAAGAAATGGTGATACCAACGAGCTATCTTTATCCTTGAACGCGGGATCATTTTAACATTTGACAAGCATTGTTATCTTTTGGATAGGTTTTTTTTTAGTAAAATTTAATTATAATTATTTAATAAATGTAAGGTGGAAAATAAATTTGAATAACACATATTATAATCAATTGATGTTCATATGTTATTTTGAATTACCTTTTTAATTATAATTAATATAGCCATGTAAACCTCAAAATTAATTTTAACATTTAAATATGAATAAAATAAATATTATTTTACAATTATATACATATAAAATTGACACTTTTATTTGTGTTAAAATTAATTAAAAATAAGAAAAGAGTATTCATCATATCTTATGAAGAAAAGATTTAATAAGTGGCCCATTTTACAACATTATTATAAGAATATTGATCCTATCTTGTGTGCAATGGGCTTAATTGCTTATGTATAATGGGCACAATTTATATATAGAGTGGGAATAATAATGCAAACAATGTATATTATAAAAAAATTATAATAAAATAGTTTAATAAGACTAGGAACAAACACTATCCATTCTAGACAAGACAATAATATTGATCCTATATTGTGTTAAAAAATAATGACATATAAATTATTCTCATTAATGTATGATTAATTAAATCATGTCTATTATATATGTCGATATCATGTTCAATATGATATATCAGTATCATCTCCATTATTACAATTGATATTTAAGACCAAATATAATTATACAAAATATCAACATACACATATTGTCCTCGTGTGTATATATTTTTTCTCTAATTCTCCATGATATGCCACAAATTATAGAATAATGAAAATTCAATTCTCATTAATACATCATTGAATAAATTAGAGTATATATCTATATCATGCTTAGTTTGATGTATCAATATCATCTTGATTATTACAATTCATTACTAAGACTAAATACAATACAAAATATCAAAATACACATCTTGTCCTCATGTGTATAGATTTTTGGTCTAATTCTCTAATATACAACACACATTATAGAATAATGACATTTAATTAAAATATAATTAATAAATCATTGAATAAAGTCTTATATATATATATATATATATATATATATATATATAATGCTCAATTTGATATTTATTCTTGGCCTCATATATATAAATTTTATTTAAATTTTATATGAGATGTAGCGGATTAAAATTGATACCACAAATGACATCTATAAGTTTTTTATGTCATGGTATTTTCATAAGATTCTGTGATATACTTTTATGTTCTATACTCCACTGAATAATACATCTAAGCTTGTTTTACAGAATGAGCATAATTGCTAAATAATATTATTAATATATTAATTAGAATTAGCATGTTCCCATTATACACAAAAATAATAATAATAGTGGCCCTATCTTGTATTACAAGATGGGTGTAAATGATATGATTCAATAATCCTAACTTTTGGTATAAAATGGTCTTAATTGATAATATTATTAAAATCTTGTGTAGAATGGGCATGTTTCCATTCTACACAAGATAATAATATTAGTTTCTTTATAAGAGGATCATATTATTATATTGATGCCATGTAGACTATTCTACACAAGTATGATTGGAATATCATCAACGGTTAGAGGTTAATATGGATGTGCCCATTTCACTCATGGTTATAATATTGGTTTCTTAATTAAATATTAGTTAGAATGTGTATGTTCATATATTATTATATTTTTTAGAATAGGAATGTTCTCATTCTACATACGATATGAATATTATCAACAGTCAAATATCTTTATCTTGTGTAGAATGAGATTGATTGATAATATATTTAATATCTTGTGTAGAATGGGCACAAGTCCATTTTGAACAAGATATAAAAAATATTATCAATTTCATTGTTTATACCAAATACAATACAAAATATCAACATATACATCTTGTCCTTTTTCATATAGATTTATCATCTAATTCTCTATGAGATGCTATGAATTACAAAATAATGATACATAATTCAATTATCATTAATACATAATTGAATAAAGTATATATCATGCTTAGTTTTATATATAAATATCATTTACATTATTAAAATTCATTTATAATACCAACTACATTACAAATATCAACATACACATCTAGTCCTCATGTATATACATTTTTGGTCTAAATATGTATAAGATTCAATGAAATATAATTGATACTAAAAATGCCATATGTAGGTGTTTAATGATATAATACCATCATAATATTCCATGATATACTTTTATGATCAATACTCCACTAAAAAATACCCCCAAACTTGTTTTATATATTGAGCATAATTAATAATATTATTAATATCTTGAGTAGAATGGGCATGTGCCCATTCTACACAAATAATAATAATAGTGGTCCTATTTTGTGTTACAAGATGGGTGTAATTGATATGATTCAATAATCATAACTTATGTTACATAATTGGATTAATTGATAATATTATTAATATATTTTATAGAATGGGCACGTGCCCATTGTACATAAGGTAAAAATATTAACTTCTTTATAAGAGGCCAATATTATTGTCTTGATATGTAAACTATTATTAAAAAGGTAAGATTGTGTAAAATTAGAAAATACAACACATTCAAAAAAACTCACAATGCAATTTTAAAAATATTTCATTACTAATAACATAGGCCTAAGATGTTCATATTATTATTATCTTGTTCAGAATGGACATATGCCCATTCTACATAAGATAGGGTTGGTATGTGTTTTATGCACACCAAAGATTATTATGAGAAGGTCCCTAACATTTTAAGATTGGTGAAAACCATATCTAAGACATGAGTTGTGTGTCTCTATTTTATAAATAACCACATGATGGAATAGTAGTGAATGATGTGGTTATTTTTTTGTAGATGGTTTAGTTATGATGAATATTTAACTATAAATCTAAATTATACTTGAATTAGATGGGTGGATCTGAGCTAAGGTGAATAGGTCCCAAAAAATGGAGAAAAAGAGGGAAGGGTAAAGCATAAAATAAGAGGATCTATAATTCTATTTGAGATTAAACCCTTTCAATATAACCTACACTACCGATCTGAACACGTCATAAACCAATATCTATTGTTGATTAGTTGAAAGAAAATAATAAATAGTGAAGAGTCTTCAAGAATAATTATCAAAATATTAAATGATTATAATCAAAGATATTTTTAGTACCATATTTATACACATATCAAATGCCATTAACAAGTAATATGTATGATCTATAAATAAACAATTGATAAGACTAATAAAATATTCAATCTTATCCCTAAAAATAACACACACTCAACCTACTATAGATTTATCAACTTAAGGTAACTTACTCAATGAAAAACATAAATTTATAAGAGATAAAACATTCACACAAACTCACGTAATAATAATTTAAAATTTATTTCTTGCATTAATTTCCAAAAATATTATCCTTTTACAACACATAGAATACATGTATAAAAATTTCTCAATGGGCACCACCTCATCTTAAAATAGGATTACATGTACAAAAGAATAAAAATAGTTTTGGTATTAATTTATTTTTCCACTCATGCATGTCCAAAAGATATAAATAAATATGCCAAAAAATATATTCTAAAATTAGACTATGATGTTTGAGTAGTATTGTTAGTGGTAGCTGAAGTCAAACTAATTATAACTACAAATGGTAATTTAGGATAGGTTATTATGGAAGTAGGATCTAATGATGTGGCATTAATAGTGGAAGAACTAGTTACCACAATAGTAACTGAAAGTGCTATAACTATTTTCTAAAGTTTTGAATCCCTTATTTTAGTAGTTAGCTATTGTTGCTCATTTTTATATTAGGAATTAGCACATAAGGCAATGCTTGATTCAATTACCTCAAAATTCATGATGGGAAGTTTGAATAAAATAAAAATATTATCCATTAACTTTATGTGAGTGATCATTGAAGTATCAAATATTTTTTTAATGTTTATGCATGATCTATCATTTCCTTGGCAAATGTGATCAATTGGACAATTGATTACTTGATAATACCTTTTGTCACTTGATCACATGGTTATGAGTTTATAATATTTCACTTTGGCCATTTTTTATGTGTAGTGAGATGGTGACACTTGCCATGATCTAACTACATCACTAGATTTAAGATTTTGGACATTTGGTGGAGACTATAATTAGAACAAGGGAGTGACCCATGGTATGATCTCAACAAGTACAAAGATGATAATATCTGTTATGATCTCATTAAGTGCTTATTCACCATTTTTGAGACTATAAACATTTGAGTATATGCCAATAATGGAGTGAGAGAGTGAGGCATTGCATGATCTCACTGAATTACTTAGTTGTTACAATAGAAGACCCCTATATAGCAAGATGTTGATAAGTGGAATGATATCATTGAGTCATTTGGTTACTTGTCTTTATGAATTGGATTTATATTTGATAAATGTGATAGAGAGAGATATCAAAACATAGAGAAATATCACTTAGTTATCTATTCATCTACCTTAGTGAATTGTAATAATGTGTAAATTATGTAATGAAATGAGATGTTGACACATGGTATGATCTCGATGAGTCATCTAGTCATAGGATTTTCATGAATTAGTGTTTCACCAAAGACTTGTGATGGGCTGAGATGAAAAAATGTGGAATAATCTCATTGAATTGGTTGGTCACTTCTTTTCACAACTTATACTTTCACTGAAGAGTTGTGATGATTTGAGATAAAAACACATGGAGTGATCTCATTGATTCACTCGATTAATATGGAATATATCTTATGAAAACAAAGTAGTTACCTTAAATTACTAAATTATCTCTTCATCTCTATCAAAATTTCCCCTTAACTTATATAAAATTATCTTGATCAATAAAAATATAAAAAAATTTCCATAGCTTCATCACCTTTTGAATATTTTAGATTTTTTGTAAGAAACCAATATTCCTATCTTGATGTCATGTAGAATGGGCAACTACCCAATCTAAATGACAAATATCATTGTCTTGTGTATAATGTGATTAATTGATAATATTATTAAATTATATCTTGTATATAATGGGTATGTGTCCGTTTTGAACAAGATATTAATAACATTATCAATTAAGCCCATCTCACACAAGTCTATAAGAATGGGCATATGCTTATTTTACAAGAGATAAGAATATTATTTTTTCTTCCAATTAATTAGTTTTAGTAAATAAGGTCATCATGATCATTCATCCACTTCATAGAATTTATCACAGTTAGCAATTGTTCACACTTATGGATATTTATGGTTTATTCATGAGGTATTTGAAGCTTGGAGTCAATGTATGTGTTGTAGACACCCAATTTTATCCACAAATGGATTCCAACTAGACTTCATATTAATTTCTACTAAATAGTGTAAATGAAACCTAGGAATCACTGAATGTCCTATTTTCATTTGCACATTAGACATTAGTGCTCAGAATCATGTTGAGGCATCCCTATTCAGGGTATTACCTTGTTTGTAAAAATAACTTCTCATGGATTCATCTCTAGTTATCTTGTAACATATAAAATTGATAGTTTGGCCTTTGGACCCATTAAGTAGGGAACTTAAACAATTCTTAAAGTGCAAAAATGTTAAGTAGAATGAATTAACTAAGAAAATCAAATTAAATGCTTAAGTGGAATTTCCATGTGTAATTAGTGAAAATGAATTTTGTAAAAAAGAAATTCCAATAAAAATGAGGTCATGATGATGTCATCATTCTCAAAGTCAAGGAATTGAAAATATATTCCCTAAAGACATAAATTTATAAATGGAGAGCCATGCTTAATAAATGGGATTTTGTCCTAGATATTAATTGCAAGTCCCATTCTTAACTCAACTAGGGTTAGTTTAAACTCAATTGAAGTTTTGTCTAACCTAACTACACTTGGGTTAGAGTTAGTTTGAAAGGTTATAAATATAAGGCCTCATGAATTTTACAATAAGCTTCTTTTGTGTAATCTTATGAGGCTAAAATACCTTCAAAAATCTCCTTTGGCATAGTGTTATCATGCCCATTTGTTAATCCAAGCCAAGCCAAAGCCAATGCCAAGTCCAACATTACTAAGGTGATAAGGGGAGGTGGTGCAAGAATCTCCATTGCCAAATATTCTTTGATCACATAACCAAACACATCAATTCATGACCAACATACAACCCTTGCTTTCAAGGAAGGTAAATATTATTTGTTTTGTCTTTATTTGATAGTTACTTGTATTATTCAATTACTCTTAGAGTGTCTAGGCTAGAGGTGTAAGTTTCATTAGTGTGTTTTTTATTTCTTTTGATAATACTAACATGATACTAATCTCCCCTCTTGGATTCCTATTGATAACATAATGGCATGCCCGATAGGACCCGTACCCCACAAAGCTCTTCATATGGCCTCTTAGAATCTTTTACTGATAATTTTCATGCCAAGTTTTTAATTTCACAACAAAAAAAAGTGAAGAAATTGAGCTTTCAGCCAAAGCACTATAAAGGATGATTTTGCATTATAAAAGGCAATTTTGCACTATAAAAGGCAATTTTGCATTGTAAAAGGTGATTTTGCACTATAAAAGGTAGTTTTACACTATATAAGGTGATTTTACACTACAAAAGGAAATTTTGCATAGTCATAGGAAATTTTGCACTGTAGAGGTGGTTTTGCATTGTCATAGGTGATTTTGAACATGTAGAGATAGTTTTGCACTGTAAAAGGTGTTTTTGCACTACTAGAAGTGGTTTTGCACTATAAAAGGCAAATTTGGACTATCAAAGGTGGTTTTAAACTACAAAAGGAATTTTCCACTACTACAGGTGGTTTTGCATTGTCATAGGAAATTTTATAATGAGATAGGTAATTTTTCACTATGTCAACAAAAACTTGAGACTTCAAAATGGAAGGTTGCTTGTTGATTATCTCTTTGGCCTAGAAATAAGAAAACCCCTGATGTTTTTTTATAAGAACCAAGGTGAAGAATGGGAGGTTTAAAAACTTCAATTTTTCATTCACACTTATATTTTGGTGCATAAAAATCATATAAAAACTTTTATTTTATCTTTCAAAGTTTTAAAATACCAACAACAAAGACAAAGTGCAAAATTTCATTTCACATCTTGCTTAATGATTTTAAAAGAACAAAAATCTTAGACTAAGTTCTCTTAAGAGATTTGTTTTTGTTTATTATTTTTTGCAAATAAAACTTTGCATGCACGATCTCCCCCATCCAAAATCACCTTGTATATTACCTTTTTGCTTAGTCCAAGTATAGAAGGAATGTCATCTATGCTCTCCCTATGTTTGAGTAACATGGGTGATTCAAAAAATAATCTTTAATGTCCTAGTTTCATTTATTTATTTTATTGCATCTAGATTATGGGTGGTATTTCATCACCTTCCCTTCTCATACATTTTTTAGTGAAGCATTGACCTAGTATTTCATCTCCTAGCATCATTTCAAACCCAATCCATAATGGGGTATATAAATCAAGGCACATTATACTGGGATTACCAGGATGCTAAGTGGCTAGCCTCTCTGATCCTAACAAAAACTTAGGTTAGGTCTAGATAAACATCATAATTGTTAGGATATAAAACACCAGAAGCACACAATTGATTACCAAACCAAGCAACTTAATATGCGGAAATTAACCAGAATCACAAGTAACTAGAATTCAGAATAACACATGATATCAGAGACAATACACAACTTGTATTAATACTCATACGGAAAAGAATACAATAAAGAAGATGCCACTTCTTCTCCACCACCTCTTCAGAGGCTTCCCACACCTCAAGTGAACAGTAATTCTCTCCTCAAAGCTCTCTCTCTCAGGTCCCAACACACAACTCAAACACAGAGTTGGTGTTCACCTCCAGTGCTCCACGCACACCACAAGTGCTCCACGCACTCCACAAGTACTCAAGGTACTTCAAGTAGATCTCCCATGAACCTGCAACAACCTATAATTCAACAGACCATACTTATGGAAGGAACTCCCTTGCCTTCCTCTTTGCTCTATCTGAGTACACACCTGTACTCCAAGTAGATCCTCCCTGATTCTACTCCCTGTTGTGTTGTTGTCCTATCTAATCTTGCACACCTACAAATCAACCTAGTTATACACACCTGTGAACCTTGACCTTGCACACACATACACCTCCAAATCAATGATCTTACTTACCATGCAGATCTCCTATAAAGGCCATGCTCACTTGATGACCAAGATCATACATACATGAAGAACCCTACTGATTCTCCAATCCAGTACCCACACCTGGAATTGTGGCACTAGGAGGAACGCACCATTGCTCTACCTCTCTCTGAAGGAGCTGTTTGCTCTCTTACTCCCTAGCACAAGTTTCTAATACAACCATGAGTCTATTATATAGATCTCATCCAAACAATAATTGGACATCTAATTACAATAATTAGATCCGCAGCTCTCAGTCTAAAATTAGCTCTCATCATGCAAACACTTGGTTTGTTAGCTAACTGCCCGTAACATCTACAGTTTGAACCATGCAGGCAACTGACATCGGTCCTTGTCCACCTGGGGGGTTACTGACGTCAGCCGACTACTGACCGATGCCAGTTGCCTTCTTGTCTAATCTTGCCATCGTCGGTTTGCTAGACCGATGTCGGTGTCTATGACACTCTGCAACACTTCTACAACCTCCTCCATGTCTGCATCAGTGAAGCTTTTAGCTCCACAACCTAAAAATCTCCCACTTGGAGATAAACAACTGCACTGTACCTGTACCTATACTCTATCTAATATGTTTCCTAGTTTGTATCCCTCTTCAAGCTCAATCTTGAAGACAACCCACCACACAACCTATGATGTACCTCCTGTCATCTGAGTACCCTACCACATCCGAGCCTACAAACCCACGTAGTGAAGTCTTGACCCTACATAGCAAGAATCCCTGCTGCTGGTCCCTCTCAAATACCTGAGAACACACTTCCCTGAATTGGCTCCTAACTCTTTGACAGCTCCCACTGCATGGGAATACTCAGGTCTATACCAGACCTCATGTGATTTCAAACACTGTACCTATCCAGCCCTTAGTGTGCTCTGGCTCTGCATCCTGAACCTCGCCAACACCTGATTCACATCAGCTCCCATTGGAGACAAAATCAACCTGTGATCTCCATGTCTCCCATGCCAAAGAATTTCACTACTCCAAACTCCTCATGACATGCCACTGAACTAACCTTACCCTTAGCTCAGCAAAACCCTGTATGTCTAAACCTGTACTAATTTCATCCTCCACATATAGCAACAAGATAATTTTGTGACCATCATCCACCTGGTAAGACAAACACAATGGTTATACTGACATTGACAAAAGCCCTGCTTTGTCATCCACCTGGTACCACCTGTCAGTCCTGTCCCACTGTCCTGTAGCTCCCTCAAGACCATATGCCTGATCTTTTGTCTCACATGTCCATTCACTCTATTCTTCAACTAAGGAATCCATTCATCTCTGTGCTTTCGTACTAGCTGACAACCCTACCAAAACTCCCCTTTGGTTCTGCATCATATCCCTGCCATGCTCCCACCTGTTTCCTAGATCCTTCCTGCTCTACAATCAAAAATGAGTATAAAGAAGAGGAACAATGAATTTGAGGGCCTACTTACGTCTTCAGTCCTCCGTATGGGTGTTTGAGACTCCTTGACAGCGTGCTGTCCACCAAAAATTTGTTACAGTGACCAACGTTGGTCACTCCATAGTCTGCATCTATCCCTGACTACCGACCCTGCCAACGTCAGTGTCCCTGTTGCTGACGTCAGTTCTCCTGATCGACGTCGGTCTTACCTACTACTCGACATCACTGACTTTGGTCTGCACATGATCGACATTGGCACCTGTCTGTTCGACGTTGGTTCCTCTTGACCAACATCGGTACCTGTGTTCACCTGTGAGTGATGACTTTTTACCTGTGAGCTCCTTTGAATCAAAACCCATGTCCAAACTTCTCTGCTTAGAAGTATCCATCCCCATCCACTGGTCTCTATCCACCATCTCCTCCAAGTACACCAAGGCTTTCCAGTTCTTAAGCCTGTCAAATATATCTATCTTCCACTTGAGAACATGCATCTCCTTCCTGCTCATGTGACCAAGCCTACGAAACCACGTCTCCACAATAGAAGAAGAATTAGTAATATAAACAAGTAGATAAAGAGTACTTGTTTTCTTACCACCAGCTAATTCAAGTGCATTCATTGTGAGAGTTCTTGTGCATCTCTCATTACCCAATCTTTCTGAATAAATTAGCCATATCTCCAAACCTGGGACCTGCACGACTTTCATCAACACCTGTGTGTTGGCCGCCTGTAATTTTAGCTTCACTTCCCCTTTGCCAATTCTTTGGCAAGGCTCACCAGCTCCTCTACCTGGGGCTGCATGGAAAGAGGCAACTGAATCTTTTATCCAAGATTTAACTTTATCCAAGAAACCTCCTAGAGCATCCTGTGTAACAACACCTGCAACATCTACGTCTTCAGTTCCTTCATGCTGATCTGCTACCAACCAACAATATTCTTTTACCTGCTCTTTCTTTCCATGGGACCGTAAGTGACCATCTATGCTTTTCAACTCCTCCATTCTTAGCTTACTTTCATCTACCATTGCTCTACTCCCACTCAATCAGAAACCCCTGAGAGTGACCTGTAACCAAACATAAAACCTGCTTCCTACAACCTTGGCTCTGATACCACTTGTCAAGATATAAAACACTGGAAGCACATAATTGATTACCAAACCAAGCAACTTAATATGTGGAAATTAACCAAAATCACAAGTAACTAGAATTCAGAATAACACATGATATGAGAGACAATACACAACTTGTATTAATACTCATACAGAAAAGAATATAATAAAGAAGATGCCACTTCTTCTCCACCACCTCTTCAGAGGCTTCCCACACCTCAAGTGAACAGTAATTCTCTCCTCAAAGCTCTCTCTCTCAGGTCCCAACACACAACTCAAACACAGAGTTGGTGTTCACCTCCAGTGCTCCACGTACACCACAAGTGCTCCATGCACTCCACAAGTACTCAAGGTACTTCAAGTAGATCTCCCATGAACCTGCAATAACCTGTAATTCAACAGACCATACTTATGGAAGGAACTCCCTTACCTTCCTCTTTGCTCTATCTGAGTACACACCTATACTCCAAGTAGATCCTACCTGATTCTGCTCCCTGTTGTATTGCTGTCCTATCTGATCTTGCACAGCTATAAATCAACCTGGTTCTGCACACCTGTGAACCTTGACCTTGCACACACATACACCTGCAGATCAACAATCTTACTTACCATGCAGATCTCCTATAAAGGCCATGCTCACCTGATGACCAAGATCATACATACATGAAGAACCCTGCTGATTCTCCAATCTAGCACCCACACCTAGTACTGTGGCACTAGGAGGAATGCACCATTGCTCTACCTCTCTCTGAAGGAGCTGTTTGCTCTCTTACTCCCTAGCACAAGTTTCCAATACAACCATGAGTCTATTATATATATCTCATCCAAACAATAATTAGACATCTAATTACAATAATTAGATCCGTAGCTCTCAGTCTAATATTAGCTCTCATCATGCAAACACTTGGTTCGTTAGCTAACTTCCCGTAACATCCATAGTTTGAACCACACAGGCGACCGATGTCGGTCCCTGTCTGCCTGGGGGGTGCCGACGTCGGCCGACTACTGACCGATGCCGGTTGCCTTCTTGTCTAATCCTACCATCATCGGTTGGCCAGACCGACGCCGGTGTCTGTGACACTCCACAACACTTCTGCAACCTCCTCCATGTCTGCATTAGTGAAGCTTTTAGCTCCACAACCTAACAATAATCCACTAAGAATTACATATATGGAGTCATTATGCAAAGTAATATAACCTTTCATAGTAAGCTAGCCGGTATGAACCTAATTGATGTGACTATACCCCTTATGTTAGCCATACATGGGACCATATATACTATACATAACTTATAGATTTTAGATAAATACCCACTTTCCATGGAATCTCATGACAAATTTTAAATTATCCTCACTCTAAGTTCATGCCATGTATCAATTCTTGAGAGATCGAGGTGGGTGTAAAAATTATACCTACACCTGTGCTTTATTTTTTGGATTAACACTTAATTCCTCATAAGTATTGATATATCAATGGAAACTTTGCCTAACAATATGTACACCCATGTAAATTATAGGGAATATGATGAGAGATGTGAGTTAATTATATTTTTCTTTGATTTACATTACATGTTTTTAGACTAAAAAACTTTGTTTGTATTGTCATGTCAAAATAAGTCCAAAATAAATCACATGTTTTATACCCCTTTAGCTTAAGAGGTTTTATTCTATCTATTTGATACCACACTTAGCCTTTTACATTTTTACAACATTTGTGTGTGTGTGTGTCACTTATTTAAATGGATCATAATTATACTACCCATTTCATCCCAAGTTTTTGTCTTGGATTTATTTGAAACAAAAAAACATTATCATACCTTTTGAACATGATATCGTTATTACATTGCTTGTATTATTTCAAAACTTTGACTTGTGTCAAACCAAATTCAAAACCATATATGCCTTTGGTCTACAATTTATTTCAATATGTCATCCATTTAGGCCTAGAATGTTATCTATTTGAGAATCCAAGTCTTCTAAACTAATTTCAAAATTTATCTTGCAAATTTCTTTTTTAAACATTGGGTGGTTTATACCTATGCCTTGATTAATTATGGCTTAAATATTTACCTCTTACTTGTGAATTGTGCAACTTAGACTAATTCCTTGCTTGCTTTGAAGATATTTTTGCCTATATTTAAGAAGTCTTTTCTATGTGCCTCACATTTATTTTATTTCCTTAAACTAAGGTTGAAACTCTCTTTTCAAGTATAATCTTAAGCATGGTTAGTTTACATTGGAGCCTTGCCTATCACTTGGGTTTGAATTATTTACTCATCATTCCTATTTTTTCTTACTTGAGATTGAATTTCTTAATTAGTTTTAGCATGTGCCTAGAATGAGTGTCTTATGCCAAGGTCAAGTTTGTGTTTGAATCCATGTGCCTAGTTTGAGTCCAAGTGTTTCAAATTATTTTAGATTTAGATTAATTGTTTTTCAAGTTTTACCTTGACCAAGTTTATTTTCATGTCTACCTTTATGCCTTGTTTCCAATACCTAGCATTTACCTTTTAGTTATTAGGCCAAGTTTATATTCAAATCTAGCTTTGTGTCTTATTTCTAAAGACCTAGTATTTACCTTTTAGTTTTTAGGCCTTGTTTCTTTCAAAGTATAGATTTATGCCTTGTTCCTAAAGACCTAGAATTTACCTTTTAGTTTTTAGGCCTAGTTTTTTTCAAAGTTTAGCTTTGTGCCTTTTTACCAAACACCTATCATTTACTATTTCCCTTAGTTTTTAGATTACGTTCATACCATTTTAAGCCTAGATTTGTGCCTTGTTTCCAAACTCTTATAACCATTTTTTATTCTTAGACCTAGATTAGATTTTATTTAAAACACTTTGCCAAGATCAAAATTTGGATTTATCTTTCAAAATTGACCATTTATGTGCAATACATTTAGACCTTGGAGATATTTAAGACCAAGCTTATCATTTTTGATTTCAAAAATGATATCTATTCTTAGGCCACATCTAGACCATTTAAACCAAGTTTGCCATTTAGACCAAGTTTATAGACATACCAAACATTGACGAATTTTTTCAGACCATGTTCTAATAGTTTTATTTTTGAACTCTATACCTTTTATTCATGATATTTTAGTCATGGATTTGGATATGCCTCACCACACACATAGTGGAACCATATACAATATGGATTATGAAAACATGGTTGTAAATGATGCCTTTATTCAAGACATATATGGTGATGATGTAGTTTATGAGATGGATCCCTATCCTCCTTACACTAATCAATGTGTGGAACAAGACCAAGATCCATCAACACACTACCTAGTTAATATACCTCATTATCTAGGTTAGGACCAAGAACAAATAGCTCAATACCTTGCTAGTGTGCCTTTTTTTATTGAACAAGTTTAAAAATAACCTTACTATGTTACCATGACATTAATATATGACCCATAATCATTTTATCATCACTTGATTGAAAATAAGGATGAAGTTATGGTAGAGCCATAGAGGTAGGGGCCAAGTTTATAAAAGATTTTCCCCATGAAAACCTACTTAGTCTAGTTAGATTGCCTCAAAATGTACCTTATATGCCAACTATTAAACATGCATCTACTAGTGACCCTCATGCCCTTTGTAATCACCTAAAAGTGACAATTGGATGCTAAGAGTGTCACTTGAGTTAACCTATCCCTAAGATAGCCATAAATGTATCCTTAAGCATTAGACTTAGTTTTCCAGTCATTCAAAAGACTATAGTCACCTATAACTAATTAAAACATAGTCTTAAAACTGTCATCTTAGATCCCAATCCAAATTACTTAATAGTCTACAAAGATTAAATTAGTGCCACATTTGGGACATGATAACTACATCTTGCTAGTTTCCCAAATGGGTGCTTATATCCTTATCCCTAGCTTTTCCCAATAGATATTATTTCAAATGTGTGACCCTCCTAAGGTCAACCTAATCATATTTTATTATCCTCACAAGCAATATAACTCTATAAATACAAGTCTAATTCACCTTTATTCACTAGATGGAAAATATATGCAAAAACTATTCAAACCAAAGACAAAGTTGAGAAAAATAAAGGTATTTGATTCCTATTCTACCCTACTTTTGCATATTACCATATATAGCATCCCTAAGCCCAATTTTCAAACATTTCAAATCTCAATAACAAACAAGGCATCCAATTCTACTTTCATTCTAGTATTCACTTACACTTGCATGAAGCACTAGGTGGGACTACTACATTGGGCTTGATACCTCTTCTGAGTATTGATATGTAGGTAACTCTCTACACATTAGGGTGTTGAGTATGTCTAGTCTATCCTATTAACACACAAAAAATTATTGATCATGCCATACTTGTAAGGAAGGTTAGGGTTTGTACATTAAATTAGGTTTTTAAGGCACAACATATAGCTCTAAGTTTTAGGAACGTAGGAATAAGACACACAAACATAGGCGCATGTGCTCCCAGAAAACAAGAACAATCCTATAAAGGGGACATTAGTGCCACATTGAGGACATTACACATAGATGTCACTACTATCCATACTAGGATCTACTATCAAGTGAGTAGATGAACATTAAAATCTTGTTGATGACATAGATAACTACCTAGATATCATCTTCTAGAACCCAGATCATCTGTAAAAGTTAGTTTTTAGATAAGTCTCTATTTATGTGTATTTATTTTTATTATTTAAAATTCAAACAAATTCAAAGGTCATAATAAATAAGTGCTTAATTACTACATATTTATTTAACTAGTTTAGGCATCTTAACCCTTTAATATAAACATAAGATTTACATAGTCAAACCCTAAAATGTTAAATCATTTGGTGAACCCATCTTACTTAGAATATTTCTTCAAACCCTAGCTTGCATTCATAAAAATTTTGTTCAATAAATTTAGGGTTGAATGCTTTTAATTTTTAATTTGTTTAGACAACATAGCTAATTAAAATCAATTTCATTTTAGAGTTTCAATTTATTTTACATATAATCTAAATTGGTACAAGGAAACCCTAGAATCCAAAAACTATAACCCTAGAAAATATAAATTAAGTTTACAAATTATTGTTTTATAATTTTTTAAGCATGACCTATCCCATCTAATCATGGTCATAATGACAAAATAAATCAATTAATTTTTGTTGCATACTTTCATACTTTAATTTGCATGCTTATTCCATTTAATTCAAAATGAATTGATAAAAGACATCAATAAATGTATAAATGATGATTACTATCAAATGAAATATTTATCATAATCCATAACATGTTATATTTCTTATATGTGAAAAATAACTAAGAGATTATTCTTTAATAACATAGACATATGCATACATGATGTATCATATCAACTCAAATATCTTTTGTGTTACATTCTTTCATTCACATGTTATCTTTATTCTATGTGAAAAAAAATTAAGACATTATTATTTAATCACATAGACATATGCATATATGATGTTTCATATCAACTCAAATATATTTCATGTTGCATTCTTTCATTCACATGTTATCTTTCTTCTATGTGCAAAATAATTAAGACATTATTTTTTAAGCACATATATATTCATACATGATGTTTCATATACAATATAATGCCTTTCATGTTGCATTATTTTATTCACATGTTATCTTTCTTCTATGTGTAATAAAATTAAGATAATACTCTTTCAACACATAGATAACTTGGTAAATCAAACAATAGTTATATTATTTAAAATTAATCAATCCCCCTTAGAAGTATTTTGCTCTCTACTTCACTCAACATATCATAGCATAATTGGTCTTGTTTATCACTCCTTATTCTTTATCACAAACATCTAAATAACATCCTACATATAATTTTATCTCTCTACTCTTGGTAAACCCTATGGTCTAGGTTATGATGTCCTCATGTGGTCCTGAAGATTGGTGGGTTTGCAACACCTATGACTATAGATTTATGGATAAGAGTATTAATTATTCAAGTACAATTTCAATTTTTTAACTCTTATAGCACTATGACACATACAAATATATTTTGTATGTGGCACTTCATGATATTCAAGTACCTTGAACATTTGATTCCACCTATGTGGCTTCTATTATAAACATTATGAAAAGGACAAAAGAGCACATTTATTTTGAGAGAGAGGAACTTTTAACTAAGAAAATCATATATCTATACTTGCCTATATATATTAATTTATGAATCAATGAGGTAGGTGTCAAATGAGTACTAGTTAATAATGGATTACGATTGAACATCTAGAACATTTTCTTTCAACACTATCTTAACATCCATGCTATATATTTGGATCCTTTCGATATGAGAATGTGAGGGTTTGATATCATTCCATGAATTTTTTTTGGGTTAAATCAAATTAAACGTTACCCTCAAACCCAAAAAACTACCTACAACATGACAAGTTATGCTAAATAATCTTAGTTACAATCTCTTGCTTTGTAGAACATGGATCCATGTTATACATGTCATTTTATCAATGTTACATGCTTATCTAAAATTTGAATATAGAAGTCATACACACACACACACACACACACACACACACACACACACACACACACACACACACACACACACACACACACACACACACACACACACACACACACACACACACACACACATGACCTATGGATAAAAAATCATTTAATTATTATCAAAATATAAAGCCTTCACATCACTATATTCCACACATGTATTTTGGCTACAACACCAACCTACGCTGTAATTAAAAAGATGCATACAACTCCACCAGCTATTTCTAGCACATAGGGAAATAAGTTTATTTCACATTTTGTAGTATGATATCACATTTTTTCCACATATGCCATGAGTAGTTGATATAGTGAATCATGTTTATACACTTTCAATCATCTACCCTGACCTCATCGATGATACAATTTCATCAAATATACTAGTTCTCAATGAGTTTGTTAATGATGAAGTTATCTTAGAATTGTTAGGTGCATATGAGGATCTTCTTTCCTTTTATCATAAAAATAGGTTTATTCATTAAAAAAGTGCTCATGCATACTATGGTGAGCATTCAGATGATTTGGATCATATGTGACCTGACACAGATGATATAATTCCTACAACACCATATAATTTAGATTGATCTACATTGCTCAATGAATAAATTGTCAAATTTAATTATGGAATTGAAAGTGATCCTCACATCATACTCTTGGCTACCACATTACATAAGCAATAAGATAGATATTCATAAAATTTTATCTAATTTTCTTGAAGTATTTACATGTGCTTATTTTGATATGCCTAGGATTGATCCATAAATCATAGTACACATAATCACATTATATCCATATGTAAAACTAGTAAAGAAAAATATTTGTATAATACATCCTAAAATTTATTTCCTTGTTAAATATTAAATCCAATGATTGTTGGATGTCAGTTTCAATTGACTAGTTGCCCATCCATAGTGGGTTGCAAATATAGTTCTGGTTGTAAAATTGTTGACAAATTTTAACCTCCAAGGTCAAAATGTCAACCCCTATAGTAAAAACATTGCTTTTCATGCTTAGATATCCTTTTTAATATATATTTTCATGCCTTATTTGGTCTTCAAAATGTCTTTCTAAAGCATTATTAGTAAAGTTTAAGGTTAATTTGTAAAAATTAAGGTAATAGTTTGTCTTGACATGATATTCTGCTAGATATGGCAAGGTGTAATGAGACTTGTTAAAAAGGTGTCATAGGTTATTAGGTGTATATAAAATTCACTTTAACCCTTAATCACCTTTTATAAACATTTCACTTATGTTTAGAGAGTTTAAGGTTTATTTGTTAACTTTAAGGTAAAGTTTTATGCTTAGAAAATGCATATAACTAACTCTCACATATTTCAAAGTGAAATGTATATACTAATACCTTTAAAAATTTATTATATGAGTTACATAACTTCCATATGTGTTAGGATGTCGTAAAGTGATCAGTTTCTTATAGTTTAATGCCAAAGAAAGGAATTTCACTCACTTGTACAGACTTGGGAAACTCATTTTTAGATGAAAATTGTTAAGTGTATCCTTAGATTTCATAGGTTATATTAATGATTTAAATGAATTTATAGGTATTGATAATCCAAAAAATACTTCATTCTCTCCATTGCTCGAATGGCAAGATCAAGAAGGCAGTTTTCACATGCTCATTCCATATAGAAGAGAGAGATTCAAAGTCTAAATTTTTGTATAGAGGAGGGGGTAATAATTATATTTATATTCATATAAATAGTCATCATATTGGTGTTTTTATATCTATTAAAAATCACTAAGACTCTAGGGTGGTATAAAATATCTAATCAATCCCATAGGCTCAATTTCTCTTTTTAGTATGATGGTTTCAAGTAGGTCAAATGCATAATAGAATTGAATAAGTTATATAGGGTCTATAAAATAATCTTTCACATTTATCCAAGTCCCATTTGGAATGTGTGGGATCAAAAGGGCAACAAAGCTACTATTTTGCATAGTATGTAAGTGATTATCAATGTTTCTTCACTGTTTTAAGGTTTTCCATAGGGTTTAATGGATCATTTTTTTTTTTAAATATGTTTCAAAATATTTGAAATTTATTCAAGTTTTTCCAATCATCTAACTATTCCATACATAGTCCTTCAAAGTAGCATCCATGCTCTTAACTTGAAGACTATGAATATGATTGATTGCATAATAATGGTTTGAGAAGCCTTAATACTTAATTTTACATGTTGTATGAGAAAATTTTCCTCATATTAAAGGTAGTTATTAAATTATAAAATAATATTATAATTTAAAATATCAAGTGTTGCATCATAAGAAGGCTAAGAGCATGAGAAAAGTAGACCTACATGTTTGCAGACCTATAAGTCCTTTTTACCTGAGTTAAGATGAATCTTATTTGGATAAATATGGTTGAAGTGATTAATTATGTATGTTATGTGTTTTAATATAGTATATAGGTGTATACAATTCAAATGGAGGCTTGATGGATCAAATTACCAGCCCCCTTCACACTCCAAGTAGACTATGAGGCTAGATATATATTTTGTACTTAGAGATGATTGTATGAGTTCAAGGAGGTGTTTAAAGTAATTTTAATGTGTTAAAATTTTGGTTAATAATTAAATACTAAAATTCATCCCATTTAACATGTGATCATGGTAAAATACTTAATAAAATCAAATATAATGAGGCAAAGACCTAAATTGTATACACACAAGCCAACCTCTTCACCTAGAGGCAAAGTTTGGCAAAAACTTAAATATTTTTAGTCATTAAATTAACATAAAAAAAGTATAATGGTGTATATGAGTGATTATGGATACAAATTATATATATTTATCTAAATATAACCCCTCAAAATGTTCTTATGTAATGACCAATGCTTGAAGAAGTAAAGAAATTGAACATGCCTATTATAGATAAATTTTGAGAAAAGAACATGTGTGGTCAAAGAATGTTAACATGTATTAGAGGGGTTGAATTTAAATTATCCTTCAATTAGTCTCAATTTTTTTTTTAAATTTTCAATGACCTAGTTGATAAAGAACAAGTTTCAAATGTTAACACTCACAAACCCCAATAACTACCTACATATTTGTTTAGATAGCTCAAGTGATTTCAAACTTGAGAAAGGATACAATGTGTATAGAGAGGTTTGAGCTTAGACAGAGAGATAAAAGTAATAAGACCAATTTTATTAAAAAATATACCTAAATATAGGATCAAAGTGAATGAACAAACAACTCTACTTTACTCCCTACATGCATACACATCATTTGGCACCTATAGGCTTGCTCAGTCTTGATGGTGAGGTACATATATTGTTATGAAGGAAAAAATATGTATATAAGAGTAAAATAATATTATAATGACTATAAAATCATATCATAACCTATATGTTATCTTTAGGTTCTTTCTAGGCAAGGTCAAGGTTTGGAAAGGTTTGTTTAGACCTAGTAGGCCTGAACATGTAGACACAAGCTCATGTGTATAAATTAGTGAAGAGGGGTTGATTATAGAAGGAAAAATGAAAAATATATATCTCAATATTATGAATAATACTTAAATAAATCACCTTATAATATTTTCAACTCTTTAACATTAATAGAAAAGGGGAGCTGTCAGCCCATAAACACATAAAGGTATAGTGAAGACTATCCAAGCATGTTCATGAAATTCGAGTGGTTTTTGTATATAATGAGATGAAAATTAAGGGTAAGATGGCATGAAATATATATTACATGAGAATATACTTTGATGAAACTCCAAGATTATATGAGTTAGTGAAAAAGATACCAAACATAGAAACTAGTGTCAAGAATACTTGTTGGCTTATAAACCTTAATATGGGCTAATGAAGGATGAAAGAGGTCTAATGGAGGTAAATATAAAATAATATAATTATAAAAATTCAATATAGGTTATAAAACCTACCTAAGGCATTTAAATATAAAACCAAACTCTAAAATGCCATTTCTAGCTCACTTTCTCGCTCAAACTCACCAAATGCAGACTTTCTAACTTGAGAGGCACTTTCTTATGTTTGGAATAGTAAAAAAAATATTCATAGGAGCCAAATTTAATATGTGATGTTATGGGGTATTTTAAAATTGTGATTTGTGGAATTTTTTCATTGTATAAAGGCCTATATTTTATGAATCATCATTAAAATGATCAAGCGCTCACCAGCTGCCAAGAAGGCTAAAATTGACCAGCTAAGATAAATTGGCATATAAAGTTAATTATATTAATTGGATTGATCCTAAAACCTATTTTAAATCATTATTTAATATAAATACCTACTCAACATGTACTTTTTCTACATACAATTGTATGGATGTAATAACTGTTGTAATATTTTTTATGTTTTGAGATCCAAATAAGGTATAAAATATCATGAAAATTTAATTTTTTTTGGATAGGATTAATTTAGTTTTATTTTACCTATATAAGTCCAAAAATTAGTAAAATTCACACTAAAATTTCTCAAACAAATCTGGTTTTTAAAGGTAGTCTGAAATAAGCTTGAGAAAGGGCTAGTTTCTTTGCCATTTCATAGTTTGCCTACCTACATAAGGTTCTAAAATCCAAAATTTGGTATGAGTCATGTTCACATGGTCATAGAAGTTAATAAAATATTTATTTTAGGTTTCATATGTTTTGGAGTTATTTTGAGCCAAAACTTAGTTTCTAGGCCTATAGGGCTAATAGAGACCTAATTAGAGAGAGAGAATGGGCTCATAAGTGTACTTCCACTTGGTTTTAGGTCATAAATTTTGACATGGATATGTAATGGGATAATATGTACTAAAAATACCTTTTTTCCCCATTATTATTTGAAAATTATTATAAACAAGTAGGTTTACATGTTTTTAGGGATACAAGGAAATGAGACAAAATGAGAACTTTACGTACAAAATGAGATCTTGGGGGTATTTTGAGACCTCCATATGAATTATTTTAAGTTTTATATGATGTGTAGAATAATATAATGTATAAAAATGGTATTTATTAAGGAAAACTCAATTTTATTTCCATTTGGCCAATATTGGTATAGTAAGACAAGATGGACTTCAAGACACCTAAGAAGAGAATAATGTAAAGTGTCAAAGGAAACCTTCAGAGAGAAGAGTAAGGTGTCAAAGAAGATTTTTGAGGTAGTTAAAAATATTTAAATAAACTCAAATAATTCCCAAGTGTTAAAAAATAAAGAATATTCCCACTAGGTGTCAAGGCAAGGTTCTAACTCCTCCAAAGACATGAACCATTTGAATGTAAAAGGAATATCTCTCCACATATTAAAAGACATCATCAGATCAGATGAACACATGTTGATAAGAATAATAAGACTATTAATAACTCATATTTATTTATTTTAACTTGTTCCATGAAGAGTGACACTTGTCACTCTCTCTCTCTCCTATACCCTTCTCTCCTTTTTCTCTCACTTTTTCTATAAATTGAACCTTGTTTATGTTGACCAAAATTAACTTTTAGATAAATTTTGGACCCCTATAGGTTAAAAATTTGGGGTTTTAGATGTTTAATGGTATAATAATTTTTCATAATATATGTTATGGCTCAATTGATGTTATTTAATGTATTTTAGCCTTAGTCATGGTTTCATAAGTTTATTTGTCATTTTGGGTCATTTAGTGGCCTTTTAGGGATCATTAATGAAAGTGGCATAGTTACCAATGTTTTTAGTTGTAATTTTTTATTTTAAAAAATAAATCAGGTCGTATTACCTATTGGGGATGTTATTTACATCATAATCTTGTAGGTTGTTAACTAAAACACAAGAAACCAACTAAAAAAGGGAGCATTTGGCACTTGTACGGCCCATGGGGGAAGTTTAAACATGTTAGAAGGTGATGTAAACTATATTAATATTCATAAAATCATAAAAAAAAATTAAATTCTCTTTAATTTCCATTTTTAAGCCAAAACCATTCTACTCCTTTGCATTTCTAGACATACATAAGTGACCATCAGGTTTGTGCTTGGTAAGAATAGCTGAAGAGGTTTCAAGTCAAATGATTTTTGAAGGTGGTATTAAAATATAATACATTAATTTAAATATTAATTTTTTGAATAATGGTAGTCTGTGATTTGTGAACCATCCTCATGAAGTTGACTATGCTTTTTTGCTTGTTGTTTCATACACCCTATAGTTTTTGATCCATTTTGGGTAAGTCCATATCAACTAGTTGGTGATGTTGACTCAAAAGGATTTGGTATATCTTATCCTATGATATAAATGTTTAATTTAATGTTTCATGGTGTTTGGATGAGCAAATTATCTCATGTTGTAGGAAGGTGCCACCATGTGCAGCCTTAGTCAAAGTTCTTCTTCTTTGTAGAATGTTGGTTTCCTATAGAGGTCTGTTATAGTTTGAATATTGGGTCCCATATGTATAAATTACATATTATCATATATATCCATGCTTAGTCTCATAACACCATGTTTTGATCAAATATGCAGTCATGAACACCTCACAACTAACCCTTTACCTAATCTCACATGCATCCATGTTGATCATGTGTGTATAACATGTTTATTGTCTTCATGGAACTATATTGGAAGTATAAATAGGTTAATATATGTTTATAAGTAGATTTAAATAGTTTTTATCCTCTAAAGAGTGTAAAAGGGAACTATGATAGTTAAATACAACATACACATAGTTTGCCATTGGAGTGTGCACCTACAGGTGCTCTCACAAATGGTTTCCAAAGTTGAACAAGATGTAAATATTACCTCAAGCCTTTAATATAATTATTAATAATTTGATATATTTTTAATATCATGGATTTGTTTAGGAATTGAAGGTCATAATACTACTGCTCATACGTTTCACATACTACCTCCATACTATTTAAAGTGTACATACAACCTATCCTAATGGTATCATACTAGGGTAAAGATATTAGAGATGGTTTCAAGCCTTTGAATCATGAATAATACATTTGAGGTTTTGAGATAGATATACAACTCATAAGAGGTCTAAAGCAATGTATATTTCCCATGTTCTACCCATTGCTTGTATACATTGAAAATCCACACATACAGGTGGTTTAGCAGGGGTTAAGGAACCATTTTGAAATGTTGTACAAGTGGTGAAACTCATAATAAACACCTAACATGTTGAAATGATCATAAAATACTAATTTAAAAGTGTTGGATGCCTTGGCAAAGTTAAAAATCACCTTTTAGCAAGGATAGACTAAATTCTATAAAGGTTTCCCCAAAAAATGAAAATAGAGGTCCAAGTGGTTTTTGTGAATCTATTAAAACATGTTTTAAAAGGGTATTAAAGCATATAAATGGGTAAAGTTGATATATTATAGTATGGAGAGGAGCTGTGGCAAGTATAGAAGTTAGAAGGTGAGTATAGGATAGAAGTTGTAGGCATCAAAGATGCCTTTAATAACACTGAATTCTTGCATTAATCTCTATAGGTTTGGAAGTTTAAATGACACTTGGCATCTCAAAAGCAAATAAGGCATTACCTCATGGATATAATTATTCCAATGGATAAATAGTGTGAAAATTGGTATGAAAATAATTATTATGATGCTAGAGTATGGTGTTTTAGGGTCCATGGACACCTACAGGTGTCCCTCTACAAGAAATGTGCACCTACATTTGGGTATGAAAGAAGTGACCCAAACTTGATGTTTTGGAAGTGTTTTAGCTCATCCAAGGTAAATTTAGGAATTATTAGATGATTCATGACCGAAAGGCTTCAAGGATAGTCTCTACATACGATGTCCAAGCTAAATTGCATCTCATGTACACCCACACTTTTAAGTTGTACAAAAGTGTATGGATAGGGTACAAAACATGGAACTTTTTACTATTTTATTTGTTTTATAGGTTCTAAAAGGGGTATAAAGCTGAAATATATTTTGATATTAATATATGGACTTATTAAAAATCCTTATGGTCATTTTATGATTTGAAAAAACTTATAAGTGTTTAAATAATAGTTCTCATCTCAACCAGTCAAAATTGACAAAGTGAACATAATGGTGAGAAGGGTGAAAACTTCAAGTGTGAGCCTTTTTAAGGTGTATATAATAATTATAAGGCCATGTATATTCTTTAAAAATTTCATCCACTCCCTCCCTTATATTTTCATTGAAAACTAAAGCCAACTTTTAGGCCAAGTGTGAACGGTGACTAAAAGAGGAGATTTTTAGACAAGCAGTAATGGCTTACTTCCAAGAGATTATTGATGAGTAAGACAAAAAAAATTCATGTAAAGTCATGTATAAAATATTTCCCTCTCATTCTAATCATAATACATTTCCTTAATCAGTTTTGGGACATTCAAATAGGTCCAAATCATAAAGGTAATTTTTTGAGCCAAGACAAGGAGTTTCATGCCACTTTTCACAAGTTGGTTGACTTGTATGGACACTTGAACTTCCTAAAATTTCATGGTTAATTTCACATATATTTTTAATTCATATTTAACCTCTTGACATGTGTCCAAGTGACCTTTAGACTTCTCTTGTCTTTCCCCTCTTCCAAATGTTATAAATAGTGACCTATTTGGCTCTTTTGAGTAGCCTCCGTTGGTTAACGGTGAAAACCTATAAAATTTTGTACATGAATGACTCTTGAATAAATAAATAATTCAATTTTCCTACATACATGTATAATTTTTTTTTCAATCTCGTTGGTCTTGTCTAGTAGAAGATGAACTTTTCTAGCATGTTATCCTTGATTATGTAGAAGAGTAATTATCACAGGTCTTTATTATTATTATCTTTTAGTGTAAAAGATTTTTAAAAGTGTTCCATTATTTTAATCTATTGAATAATCATTCATTACCCTTTGAAGCATCAAAATTCCTCTTGAACATAGAATATGAAACATTGATGTAATAATCTATCTTGTGTTGTGAGTTTTTTGTGAAGAAAGCTTTGTTTTGATCTTAGTATAATTTAAGTCAATAGGAGGAAATTAAATATTGGTGCATCACCTTTTATATTTCTAAGTTTGACTTATTAACCCTTTTCATGCAAAATTGATAAGTGAAAGAGTGTTTCAAAGAGTGTATAAATGGAACTATCCCTACTAGAGATTCATCTCATCAAATTAACTACCCATAACAAGTGAGATGTTTCCATTGTGATGCTTGGATGAGGAGAGCTGAGACATATCCTAAAGGGGTGCAAATTTAAGTGACAATAATTTTGCCATACCCAATGGGACTCTAAGTCCTAGAAAATTGTCTAATATTGGTGTTGGCCTTGGCATATTTGAAGTTATAATAACATCTACATTTAGTACCTGATGACTCCACTAATTTTTCAACTCTTTGATTGCTGAATGGTCCTTAATTTTGATGACAAAGGTGACCACTAGGTTTTATGCTAAAAGTATACCCTTTGAGTTTATGCAACTGCATTTGTATTTTGTCAAAATATTTAGATTTATGAATACTCATCCTCATTCAAGGGAGTTGGTGTGTAGAAATTACAAGTTCCTACTAACTTCAACCCCTAATACCCATAATCTACATTCCAATATGGCTAAGAGACAACCATTTGTAAGCTTCACTAGATCATCTCCTTTGAATCTTGACCAATATGAATAGAGTATCCCTTAAGAGTGTTCCATATTTTAGTGGAGAATGTCCTACTACTCCCATTGAGCACATTAGAAGCAAAGCAAACTTTTTCAATATCCATAATATCACTCAAGAGAATGCAGCCACTAATTTATTAGCATTGTCTTTCAAAGGGAAAGGTTTAGATTGGTATGGGACTCTACCTAAAAGTTCTATTGCTTCATGGGATGAACTAGGAGATATATTATCTAAGAGTTTTGAGGAGAAGAGTGGTTATCTATCACTAGGTAAGCAATTGACCACTATCAAAATTACTCCTCAAGATTTTATTCAATATTTCAACTGTAGATTTCAAAATACATGGGATAGGATCCAAGCCCTTGTGAGACCTACTCCAAATTATGCCTTTTTGTATTACCTAAAAGTATTGAATAGTGATATAGCCATGATGATCCAATCCATGTGTGTGAATACAATACTTAATACCTATGAGATACACAATAATTCTAAGAATTTTCTTGTTCAAGTAGGGAAAATTAATCCTAGACCACCAATGCCATTGTTCCCTAATTTGTAGCCTCCTAGTCAAGTTTCATTTCCTACCTTGGCTCTTTTGCCTAATAATCAAGAAAATTTCACCCTTACCCCTACCAATGAGATTCATGAAGTCAAGAGTTTTCTTCAACATGTTACTAATGAATTGGTTTCTCTTAAAAGGTAACAAGCTCAAAATTATAGGCCTTACCAATCCTATAATTAGTTTGGATAAGTAAGTAGGCCTCCTTTTCAAAGTAATGCTCAAGAACAAGGTCAAATCACTCAAGATAAACCTTAACAAAGTTAAAATCCTAATTACCCAAAATATTTTAAATCTCTTATTCCCACTAAAAAAACTTTGTTCAAGAACAACCATTCTACCATTCATATGACCAAAATCAAGGCCAAGTTGCATATGCCAATGCAAGGTAATCAAGCATCTCAATTTTCCACTTTTGAGGTGCCAATGTAAAATGTAATGGAAAATGGAAAAACAAAATATTATTATACTATTATAAATAATTTTGAGGGAGATTTTTGGGTCATCAATCATTTGATAAATTCAAGTAATATAAATGCTAGTGTATCCTCTAACACTATATCTAAGAAGAGGGTTGTTGAAGAGACACAAGGGAAACTCAAGGACATATTTTGACTCATACATCACCTCCAATATTATGTGGGTATAAATAATCTCCTAAGGTGTAGGATAATTATAAATTTCAAATTTCAAAACCATCTCCTATGCATTCATATTCACAAGCTACACCACAAGGTACTCATTCTTCTAAATAGACTTTCAAGGTGAGAAATACTTCTATCAATGTTGTGGATCAGATGAAGAAGTTACACATGAATATTTAATTATGGGATTCATTAAAAATACTATGACAAAATGATATTCTCCAAAAAGAGTTACTTGGACTAGGCAAACAAGTTGGATTAGCCAGGACTGAAAATGTTATGTTAGTGAATGTAACTCATCCCAATGATGGAAAAGTGAAGAAAATTTATAAGAATCCTCCTTTTTATATATCCTTAAATCATTGGTGATTTATTATTTCACAATATCATCATAGATAGTTGTGCTATTACTTTAGTTATGCCCAAGTCAATAGTAGATAAACTAGGCCTCAAGTATGAACCAAAGACTAAAGGAGTCCTAACATTGGATGGATCTCCAACAAAGACCTTGGGATTAGTTAATGATTTGAATTTGATTTTACATACTTGTATTATTTTTTCTATCCCTCATGATATTTTTGTGGTATATTTACCCCATATTTTTCTCTTTATTTGTCAAGAGAGTTTACAGCCAAGATCGGTGGATACTTGGTAGCCAATTGGTCTTATATGATTTTTTAAGGACAAAGTATGGTACTAAAGTGAAGATTCAATTAGAGAATATTAATCACAATAATTTAGACCCCTACATGCTTAAAGTTACAAATTTTAATTATTTTAATATTGATGAGGAAGAACTTCACTTGAAGGAGTTTCTGATTTGTATTTAGATGAATGGGGAACTGAACACTATGAGCATGATACTTAAAAATTAATAGAGGAAGCTAGTATTATAGTGTATTGAATTCATTAGGATGACTACTTCATGTCAAACATGATGAATCCAAGTGAAAACATGGATGGTTTATGATATCTATTCTTTAATGGATCTAGAAGCAAGGTTGGAGTAGGTGGTGGAGCAATGTTAGTTTCTCCATCCAAGGAAAGGTACTATAATACTTTTAGATTTAAATTCACTTGAAATTTTAATGTGGTATAATATGAGGCCATCATTCATAGACTTGAGTGGGCTATAAAGAGAGGAGTGAAAGAGTTTCAAGTGTATGGTGATAGTCAGTTATGAATCAAATAAGAGGCCAAAATATGACTAAGAAATATTTTCTTAAGTCCTATAAGCATAGAGTGTGGGATGTTGTGAAATATTTCCAAGCCTTAAACATCCAATCTATCTCAAGAGAAGACAACAAACATTTTGATAGGTTGGTAATAATTGGAGCTCAGTTTGATGTTCCAAAGGGGATAAGAGAAGATAAGAACCAACCTCATCTCAAGGTGTTTGAAGGTACTCTATACTTAATAATGTCACTAATTGGTAGGTTTTTGATAGTGACCAAAAAATATCTCTTTTCATACAAGAGGAGGCTATGTTTTCCTCAAAAAATTATTCCAAACTACAACAACAATATGGAGGGAAAATTGTACAATTGAAGACAAATAAACTCCTTAGAGGCTTAGTCACACTTGAGAGTATATTAAATGATGATGATCAGTTAAATAGGGAAAAGGTAACCATGTATACTAAGCAATAAAAATATTAGAGAATACAGATCTTCAAGGATAAGTTTCTTTCTCTTGGTAAGGTATGTATTAGAGAAGAAAGATATGCTTTCATTGAGTTATGCAAGGAATGTTTTAATGTCTTTGCATGGGAATATAGTGATTTAAAGGGATTTGATATAAACTTAGATTAACATACCATAGAGATAGATGATAATTATAAGCCTATCAAGCAAAGGCAAAGGCCAATAAATTCTAAGATTGAGCCTCTCATGAGAAAGGAACTTACAAAGTTGATTGAGTCTAAGATCATTTTTTCTATTAAGCATTGATATTGGTTGGAAAACTTAGTCTTGGTAAGGAATAAGAATGGGTAAATCAGGTTATGTGTTTACTTTAGAGACTTTAATATATTTTATTTGAAGGACCATCATCCTCTGCCTTCCATATAATAGATTTTGTAAGTTGTGGTAGGTAGTGAAAGGTTCTCACTCCTTAATGGATACTCAAGGTCTAATAAGATTTTGGTAAAGGAAAATGACCATTATAAGACAAAATTTACTCCTAAATTGGGTACATATTATTATATTAAAATGCCTTTTGGTGTGTCTAATTTTAGGAAAACATTTTAACATGCAATGGATATGGCTTTTCAAGGTCTTATAAATGATATAGTGTTGGTGTATCTGGATGATATCATGGTCTTCTCTAAGGAGGAAAAGGATCACTTGAATCATCTTAGGTAGATTTTTGAGAGATGTAGAGAGTTTGGAATATATCTCAATCTAAATAAGTGTGTGTTTTCTATCCATTAAGGGAAACTTTAGGGACATATAGTCTCAAATAAAGGCCTATCCATAGATCCTAAAAGGGTGAGTGCAATTATGGTATTCACTTTACCCAAACATAAGAAAGGTTTGAAAAGTTTCTTAAGAAAAATAAATTTCATAAGGAGGTTTATTCTTGATTTTGTTAATTTATTCAATCCTCTAACCTCTATGTTAAGGAAAGATGAAGTGTTTACTTGGACAAGAAGAAAGAAGGAAAGTTTTAAAGAGATTAAATAAGTATTGCTCAAGATCCAACCCTTGAAAGTCCTAATTTCTCAGATGATTTCAACTTGTATACCTTTGGAAATGAAGAGGTAATTTTTTTCATGCGCAATCAACAAAATTTATAAAATTTTGAGCATCTTATTGCCTTCTTTAGGCAAGGATTTGAAGGCTACGAGATAAGATACACTTATGTAGAGAAGCAAGTATTTTCAGTTGTTATAAGTCTAAAGAAATTTATGAATATGTTATCTAAAAACAAGATTAATATATTTCTACCTCATACTATTGTTAAAGACTTCCTTTTGAGTAGATATTAGAATTAAAAGGGCTGGTTGGATCACAAAAGTGATGGAGTATGATGTAGAAATCAAGATAACCAAATTAGTGAAAGGGAAAGGATTATGTGAGAAAATTGATTCATATTTGAGGGAATAAAAGGAAGTTTTTTTATCCCTTCATGATGATCCTATGATAGTTTCATCTTCATAAATGAAGATTTGGACAAAATAAATTATTTGTTTTCTTCAAATCACTAAGTGTCCATAAGGTCTAGATAGAGATAAAAGAAGGTACTTCAGATTACAATATATTTTTTATGTACTTGTTGATGGAGTGTTGTTTAATAAGGAATTTTATGTATTATTTTGAAATTTGTTGAATCAGATTAGGTTGAGAAAATATTACTTGAGTTTCATGATGGACCAACTGGTGGTCACTTTGCTCTAAGAACTACAACTACTAAGATTATGAGGGATGGATATTGTTGGCCTAGTTTGTTCAAAGACACACATGATTTTTTAAGGAAATATAAAAAATATGATCTCTTTGATGGTAATTAAAATCTTTTAGCCTTGCCCCTTCATCCAAGTAGACCAACCTTTTATGCAATGGGGTCTAGATTTGATAGGCCTAATCAACCCACCTTCTAGTGCTGGCCATAATTGGGTGTTGAATAATATATATTAATTTAAAATATGGGTGTAGGTTTTATATCTTAAATAATTAAATGAAATTTTAGTTCTAGACTATGAAGGCATAGTGACAAGGTTTGGGGTTCCTTCAATAATAATTTTAGATAATGCATTGGCTTTCCTTGGAATGGAGACAAGTGAGTGGGCTTGGAAGCATGGCATTTATCTTAGTAATTTCTCCAACTATTATCCACAAGGAAATAGACTAGATAATTCCACTAATAATAATTTAATTAGGATCATAAGAGGACAATGAAGGAAAATTGAAGAACTTGGCATTCTAAGTTAAAGACAGTTCTTTGGGCTGATATAATCACCTCTAAGAGAGAAATTGGAAACTCACCATATAAAATTGTATATGGGAGAGAATATAGAATGCCTATTTCTTTTGAGTTAATAGCTTTAGTTGTCACTTACGAGCTAGATTTGATGGAAAATGAAAGCATGGAAGTTAGGTTATTTGAGTTGATAGAGTTTGAGGGAACAAGAGATCAAGCTATGCAAACTATGAGAGATCATCAAGACCAAAAAAAGAGATAATTTGATAAGAATTCCATGCCAATAATTTTCTAAGAGGGATACATTGTTCTAAAGTGGGATCAAGATAGGGCTAAGCTTGGAAAACACATAAAGTTTGATGCTTTGTGGAATGGCCCTTATGTTATCACCCAATGCAAGTAACACAATGCTTTCTAACTCTCAAAGCTATATGGAGAGTAGATTCATATCCTAGTCAATGGGATATATCTAAAAAAATTATACTAAGGTTCTCCTCTCCCCTTGTACATAGTTATTTTTTTCCTTGTCTTTCCTAAGTGCTTATGCACATGTGTGAGTTTTTTTAATTTCTTGCTTTATCTTGTGTTTACTTAGTTGGTTGTGGTTGTTTTGTGTTTTTTTTAGTAAATTAATTTATATATGTAATAAATATTTCATTGAATCCATATCCCATGGATAGATAAGGTTATTGGTCTTTAATATAGCAGGCATACTACCCCTATGAGTCACCATTTTGTTGACTAAAATTGACTTTTAGGTCAAATTTGGACCCCTATAGGTAAAAAACTTGGTTTTATAGATGTTTAGGGTTATAATATTTTTTCATAGGATATATTATGGTTCTATTGATTTTATCTAATGTATTTTAGCCTTAGTCATGGTTTCATAAGTTTATTTGTCATTTTGGATCATTTAGTGGGCTTTTAGGGGTCATAAATGCAAGTGGCATGGTTCCCAATGTGTCAAAGTGTCTTTTATCATTTTAAAACATCAATAATGTCATATTACATATTAATGATGTTAGTTACATCATAATCTTGCATTTTGTTTAACTAAAACATAAGAAACCAACTAAAAAAGGGGGCATTTGGAACTTGTATGACCCATGGGGGAAGGTGACACATGGAAGAAGGTGATGGAACGTCTATTCATATTACTAAAACTCATAATAAAACTTTAAATTATCTTTAAGTTCCATTTTTAATCCAAAACTAATTTTCTCCTTCTTTGCATTTCTAGACATATAAAAGTGACCATCAGGTTTGTGATTGGTATGAATAGATGAAAAGGTTTCAAGTCAAATTATTTTGGGAGGTGGTATTATACTTGGATAAATTAATTTAAATAAAAATATTTTGAATAATGGTTGTTTTTTCTTTATGAACCATCCTCATGAAGTTGACTATGCTGTTCTGGTTATTATTTCATACACCCTATAGGTTTTGCTCCATTTTGGGTAAGTCCATACAAACTAGTTGGTGATGTTGACTCCAATAGATGTGGTATATCTTATCTAATGATATCCATTTTTAATTTAATGTTTCATTGTGTTTGGATGAGCAAATTATCTCATGTTTTAGGAAGGTGCCACCATGTGTAGTCTCAGTCAAAGTTCTTCCTATTTATAGAATGCTGATTTCCTATAGATGTCTAATGTAGTTATAATATGGTTTAACATAGGTATCAAGGTGATATTATCATCTCTCTCCATGATTAGTCTCATAACACCATGTTTTGATCAAATATGCAGTCATGAACACCTCACAACCAACCCTTTACCCAATCTCACATACATCCATGTTGATCACATGTTTATAACATGTTTAGTGTGTTCATGGAACTATATTATAATTCTCAATAGGTTTATATGTGTTTATAAGTAGGATTAAATAGGTTTCATCCTCCAAAGAGTTTAAAAGGGAACTGTCATAGTCAAATCCAACATACACACAATTTGTTATTGGATTGTGTCCCTATAAGTGCTCTCATAGAAGTTTTTGAATGTTGAAACAAGGTGTAAATCTTACCTCAATAATTTTATATAATTATTCATTATTTGATACCTTTGAATGATCATGGATTTGGTTATGAACTCAATATTATGATACCACTACTCATACATTTCACATACTACCTCCATGTTATTCAAAGTGCACATACAACCTATCCTAATGAAATCATAATAGAGTGAATATCTTAGTGATGGTTTCAAGAAATTTATATCATGAATAATTGATTTGAGGTTTTGATATATATATATATATATATATATAGATATAACTCATAAGAGTTATAAATCAGTACATATTTCCCATGTTCTACCCACCACTTGTATACACTAATTATCCACACCTACAAGTTGTTTAATAGGGTTAAGGAGCCATTTTGAAATACTAAAAAAGTTGTCAAACTCATAATAAAAACCTAACATTTTTTAAGGATACTAATATGAAATTTTTTAAGTGTTGGATTCATTGGCAAAGTTGAAAATAACCTTTTAGTAGGGAGAGATTGAATTCTAGGAAGGTTTCCCCAAAAAGAGAAAACAAAGGATTTTTGTGAATCTATTACAACATGTTTGCAATTGGTATTAAAGCATATAAATGGGTAAATATGATATATTATAGTATGGATATGAGTTGTGGTAAGTATGAACGTTAGAAGGTGAGTAGAGCATAGAAGTTGTAGGCCTCAAAGATGCCTCTAAAAACACTAAATTCTTGCATTAATCTCTATAGGTTTAGACGTTTGAATGATAATTGGCATGTCATAAATAATACATTACCTCAAGGATAATATTGCTTTATTAGATGAATAGTTTGAAAATAGGCATGATAATAATTAGTATGATGCTGAATTATGGTGTTTTATGGTACATGGACACCTATAGGTGTCCCTCTACAAGAAATGTGCACTTACAGCTAGGTATGAAAGCAGTGACCCAAACTTGATGTCTTGGAAGTGTTTTAGCTCATCCAAGGTAAATGTAGGAATGAATAGATGCTTCATGAACCCAAGGATTCAAGGAGAGTCTTTCCATACCATGTCCAAGATAAATTTCATCTCATGTACACCCACCCTTTTGAGTTGTATGAAATTATATGGATAGGGTATAAAATAGGGAACTTTTGACTTTTTTATGTGTTTTTTAGGTTATATAAGGGGTGTAAAGATGAAATAAAGTTTGAGAGAAATATATGTAATTATTATAACTCCCTATGTCCATATTATGATTTTAAAATAATTTTAAGTGTTCAAACAATGTCTCTCATCTCAGCTAGTCAAAACTGGCATAGTGAACACAATGGTGAAAAGGGTGAAAAATTCAAGTGTGAGCACTTTTAAGGTGTGAATAATTATTAAAAGTTAATTTATAATATTTCCAAGTGTCATGCACTCCATATAATGTATTTTCATGGAAAAATGAAGCCAATTTTGAGGCCAAGTGTGAGGGGTGACTGAAAGAGGATGTTTTTAGACTATAGGCAGTGATGACTTACTTCCAAGATATTTATGATGAGTAAGACTACAAAAAATTAATGGAGAGGAATTTATTAAATCCTTAACTCTCATTCCAATAATCATACATATCCCTAATTATTTTTGGGTTGTTCAAACAAGTCCAAATCATGAAGGTAGTTTTCTGAGCCAAGACAAGGAGTTTCATGCCACTTTTTAGAAGTTTTGTGACTTGTATGGACACTTGGACTTCCTGACATTTCATGGTTCATTTCACATAAATTTTTCATGCGTATTTAACCTCTTTTATCATCTTTATATGTGTCTAAGTGACCTTTAGACTTCCCTTGTCTCACCCCTCTTCCAAATGTTATAAACAGTGACCTTTTTGGCTCTTTTGAGCAACCTCTGTTGGTTAATGGTGAAACACTAGCTAATTTTATACTTGAATGAATATTGAAAAAATAAAAAATTTAATTTACCTACTTACATTATGTATAATTGAGTTTTGTTCAAATCTTATTGGTCTTGTCTAGTAGAAGATGATCTTTTCTAGCATGTTATCTTTGATTGTTCACCAAGTGTGTAGAAGAGTAATTTTAGAGGGCTTTTTTAGTGTTATATTTTAGTGTATAAGTTTTTTTATAAGTGTTCCATTACTATATTATCCTAAGTAATCATTAATTACCCTCCTAATCATTAAAATACCTCTTAAACCTAGAATATGAAACATTAATGCATCAACCAAGAGAACTAGCCCTACTAGAGTGCATCAAGGGAACTAGCCCTAATAGAGTTTGATATAATAAAATTGAATACTCACAACAAGTGAGATTTTTCTAGTGAAAATTTGATGAGGATAGATGAGACATCACCTCAAGGGGTGAAAATACATGTGACAATAGTTTTGTTGAGATTATATCCTCCACATGGGTATGGTAAAGCACTACCCATTTTAAAGCCTTTGATCAATGAGTAAATTTTGATTTTACCTCCTCTTTTGACTAGTTTCAATGTGTGTGCATGATTAGTAGATATTTTCAAGTGATTATCTTTGATTTCTTGGCATATTTGTCCTTCTATTGCATTTATATTTAGTTTGAAACTTTTTTTCAGGTCTTGTGAAGTGTGAAAGGTTTAGTGAATTGTATATTCACTAGTGTCATTGTATGACCTCTTGAATAGTCCTCCTAGCCCAAACATCTTTCCTAGCCTTCATGTGAAATGCTGATGTAGATAGGCAAATTAGGAGTAGTGTTTATTTTAGTTTAGTCTCTTGGTTGAAGTGTAAATGTATTTGGTTCATAGTGGTCAATAATATTTGGTGCATTACCTCCATTAGAGTAGGTTTCTCTTTATTTTCCTAATAAGTTGGTAGATTAATTTGTGAGCCTAAGTGATACATCAAGGGGAGATATCCCTTTAACCTAGAGGTTTAATCTAACATTATGCCACCCAAAGCCTAATATTGTTTCCATGTTATTCCAAATTTGGAAGGCTTGAACTACCTTGCAAAGGGTGCAAATTTGGTTGATAAAAAAGACATAATAGACAAATCTAATGCTTTTGTGACTTTGGAGACCTCAGGAAAGCATGTCCTAAAGATGATTTCCCTTTACCAAACATTGATATGATAGTAGACTACACAACTAGCTAGGATATGATCTCCTTTACGGACATTTTTATCAAGTATAATCAAATAAATATAGCTGAAGGAGGTCAAGAAAAGTCTTCTTTCATGACACCATGTATCACCTTTTGTTAAATAGTAATGTTGTTCAGATTAGATAATGATGGTACAACTTACCAATGTGCTATGATGCATATATTTAATGACATCATTAAAAATATAGTCTAATATTATGTTGATGATTTGTTTTCCAAGTAAAAATAATGATAAAATTATGCAAATAATTTGTGATAAATCTTTGAAAGATTTAGAAAACACAATGTTTGACTAAACCCTAAGAAATGTGTTTTTAGAGTTTCCTCAGGGAAACTCTTATGCTTCATTATATGTTAATTTGGCATATATGTTGGCCCTAATAAGGTTAAAACAATCATGGATATGCCTCCTCCTACTAATTTGAAACAACTTTGGTCCCTCAAGAGGAAAATTTTGGTAATTTGTTAATTCATGACACAACTCAATGATAAAGCCCAATCATTCATTTGATTACTTAAGAAGGATGAACAATTTGAGTGGGATATTAAATGTCAAGAGATATTTGATACAGATAAGAAATACTTACTCAACCCTCTCATCCTGATTCCACTTATACCAGTAAACCACTCTTACTTTACATTTATACAACAAATCATGGACTGGGGGCACTCCTAGCACAACACAACTGACATAAGGAAAGAGAAATTTACTACATCAGTCCCACATTAGTTGAATATGACCAAAATTATCCAGAAATAGAAAATATTTCTTTAGCACTAGTATTCTCTACTCATAAACTTCATCAATATATAATTAATAATGAAACACATATCATTGCCAAGGTCGATCCCTTGAAATTCCTCATGTCAAAACCACATCTTTTGGGTCTTATTTCCAAATGGGTTATGTTATTAAATTTGACCTCAAAATCATATAAAAATAATTTTTAAAAGGACAAATCATCATAGATCAATTGGAAACATCTCCATTACTAGATACAAATCCTATTAACAATGATTTTAGAGATGATTTCACAACATACACCATAATAGTGTGACACATTGATAATGTAATTTGATGGCTCTATATGTAAATATAATGTTAGAATTGAAATTATTTTCATCAATCCTCTAGAACACATAATACCTCTTGTATACTGACTCTATTTATCATGCACTAACAACATCATAGAATACAAAACTATCATCTTAAGCCTTCAAGTAGCTCAGTCTTTCAAGATGAAATCAATCAAAGTTTATGAGGACTCCCAATTAATTTTTAATCACATCACAAATGTTTACCAAACAAAATAAGAAAATTTGATTCCTTATAAGGACATGTTTTAGTGTCTATGCGCTTAGTTTGATGATTTTTGTATTGAGAACAACGTGTATAAAGATAACCATCATGTTGATGCAATGAAAAGTGCCACATTATGGATCCCCATAGAGATGAATGTAAAAAAAGGTATATTCATAATTAAATGACTAAAATATCTATCAGTGTCCCATGCAGACCTTATCTCTCTAACATTACTAGTTACCACATGTAATTCAACACCCTATGAATGGTTCTCTAATATATATAATTTTTTAATAAATCTATCGCACTAGACACTTTTAAAAAGAATGAAAATAAAAAATTTCATGAAAATTATCTTTGATATGTCATCCTTGGTAGTGATTTACTCAAAATATCTTTTGATGGAAACTTAATCTAATGATTGATAGCTAAGGAATCTAAATTGGCTATTTGATAGATACACAACAATGAATGTGCTGGTCATTTTAGTGGTAAGGCAATGCCACACAAATTACTCAGATAGGGTTAATACTAGCCAACTATGCAATAAAAATGTCAAGAGTATGAAAAACTATGTGATAAATGTCAATGCCATGGTAACTTACACCATGCACATTTGCATCAGCTTCAACCTATCCTATCACTATAGCCATTTATGTTATGGGGCTTTTATATAATTGGTAAAATCAACCCAAAATTAGCAGGTAATCATAAATTCATTATCACAACAATATAATGTTTTACAAAGTGGGTAGAAGCAATCCCACTAAAATTAACAAAAGGGGAGGATATTTATCAATTTCTCATGACCAATATTATTTCCCTCTTTGGTTTACAAAAATCCATCACTATGAATAATGGAACTTATTTCAAAAACAAAATAATGAAAAAATTATGTGCCAAATAAAAAATTTGACACACATTCTCTAGTCCATACTACCCACAAGGTAATGATCAAGTAGAGGCAATGAATAATATTATCAATAGAATTCTCAAAAAAACTATCACCAAATTTACTGATGACTAACACACTCAACCTATCTATGAACTTTGGGATTATCATACTAGTATATGTACACTAACAAGAATTACTCCTTATTCACTCATATATGGCACATAATCTATCATTCCCTTAGAATTAGAAATCCTATCTTTATGGGACTATTTAAAAGGAATCATCATAAATGACAAATATAGAGAGTGAAATCTCCACAAACTAGAACAATTGGATCATACACATATCCAAGACACAAATCATCTTATAGTTTATCATAAGTGAATACAGAGAACCTAAAATAAAATATTTCATAACTAGGAATTCAAAATTAGTGGTTTGGTATTGAAAGAAAACCTCAAAAATGTCAACACTATAAAATAAAACAAAGGATATTTTACACCCAATTGGCTTAGACCATACATCATCACCTAAAATATTATCCCAAAAGTATATCTTCTATCTTCACTCAATGGAAAAGAAGTAAAAAATCCACTGAACATCATGGATTTAAGAAAATTCTACATATAAAAAGATGGACTTTTCATTTTCAATTTAATTGTACATGCTTCTCTCTCTTTCTCCTTGTACATAGTTTATTTTCATTTTCTTATGCATAAATTATACTTAGAAAAAACAAAAACACTATAACATGTCAAAATGCAAAAACATTCAAATATTTAAAAAGCATAAAATTTTATAAATTGTATGCATTACTATGTTTATAATTCTACTACTTTACAGATACAACCTATTGCTAGTTATCTTAATATAGTTGATTTTATCATGCACATATGCTTCACTTGTTCATGTCAAGTTATTTCAGATCCATACAAGACTTTGGTCCACTACACTAATCCAAACTAGTTATCATCTACCCAGTAGGGGCATTTACATCGATCCATGTTTATAAATTTGATATATTTTCCCACTTGGGGGCATCTCATACACAATTGATACTACTAGGTTGTATCTTTACATACTATAAATTCTAGTTTAGGCATTGATTTATCCTAGTATTGATCACTGTTATTCATTGCTTAGCTTTTTTCAACTATCACTAGTTAGCTTCAATATATATTCATACTAGCATTTACATAGATATGTACTACATAGTTATAAATGCTTTCATTTCTATTTCCTAGATTAGACTTGATTGTGTTTCCTATGCTTCTTTCATTTTTGAGAGTAGTTAAATATGCCATTATTATTTGGATTCTATGCCACTTCACTATTTATATTCCTTGGAAATGTGCCCATGTCCCTTGTGTGTGCTTTCCTACTTCTATATGTGGATGTTTAAACATGTCCTTTTATGTGCCTCTACACTAAATTATTTGGTGTTTGCATATGTGGACATTTGAACATGTCTGTGTATTTATTAATTATAAGATTTAGTAACATGTGCCCATGTCCCTTATATTATGGCCCTTTGGCCTACCTTTTACAAACATCATGTGAATGTATGTTTGCTTTCTTGTATGCTTATACACCATGACACTTGTATCTATTTATTATACACACATGCAAGTTTTTGATGCCATGAGGGATCTCATGCACCTACATATCTTACTTGGGTGTTGTGATATACATCATATCCCATCCCCCTAGGTAGTTACTCAATTTTTAATGCTACATATATTGATTACATCTATCTTGAAATCCTTGTGAAATGTTATATTACAACATACATCTTACATTACATGCTTATGATAAGATTCATTTAAATTATGATGTTATGTTTGTACATTTTATTTAAATGTCATGCACATGTTATGGCTAACACATGTAGAAATAATTATTTAGAGGGAAGTTCTTACATAGGTTTCAAAACTACCCTCAAGAAAGGTGTCATTCATCAGGGTCTATCACAATGATCAGGATCTTACTATGTTATTCACATATACAATTCAATACAAAGGCTTAGTTTTAGACATCAGGCTCAGGGTAAACACAAAACAAAATAGAGATTCATAATTCAATATAGATAACTCATAAATTAGGCTAGGCAATCATTAACAACTAGATTGGGACACTACCACCATAGGGCACTACTATCCTCTATAAGATTCCACTATTTATTAAATCTAGCTTTTAGATAGTCTAGATCATTTAAACAAGTACACTATGTACAATACATATTTACATAGATATAGTCATAGGTTTGGAAGTTATGTTCAGATTTAGATCAAATACATCCATTTAAACTCAAATTAATACCAATTACTTAGATTTGGGGGCATCATATGTGACATGGTTACTCATATAGCCAGATCAATTACACAAATTTAGCTATTACATAATTGATTTTGATTTAGTATAATTATATACCAGATTAGGGGCATGTGCATGGAACATAGTTTCCATATACTCAACTTTAGATAGATTGATCAGATGAAATGGTAAAATCCATGTTATTATCTATGTTGTATACACTTGATATCACATTCTAGGTTATCACCAGATTCATGTCTCACTCCATCTTTAGTGGTTGGTATTCCCAAGTGGCCTAGAACTTCCTAATATACTTGAGTGGCCATGGAGCCAAATACATAGTTAGAGTTACTTAGATACTTTCAACACTTTGCACAATACAATTTTAAATTCATCTACTTCACATAGGTGGCAAATGATGGATTCATGGCCTACTTGAGTTCTTGAGCCATCTACATGAGAGTGTTAGACACACTTACAGTCTTATCCAAGCTATTCATAGAGATTAGGATACAAAAATAAGGGGTGGGAAAAGATGATGTCAAAACTAGATTGAGTTATTGAGCCACTTATATGAGGATTGAGTAAGCCATCAACTCAGTCCAAGATATTTAATGATATGATCTCTATGTACACTCATGCACATAGGTTGTCACTAGGTTCATGCATTTTTTCACGTAGCTAATGAGGTGTATGAATTCCTTTCCACTCTCTTTACTTATATTTTACTCAATTACATGTATTCATCATATTCATTTGTTTTTATTATCTCTTAAGTAAGGATTTATGTTTTCATGTTTCATTACAGTACATTACTTTGGATCATGTTCCACATACACAAACCTAGATTCACATATTCAAACTCAACTATGTGGGATTCACTTATAAGTTAAGTCCATGTATGCTTCTTTTTCCTTTATATTAATCATTTAACTTTGATACATTACTATCATAAAGGTGGGGGGGGGGGGGAATTTAATAACCTAAAATTGGTAATTGGATACTAAGAGTGTTTCTTGAGTTAACTTATCCCTAAACTAGTGATAGACCCATCCTTGAGCATTAGAATTACTATTTTAGTCAATCAATAGACCAAAATCACCTATAACTAGTCAAAACACAATCCTATAACTATCATATTAGATCCCAATACAAATTTCTTAGTAGTCTACAAAGAAGACATTAGTGCCACATTTGCGACACTACAACCACATGAAACTAGTGTCCCCAACTGGGCATTACTATCCTTATCCCTATCCCTTCCTAAAGGATATTTTTTCAAATGTGTGCCCATATTAAGGTTTGCCTAAGCATGTTTTATTATCCACACAAGAAACAAAACTCTATAAATGTAAGTCTAATTCACCTCTATTCACCAGATGGAAAATATATGCAAAGCTATTCAAACCAATGACAAAGTTGAGCAAAATCAAGGTATTTTATCCCTAATCTACCCTAATTCTACATACTATAATATAAAACATCCCTAAGCCTAGTTTTCAAATGTTTAAAATCTCAAGCACATTCAAGGCATCAAAGTTCACTCTCATTCTAGCATTCACTTGCACTTATATCAAGCTCTAGGTGGGAGAACTACATCGGGCTTGATCCCTCTTTATAGTATTGGTATGCATGCAACTCTCTAAATAGTAGAGTGTTGAGGATGTTCAGTCCATCTTTGTATAACACATAAAATTATTGATCATTACATACTTGCAAGGAGGATTAAGGTTTTCATATTAAATTGAGTTTTCTAGGCACAACACAGATCTCTAGGTTTCATGCATGCAGGAATAGGACATATAGACATAGGCACAGGTGCTCCCAAAAAATAGGATAGTCCCATAAATGGGACATTATTTCCACATTAAGGACACTACACATAGATGGTTATACTATCCATATTGGGTGCTACTATCCAGTGATCATACCAACACTAGAATCCTATGGATGACACAAAAAAATACTCATATCTAAACTTTCAAAGCCCAGATCATCTGTAAAGGTTAGTTTTTAGATAAGTATCTATTTATTCCTATTTATTATTATTATTATTATTATTATTATTATTATTATTATTATAAATTCAAACAAAGTCAAAGGTCATAAAAAATTAGTACTTAATTATTGCATATTTATTTAACTAATTTAGGCACTCAACCCTTTAATCTAAACATAGGATTTACATAGTTAAAACCTAAAAAGTTAAATCACCCTCATACCAATGACACACAAGATCCAAATATACTTGCAAGAGGAAAAATAACCATGGTGGACCAATTTGTGTAATGTAACAAGTATTTAAAAATTAACTTAATGTAGTATGAAATTTCAATACCATGTCCATATAAAATGCTCCACTTATAGAATTAACTCCTTCAACAAGAGTACGAGTTGATTTGATAGGTCAAGCTTAGGTGTATATCCACTTTATCAAAGTAATTAGATAGTTAACATGTTTAATGTCCCATTTTTTTAAGAAGTGACTATGGATTCTACACAAGACCATGTGGTAAATACATTGGATAAAACACAAGTGTCTTCTAATTCATGCCAAAGTGGGTTAAATGCACCAACAAATAATCTACAATAATAGGTACCTCTTTCCAATACCATGAGTGGCTCACAATAGTAGGGGTTAAAAATGCATACTTCTTAATAAAATTAGGTTACTCCCACTCAACTAATATATTATTTAAGCATGCAATAGTAGGGGATAAGTAATCAGGTGTTAGATAATATTTTAACTCAATAAACAATGAATGTTATCTCACCTCAACAGGTAGTAGCTAATATTTTAAGACCACAAACATAGACCATTTTACCACCAAAACAAATTCATAACACTATTTCACCTCAATAGGTTGAAAAAAATGTTCCACCTTAATAGGTAGTGACAAATTTATCTCAACAATCATATATCAATGCACCTCAATAATCCCAAATGTTGTCTAATCAACAACATATTTATATTGGTCAAAGAAAAATGCCAAACACCCAAAAAGCATCTAGTTTATAACAAGTTTTCATTTAACAAAGAGGTGCCAACATCCAAAAAATACATATTATGTAACCATTTCCTTTTACTCAACAAGTGCCACATATTCAAAGGTAGGGCCTTAGTCAATAATAAGTTTCCTTTATTCAACTAGGTTAGACTAGTCAATAGAAAGTCCCCACTCAAACTCAAAAGGCATAGTATATTCCATAAAGCCATATCTTTCCATCGCAACCCCAATTCCCTTAGATCTAAGGCCATAATCTAAATCTGAATATAAATATTTAAAAAAAAATGTATGCAATATCAATAACCTAATCACAATGTGTGGATGCATATTCCTAGTTGATTGGTCCATAAAATAAATATTCCACAGTACTCCATACCTCCATTGTACCCCGGTCAAGGTGATACACCTTTGGCTACTTAGCCACAACCACAACCAAATGTACCATTAATTTTATTGACCCAAAAAAATTTAATAGATGAAGGATGCAATTGAAGCCATTCAAATAGGAAAGTAAACTAATAAATTCAAATTGGATGATGTGTGGGCATACCTATTTAATAGGGAGTATCTTTAAATACCATTTCCTCCAAGTTATAAACCACCAAAATTTCACAAGTGGAAGGTTAAAGGAGAACCTAAGGGGAATCTAATAGAGTTATTTATCACCTTCCAACTAGTGGAATATAATGACATATACCTTCTCCTTCTCTTTCCTTAGAGTCTAGTTAAATAGGATTTGGAGTGATTTCTATAGTTGCCAAAAAATTTAGTATCTAACTTTGATGATCTCTCTGATAAATTTGTATAAAATTTCTCCTACAATCTTGAGCATGAGATATTAGTATTATATTTGAGTCAATCCAAGAAAAAAATTTGTGAGATCTTTGTGAGCTACTTACAAAGATAGAAAGTTCTTACTAGTTGCTTCACCCATGACTTACCAGATAAATAATTGGTAGATGTGTTTAACAAAAAAAATCATGATAAAATATCTTACCACTTGGAACTTTAGTGTGCACACATGTTCAATTAGATCATTGAGAAAGGAATATATCTCATAAATTCCCTTATTAACAAAGGGATTATCAAGTTGTCTTCCTCAAAATAAAATCAGAGCCAAAACAAAAACATAGGCCCATGTCAAAACCCTAGCCCAGTCTAAGTGCAAACATCTACATCATAAAAATATAATAACTATGAAAATACCAAACCATATAATCATAAAAATAACATTGTTTATAATAGATGAACTAAGTAATGTCATGTTAAAATTTGAAAACACTATCTACTTATCCTATGTTGTAAATGCAATTTGTTCCATAAATGTAACCTATCTAGCAAGCACAAACTATGCCTCAACCTAGACCAGCTCCTAAAATTTTTAAGCCACCACCTTTTCAAACCCCTCCTCCAAGAATTATACCCACTCCTAGATTCTTTAGTGACCTAGGGGAGCCTATTAAAATAGTGTTTCATAAACTATCCATGGCCTATATGATTAGTTGGTCAATTCCAAAACACTATCATGAGGATATACCATATCTATACTAGTAAAAATATCATGATTTATAATAATACCATCATGTTCATGGACACTATATATTCCATTGTGTGTATTTGAATCACTTTATTGAAAATATGTTGGAAAATGGGGAAATCTAGTTGGATAATAGAGCATCTACTTTTAATCAAAACTTGGGTATCTACCAAAATATTTTTCCACATCATAATAATGCCAATCAACAATACCATGAATAAAGAACATAGCAATAACAACATCAACAATATTATTAAAAATATCCACAAACACAGTAACAAATTAGCAGTAACAACAATGCCAACTACTAAATGGAAGGAACCAAGGTCAAAATGACCCCAACAACAAATAGACTTACCACATAGTTGCACATGACCATAGTAAAGTTGTAGGTAATATATGTGGGAGGTCATGTATCTACCATTATAATCAATCCTAGACCAAATACTAATATACAAAGAATATTATCTAAAAATTCAAATCACCTTACTAATGCTAGTTAAGCTTCCTTGACCTGTGACCATAGCCAAGAATAATAACAACCAAGGATTACCATTTTTGGACCTTATACCAATAACTCTTCATTTACCTATGATTGAAATAAAGAAAACTAACAATCAATAATTATATTCTCTGGCCCATCTCCATATTTTCTAGTTATGATGGTTCTATATCTAATCTAGATTATACAATCACAACTTGATGATCTAAAATAACCATCCTAGTGCCACAACCCACTACCACTAAACTAATCCAACCTAATATGCCATCTAGGATTAATCCATTTACAACCATTAAGGAAAATATATATGACATTATGGAACAACTCCAAAATATAGTCACAGAAATATCCATTTTAGATTTGTTGCATACATCTACCATCTACAAGAATATCCTTTAAAAACTACTAGACCAATTCTAAGTATGAAAAACAATTACTCTAGATAAATTCTAATCTTTCGTTGGACACCTCTCCCTAGGCCAATAGTTGACCTTTGACCAAAGTGATATGTCATCCCTTATCTTCCATAACAACTTATTATACATTAAAGTTGCTATCACACAACACAAATTCAAATGTGTCCTCATAGATAATATATCAAGCCTAAATATTGTGTCTTTATAGCTAATCAAGAATTTGGGATATACAAGAGATGACCTTTAATCAAAGACTATTAATATTAAGGCACACGATATTTAAGAGTGAGAATCATAAGGAACCATAAGTTTGAAATTGATCATTAGGCATTTAAACCATGATATACTTTGCCATGTGTTAGGCCTAGATCTATCATACAATTTTATTTTGTGTAGACCATGGATACATGAAGTTCATGTAGTCCCTTCAACATTTCACCAATGTATCAAGTTTCCTTTCTCAAGGATGTAGGTAGCTATCCATGGAGATTTATATCCATATGAATAATTCAATTATTTGGAAGCCAATTATGAAATTTCATAATTACCATTTTGGCCAAGACCTAGTACCTAAGAAGGAAAAATACAAAGAGATATTTGCTGAATTACTAGAGGCCAATGAAATAGACCCTGATAGCCTTACCTCATCTTCACATTATCTCCTATTGAAATGCTAATCATTTTACCATTTTGGAAAATGGTCCAAGAGAGTATTTTACCCATGACATGTTCCATATTACCAAGCTTCCATATAATCTCGAGACCTATGGAAGGCCCAAATCTAAGATAAATTGCATGGAATTGAGATGAAAGGGAAAAAGAAATATTCATATCCCCATATCTATTATTTTCACATCGACCACTAGCCAAGAAGAGGATTTTTTTTCCATGATGATTCTTGGCTATACAATGACAAATTATTTGATTATTACTATATTAAAATGTATTCCATCCCTAAAAAGATAATGGATAACCAAGAAAATGAAGTTAAAGGCCTCAGTCCAAATCAACAAGGTAATCTTGAGCCCATTTTTATGATCAAATACAAAAGAACTCATGGTCTCATATTTTAACCTCCTAAGGATGAACCCACACATATTATTCATGTTCCAATGCTAATGAATAGTGATAATGATGCCAATAGTGACGTATATTCCATTCATAGTATATATGAAAAACTTTCCAATACCAACTTATTTGACCCATATACCATTTACACCATTACACCGAGAATCCAATAATCCCTACTTCCCCTTTATCATCCTCAAATTATAGACTAGGACAAACAAGAATCCATAAAACCTTTAGATGAAGTTTAAAATGATGAATCCTTTTGTGATTTTCTAGGCCTTAGAGATAATGTTTTGTTGGGAGACCAAAAACAAGGATTTTCTATCAAAGTGGATCTTATAGCCTATTTCAGAGAGTAGATGAACACCCTTAGCCAAAAATAAAATAATGAAACATTGAGATCCCAAAGTGAAAACCTCTTTGAGGAAATTATGGACTAGGGTAAAAGTAAAGATAAATTTTATTCTTTCGATGAAAACCTATTTTAGGTGCCACTAGATGGGGGTATTTACCTTTCTTCAAATGAAGCTCAGGAGACCACAGGAGACCACCAATGGTGAACTTGATTTTAGGTCTAAGTTCAGTATAGAGGAATAAAATGCCTTTAATAAAATTATCTGAGAATGTCCTATAACATTAGTTACATGGCCATTGCTACCATTAGGTGATTCATATTCATCCTATTTGGGAGAGATTGAATAACTAGTCTGACCAGAGGACATTGTCATTGTAGGCCAATTTACATCATTTACAATTATTCTAAAATATGTTTCAAATCTAATGTTTTTACATCCCTTTTGAGGGAATTTGTTGACATATTTTCATGGGCCTTTTGAGACATTCCAAGTTTTGACCCCACCTTATTTGTACACAATCTTGTTGTGCATCTTGATGTCAAACCCGTGAAGCACAAATAAGGTAAGATGCATCCTTGTATTACTATATTTGTTAAGAAATATTTTTAGAAACTCTTGGAAGTGAGATGAAATATATTGATCAAATATTTAGAGTGGATCCCAAATAATGTGCATATTAGTAAAAATCCAAAAGGGACTATAATCTAGTTTAATTTTAGAGACATCAACAAGGCCTGCCCCAAGGATGACTTTCCTCTACCGAATATTGACATGATAGTTGAATCCATAGCTGGATATGAAATGATTTCCCTTATGGATGGATTTTTAAGATATAACCAGATCAGGATCACATCAGAAGACCAACCAAAAACAATGTTCACCACTCCTTAAGGAATGTTTTGCTATCAAGTTATGCCATTCAATCTCAAAAATGTTGGGGCCACATATGAAAGAGATATGACCATTATATTTCATAACATGATGGATGATATTATTGAAGAATATATTGATGACATATTTGGTAAATCTAAGACCTATACAAATCATCCAACTATACTACAAAGGATATTTAAAAGTGGTAATGAGTATAAGGGTTGAATTAATCCCAAGAAGTGCATCTTCAATGTCACTTTAGGAACAATTTTAGGCTTTATTATCTCTCACCAAGGCATCAATGTTGATATTTCCAAGGTATAAGCTATTACAAAGATGACACCACCTTCCACTTTAAAGTAGCTTCACAATTTTTAGGAAAATATCTAGTCTATCAGATAATTCATTTCATAGTTAATCGATAAATACCACCATTCTTAAAAAGGTGTTACATTAATTTGGGATAAATAATGTCAAAATTACTTTGAGTGCCTATAAGAATACCTAGATAATCCACCTATTATGTTACCACCAATTCCAAGAAATCCATCTCTATTGTACCTATTAGCCACTAACAATTTCTTGGGGGTACTTTTATCTTATCATGATAAAAATGGGAAAGAATTTTTCATGTACTATCTAAGACATACACTGGTAGCATATGAACATAACTAAATGACAATAGAAAAATCTTGTTTAGCTATGGTATTTAAACCCCATAAGTTAATCATTACATGCTTAACAATAAGACCATAATCATTTCCAAAGTAAATCCACTCAAGTATATACTATCAAAGACAAATTTATATGGCCACATGTCTAAATAGATCATGCTACTGAGTGAGTTTAAAATTGAGTATATCAATCAAAATGTCATAAAGGGATAAGTACTTACAAACTAGCTTGTTGACGCTCCCCTTTTAGGTACTAACCCACTCACTTTTTCATTCCTCGATGAGTTCATTATGACCATCATAGATACACCTATTAAGGAGTAACACTAAAATCTATATTTTGATGGGTTATCCACATCTCATAGATCAGGGGTTGGATTGTTATTTATCAAACCACATGGGGATGTTGTTTCCAAATCATTTTGTATCAACTTTCCTTGTACTAATAACATGAATGAATATATATCACTCATTGTAGGGCTTCGTCAAGTAGTATAATGGAACATTCATCATCTCATGCTTCATGGTAATTATCAATCAAATTAAAAAATAGTTATAAACTAAAGATGATAAGGTAGTACCATACAAGGCCATGGTGGACATTATCAAGTAGAATATTTCCCATATTTAGTTTAAACACTTACCTCAATCCAATAGCAATACAATAGATGCCATGGCTTCCATTTATTCTTTGATCCATAACATAGACAAGGAAAAATACTATCACTTCCTTGTTGAACATCTTCTAGTGCCTAATTATGAACCTTCGACTATTGAAATGATATGTGACATTATTAATCCTAGTTTTTTTGGGTATTCAAACCTATATAACTACCTTCATGACAAAATACTTCCACCAAACATTTCAACTAAACAATGAAAATTATTTACACACCAAGCCTCTATATATACCCTACTTGGCCCAACCCTTTACTATATAAGCTTTGATGGAACTTTGCTTCATTATTTGAATTAAAAAAAACTTGCATTAGCATTGATGGAATTTCATGAAGGAGTTTATGGATCCCACACTAATAGGGCCATGTTATCAAAAAGATCTTACATATTGGTTACTATTGTCTAACCTAGAATAAAATGCAACTACACATGTGAAAATATGTAACAAATGTTAGAGGCATGCCAATTTGATTCATGCTCTAATTAGAACAATCAAAATAATGCTCATACCATGGTCATTTTCAACATGAGGACTCTGTCTCATTAGGAATATTAACCCCACCTCCTCAAATGGCCATATAAACATCCTTATTGCCATTGAGTATTTCACTAAGTGGGTTGAAGCTATACCCCTCACTTATGTGAATGGAAAATATATTTCTAAATTCATCTTCAACTATCTCATACATTACTATGGTATTCTATCTAACATTATATCTGATGGTGGTGGATCATTTATGAATACGGATGTCAAAACACTCTATGTTGAGTTTAATATTACCCAACACTTTTCTAATGCATATTACCAATAAGGTAATGGATAAACATAGGCATGTAATAAAACCATTATCAATGTTCTTAAGAATATTGTCAATGATGTTGGTTGTGATTGGAACTTGTAGATAGTCTATTCCTTCTAGGCTTACTATACTAATTACCATACTCTAAAAGGAGTCACACCATATTCCATTATCTATGAAATTGAGGCTATTATTCCCTTCAAGTTCAAGTTGTCTTATTTGTGTATCTCATTGAAACACATCCTAGATGATAAAGATTAAAGAATAGCTCACCTATAAGAGCTAGAGTTACCAGATGAAAAGTGCATGGCTAATGTAAACAAACTTCAAGCATATCAAAACTAGTTATTTGGTAAATATAACTAGCATCAATCATAGAGAGATTGAGCTTGGTGATCTTGTCCTCAAATAAAACTATAAGAACACCATAGATAATGAAAAGAATAAAGGCAAGTTCAACCCTAATTATATAAGACCTAATTTTATTATTACTAATTATGGATTTGGAGCTTATAGGTTAGCTACATCAAATTGAGATGAACTTGATGAACCTATGAACATAATATATCTCAAGAGTTATTTCTCTTGAGAGACATAAAGTATTCTCTATGAGGATCATTTACATCATATTGTATTATCACCTTAATTGTACTATACCATATACCATTCTTTCTATACCTTCACTATTGACTGAATTTATTTTACCCTACCTTATCAACCATTTTTTACCTTGATTTCAATCCATTGGTTCTTCAAGCACCTTCAACGAGGGGATTCAAATGAAGTTTTAGTATTTGATTTAATATTATATAAAGAGGAAGTATCCAAGCATCATATGATAATGGTTTATCAATTTAATTATTCATTATTATCATGTTCTATTTCATTCTTAGTGATACTAACTATAACCACCTTTGAGAAAATTAATATCATTAACCCATGCCATTATTTTATAATTATAACCTCCTATGGTTAAATTAGGAGTAACACCTTTACCATGTATTTTTTAATCACCTTGCCATTCTTATTTCTATACTGTATCATTTGCCTAATTCATGAACTTGTTGCTACCTAGTTAGATCCTCCACTAAAGGCAAAACTATAGTGATTTGAGGTCCATCAGGACTATGTAGGTAATACTCGATTTATGTTGAGGCTAGCTTAGTCAACCTTTTTCACATTCTAATCATTTTGTGAGAATTTTTAAGTTTTAAATCTCTCTTCATTTTTCAATCATCCTAAGCCACACTCATCATTTTATGAGCAATTTGAGTTTGAAATCCCTCACCATTTTATGAACAACCTAAGTCATGATCTCACTATTTTATGAGAAATTTAATTGTGAATTCTCTCACCCTTTTGTGATCAACCTAATATATACTCTCCATATTTTTTGATTTTATCTATTTTATATCTCATCATTCTCTATTAAGTTGAGATGCCTCAAAAATTCTAAAAACATTAGTAACATTTCTAGAAAATCCTAAAAATCATAAAATCATGAAACTTGGCTTACAATTTCCATACAAGATATAAATCCATAAAAATTTTATGGGATGGGCCACCTTATCTACTTAATTTAGTTCTAAAATACCTTGGTCTTTTTCCTACAATTTATGGGAAAGCTACATCAGCCTAAGGTCTGTATAAGCTATGTAGAAAGCACTTGGATACATGGGGTATCTTGGGTTAACTCATTCACACATTCTTTTCTTTTTTGACCACTTCTTTGCATTAAGATTCTAGGAATTATAACTATTTAATAATTAACCACTTTTAATTTAGTTTTTCCACCCTTCTTGGCCTCAACCTATTCACTCTCACCATTTTGTGAGTTTATGTTTCAAGAATTATGTGTTTGACTTTGATACACTAATGACCATTTAGATTCAACTTATTCTCTTGCCATTTTATGAGAAAATATTTACAATGATCTCATCATTTTATGAGTTATTTATGCTCTCACTATTTTGTAATCTCATTCTCCTTTTTAGCCTTAGATGTAGTAAGCATTATGAACCCAGTTCATGTGTAAGTTCTTGTCTATTACCTTTTAATGTGGTTTTAGCCTAAACCATACTCTCATGCTTGTGGAATTTATTTGTGTTGATGTTTTCATGATTGTGAACATCATCCCTCTCTTTTTATATGCACTCACAATTTTTTGAGACCATTCCCATATTCCTCTACACATCAATCATGTTTCCTTATCATCAATTTTCTTATATTCCATATCCTGGGAGAACTACATTTGGCCTAAAGTTCATGTTAGATCTTGTGTCCATGGGACTATGTAAGAAACATCAACTTGCATAGTGCATATGGATTTCACTTGGCTATCCATTCCTTTTATTTTATAACCCCCCCTTTTTTTATTTGTTTCATTGTCTCCTATAACCTAAGGGTATTGTTTTTCATCTTGTTTGTGTTATTATTTCCCAATATCCTAGGGGCAACCTTATGCTGATTGTTCTTGTGTTATAATACCTACATGATTTATATATAGCTTAGAGATTCCCCTATCACCAAGAGTAACACCTCTATTACACACACACAACTAATTTATTTTATATTTACATTAACATAGTCATTAACCATTGTTTGTCTTTTATCTTTATCTATTTAGACTAGTTTATTTACTTTATTTTTCTTTACTTTGAACTATTTATTTTTTTGTTTGTATTGCCTTGTTTTGTTTATGGCCATTTTTTATTAGTGTTTTATTATTTATTTATATTTATATTGGTGTTTTATTGTATTTATTTTTGTTTGTTTATTTCTATTTATTGGTGTTTTGTTTTGTTTGTTTGCTTATTTACTTTCAATATTGTGCCTTGACTTAGTATATATACGTTCATTAGTTGATTCCTTATGCAAGATACTTAAGTCCATCCATATTCATATGTCAACATTGTCATGATGTTTTTTATCATCGATGTTTTATTTTCAATTATTTATTAGATCAGGTGTCAGTATTTATGCATATTATTTATAGGTCATAATGGTGTTTTATATCATGGTACATACCATCATGTGATACAACCAAAAATAATTCAGTGGAGATCAAATGAAATGGTTTTGAAACACTTCTCCTTATTCAAGTCTAAAAAATTCTAGACTTATCTAAATATTAGCCAAATATAGAGTAATTAAATCACAATTGAATTTTAATCTCTACTAGTTAGGATGTGTATCTCCATACTAGCAGGTAGCCCAAATTCATGTTGATCTTTTGTATTAGCTTATGGTTATTCCATGATTATAGTTTAGTATGTAATTCCCCTTTTCCCAATTTTCCATATTGGGTCAAAGATGACTTATATCACACTTACATCTACCCTACTAGGCCAAACCATAATGCTAATGATTATAACCACCTTTGGGTAAATCATTATGTTTTCATCTATCTAGATGTTCATAATTATAGCCTCCATTGGGATAATCATTATAATTTTCCTACCCTACTGGGACATGTTTTTATTTTTTTAATGATTGTAACCACCTTTGGGAAAATCATTATCTCTATCTACCTTATTGGGGCACTTTTTATTATGCTAATGATTATAACCTCTTTTAAGAAAATCATAATTTTTCACCTTACCATGTCGATTATTATAATCACCTTTGGTTAAATCATCATTTCTATCTACCCTACTAGGGCATCTCACTATGCCACTGATTATAACTACATTTGGGTAAATTAGTCCTCCCCACTTTTACCTCTTGGTCACCTCATTTCTTTATTTTTGAGGGATTTTTTACTGACCTCATTTTTTGTCCACTCCTTCAAGGTGGAATCTAGGGCTTACCCATTACATTCTTAGGAATTAGGCATTAACATTTTTTTCATTCTTTAATAAGACATTATTTTGCTTGTGTCTTTCAACACCTTCCCAAACACAGGAAAACTATAGATACCCCATTTTGGACACAACTAGATTCTAACTAGACTTCAGATTAATTTCTACTAAAAAGTGCAAATTAATCCTAAGAGTCACTAAATGTCACAATGTAATTCACACATCAGATATTAGTGCTCAAAATCATGTTGAGGCATCCCTATTTAGGGTATTACACTATACACAATAGTAACCTCTCATAGACTCATCTCCAATCAACTTGTGCCCTAGAAAATTGATAGTTTGGCCTTTGGAGCCATTAAGCATGACACTTAAACAAATATTAAAGTAAAAAAAATGCTAAGCAAAAATGAATTAACTAACAATTCAAATTAAATGCTTATGTGTAATTTCCATGTGTAATTAGTGAAAATATTTTTTTGTAAAAAGGAAATTCCAATAAAAATAAGGTCATGATGATATCATCATCCTCAAAGTCAAGTAATTGAAAATATCTTTCCAAAAGCCATACATTCATATATAAAGATCCATGCTTAATAAATAGGATATCTATCCCAAATATTAATTTCATGTCCCCTCCTTAACTCAACTAGGGTTAATTTAAAATAAATTATATTTAAATCTAACCTAACTACACTTGGGTTAGAATTAGTCTAGAAGGATATAAACATAAGGCCTCACCCATTGTTCAATAAACATCTTTTTTGTAATGTTATGATGTTAAAATACCTTCAAGAATCTCCTTTGGTATAGTGTTATCATTCCCATTTGTTAATCCAAGCCAAGCCAAGCCAAAGCCAATGTTAGTCCCAAAATTACCAAAGTTACAAGGAGAGATGGTGCAATAAGATCCATTATCAAACATTCTTTGATCACAAAACCAAGCACATCAATTCATGGTGAACTATAACTCTTGCTTTCAAAGAAGGTAAATATTGTTTGCTTATATTCATTTGATAATTAATTTTATTTTTCACTTGTTCTTTGAGTGTCTAAGATATAGGTGTAAGTTTCATTAGTGTGTTTATTCTTTATTTTTATCATACTAACATGATAATAATATCCCCTCTTATATTCCTACTTATCATATGTGTCATAACTAAATTTATATTTTATTTGAATGAAATAAGCTTATCAAATTATTGAAAGTTGCTTTGATATTTTAATATAAATTTTAGAAAGACTTATCATTTTAAAAAATCAATTGAACATTAACATGTTGAAACTTATATGAGAAATAACAAACATTGATATGGATATGCACTAGATGGTATGCATTGATAAAAATAAGTTTTATTATACCTACACCTAGCCAATGGTGATTCCCAACCCTTCTTATATTTATGTTTCAAAAAAAAAATCAATAATTCAAAATCATAAACTTATGGAAGAAGAGTGATTCAAGAAAACTCCATCGGGGCTATGGATTCCTAGGTATAAATAGATTAATTCTTAAAGTGTCATCAAAGTTATCTTTATCAGGGCTATGGATGTTTGGATGGTAGCATGACAATGCCCATGCTTCACATACTATTGTTATAAAATCAAGAATTCAAAATGAAAACTACAATGTTTATCCACTCTTTATCAAAAATACCATAACAAATGGAAATAATGTTCACAAAATAACACATATTATACAATTTGATAATAATTGTGATTATTTTTAACTCTCTTTCAATTCTTTGTTTTGTTTATTTCTTTTGTATAAAGCTTAATTTTATTATGAGAGTTAAATTAGAAATTATAGGTTCTCAAATACTCAGGTATATTTCCCAATTGATTCACTATTTATTATGTACCAATATGCCCAAGATTTAAAATTTTTAAGACCTTTAAATTTTATCTAAAAATGCTTTCACATATTAATTGGTTTTACATTGCTAGCTAAAAAGATATATATTTATTTTAATTTGATTAGAATTTAAAATGAATTATAATATGTTTTAACCATGTTATAGGTGTAAATGAATGCCAAATATAGTAAAATAAGTGATCAGTACATCAAGATAATATTTAGTGTTTAGTATGGATATAGCCTTTGTTTGGAGGAAAATTATGCATGTACAATTTTTTCAAAAAGGTTGATTGACACTTTTTGTTGTAATATTTAAGAAATCAAATAAAATTAGATTAGGATAAAAAAATTCATAAATGTATAAAAATATTATAGGATCACAATGGTTTAATATTTTTAGTCACATGAGTTTCCAATAAAAGTATATGGTTGCTTGAAATCACCCTATCAGGCAGATTTGATAGTTTTCATAAACAATTTTCTATCATGGTTGTCAAAATAAACTGTTACCACTATTTCATGATGAATTTATCACAATAAAATAAAATTGGATAAGGCCTAAAAAGTCATACATAAATCCAAATATAAGGAGAACACATTGTTCAATATTCATAGTAAAATAATGTTTCAATCAAAAACTATGGCTCCACAAATCACCAAATTAGGTAGATTTGGTATTTTTTGTACTTAGCCAAATAAATTATTTCAACTTAGATAATATTATTTAAGCTAAATAATATTATTTAAGTTAAATAATATTATTTAAATATAAAAATATTTATTTAAAACAAGAAAATCTTATCTAAAACTCATACAAATTTGGAGTGACAAGTCAATTGAATTCATTTTTATGTGGATAATAATTGTTAAAAAATAAATAAAACATGAAATTTAGATGAAAATTCAATGGAAGTTTTTATTTATTTATAGTAGGGATAAAATTAGAACAATATTTTTATCTTCAAGTGAGATATGCATTAGTGTATTTAGTCCACTTAGTTTTATTATTAATAATTTATATTGAAATCATTATTATGGAGGAGTATTTTGGCTATTGAAATTAATAGGAAATTTTGAGAAGTTTTGCTAGTTTAATTTTGATGTCTAAATCTTGGTTCTTCAATTATGTGGATTGTGTGGGATGTGATATCATTCTAATATATTATCTATTTGATTTTGGGTGAGTTATGTTTATAATACAGTAATTCAATTTAAACTATAGTTGATTTGAATGTCTTTTTCATGCTTATTATAACCCCCCTTTGTATGTTTATAATAACAATCTGACAAAGATGGCAACCTTTAATTTTACATGTTTAATTTTATCATGTTTTTTTTCTTTTTGAATTATAGCTACGTTTTATTTTTAGTGTACCATAACATCTTGAAATAGACATTGGTCTTCTAATTTCTTATCCAAACTTAGTTTAAATACTAGTTTTAAAGAGTTTCATCTTGTGTGGTCTATACGACCTCTTTTCTACCCTACTTTTCCCTTATTTATGTTTTTTATGAGATATTATTATTTTAATATATCATCACTATAAATTTATGTTATTTTGTGTTAATTTGATCACTTGAGTGAAATTATCTTTATAGGATGTAGGTCATATTTTGTTATTCTACCACTTGGTTAATCTAAAACTACATACCTACAATTAGTGCCTTGGAGTGATTAATCATTGATCCTAAAATAAGAGGATGAAACCCAATTATATATGGTGTGCATAAATACTACATCAATAGTAACTAATTGTCAAATGTAGTGATAATGAAATTTAATGCGTTTTTCCCTAGCATGAAATATGATATTCTTCACCATATTTAGTACACTTTGGTTATCATAGTAGATTGGTGTAGGTGATGATGTATAAATATTAATATCTTTCAATACTAATTGAATCCACATCAACTCTATACATGCACTAACAACTAATTTTTACTCTACTTTAGTAGAAGATAATGCTACTATATTTTGAATCTTAATCTACCATGAAAAGGATCACGAACGAATAGTGAATATATAACTCGTTGTATACTTTCTAAAATTAATTGATCCTACCTAGTTTGAATCAATATACCTTCTTAGTTTAAATCCAATATATTGCTTATACAGAATGCCAAATTTAAGAGTAACTTTTACACATCTAAGAACATTATTTGTAGTTTGATAATGTTTTTTTATGTAGTTTATCCATGAAGTGAGAAAGATAACTTGTTGAAAAACATAAATATGGTCTACTAGTAGTAATATAAATCAAACTACCTACTAATTACCAATACATTATTTCATTGATTAGTGGTGAACCAATGTTAATTGAGAATTTTGTCCCAACTTCCATAGGTGTATCTGTTGGATTACAACCATGTGTTTTAAATTTTTCTAACAATTATTTTGCATATTTTGTTTGGGATGCAAGAGTTAAATAGCCAAAATTGTAACACTGTAAAAATTCCACAACTATACAATATTGAAGCATGCCTATATTAATCATTTTAAACACCCAAAAAATGTTGGATTTCACCTATTTAATCAATTCATTATTGCTTCTATTGATGTAAATGTCATCAACATATATAATTATAACCATTATGTCATCATAGACTATTTTAAAATAGAGAGCAGATTTTGCATCACATCTTTCGAAACCAAACTCTAAGATATTTGTCTATTTTGAAGTATCAAGATCAAGGAGTATGGTTAAGTACATACAATAACTTCAATAACCTAAAAATTAGATGTTGTTTACCAATAATTTTAAATCCCTATGAATGTACCATATACTCTTCCTCCTCTAAGTCTCCATTAAAAAAAACACTTTTCACATCCATCTAAAATACTTGCCAACAAAATTGATTATCAATAGATATAACCAATCTAATTGCTACCATTTTAGATTTAGGATAAATTTTTTTCTTAATCTACTCCCTCTTCTTGTGCATAACCTTTTGCAAAAAGATGAGATTTGTCTTTTTCTAAAGAACCATTTCATTTAAATTTTACCTTATAAACACATTTATAACCAATGTATTTCTTACCTTGGGGTAGCTTAAACAAAACCTAAGTACAATTATTTATGAGTACATCACACTCCACCTTATAGTAGATTAACATTCTAAATTCTATTTAGCATCTACGTAAGTATTGGGCTAAAAAATTTGTGAAATAGTGGATTTGAGAGAAAAATTACCTACTCAATATTATATACCATTTATTTCCTTGATCTTGTGGATCTACCTTCAAAATAAACTAGAATATCCTCTTGTTGACTATCATAAACTATTATATAATACCATTTTGATCATTTGTGTTGATTTGTGGAACCACTTGTTGTTCCATTAGGACTTACATTGAGTTAAGTTATTCTAGTGTTTTCTTTTTTAAGTCTTATTCCATTTTAGTACTAGAAAATTATTTACCTTTAATAGTAGGAATCCAAATACTATTAGTATATATAGGTTTAACATATTTTGAGAAATTTGAAATTTTCTCATTTATTTTGACATCTCTATGCAAAATTATTTAATTTGAAGAGATGTTTAACAACCTATATACTTTAGAATTCTCACTATATTCAACAAAAATGTACTTTTTAATACTTGCATATAAGTCACTTCATTTAAATTTGGGTATTATGTAAAAATAAGTATAACCAAAAATATGAAAATCAATTAGTTTAGGTTTTCTTCCTTTACATGTTTCTTCTAGAGTAAAATTATACATGGATTTTTAGAGACTCATATGTATGATAAAAATTATAGTGTCAATAAATTCTACCCAATACTAAAATGATACACTCTTTCTTTGGACCATACAACATACAATCTCCATGATAGTCATGTTCCTTGTTTCCACTACTTGATTCTATGGTGGAGTGTAAGGAGTTATATATTTTCTATGTATACCTTCATTTATGTAGGATGCATTGAATTTCTTGAATATAAATTATCCACCATTATCTGACCTAAAAGCTTTGACCTTTTTATCTATCTGAGTTTCAACTAATGTTTTTCATGTAAAAAAATTAGATTTTTTTTTTTAATTTATTCTTAATAAATTACACCCATATTTTTTTATAGAAATAATCAACTATCAATAAGAAATAAAATGCACTAGATACATTTTTAGTTTTCATAGAAGCATGAGGATTGAATGTACCAAATCTAATACATTTTTTTCCTCCATGCTTTACTAATAGGAAAGAGTTGCCTGATTTGTTTACCCAACTAAAATCCTTTACAAACATCTTTATTTTCTTAAATATATGGGATTCCATTCACCATTTTATTTTCAATCTAGATATTTAAATACTGATAACTTAAATGACCATATATCTCATGCCATAGAGTAATAAACTACTCAATTATTTCTAAATCATATTGTTCTACTAATTTAGGATCTAAAAGTTTATACAGACCCCTTTCCCTTATACCAATAACAACAATCTCATCATTGAGTGTAGTAACATTATTTTTTTCCTTCAAACTTAACTACTAGTTGTTTATTTTTGGTAATTTCACTTATGACAATTTTTTTTAATTAATATCTGACTTTATTAATTGTCTATTTGTACTCATTATTAAAAATTATTTGTACATCCCCACATACTTTAATGTCATGTGTCCATCCATCACCCAATAAAATATTTTCATTACTAATATTATCCTCAATGAAGTTTACATACCAATCTAGATGACACGTGAAGTGTCGTGAAGCTCCTAAGTTAAAGTAAAAAGTTTGTGACTCACTGGATTGGTATTGTGCTAAATTAAAATCAAATTTAGTAGATGCCTCTTCTTTTATTTATTATACAATATTAAAATTTCTATATTTCTTGTTTGAATTAGCCATTTCATACTTTATCTTTCTAAAATATTTTTAAAAATGACCTTGTTGCTTGCAACAAAGACACTTCCATTTTACTTTATTTTAATTACTTACATTGTTCTTTGAAGAATCTCTATTTTTAGACCATTTTCATTTGATTTTTTCATTTTATATAAAATAATTTTCTATAGATTTGAATGTTGAAGCTATGGATTATTCCTGTCATCAATATTTTTGTATGAGAAAATTGTTAGGTTGTGGAGCTAAAAGCTTCACCCAGATGTAAACATGGAGGAGGTTGCTAAGTGTCACAGTCGTTGACATCGACAGGCGAACACCGATGTCGGTCAGGGGTGAATAGAAGGGAAACCAACATCGGCAGGAGTCAGCTAACGTCGGTCACCTGAAAATGGATAGGGACCAACGTCAGTCGCCTGTGCGGTTCTAAAATTGCTTGTTGACAGACAGTTAGTTTGCTGAACCGGTTGTTTGCATGTTAAAGACTAGTTCGAGTCTTGAGCTACTTGTATAATTATTGTATACATGGGATCTATATAATAGACTCATGGGATGTATTGTAAAGGTGTAGAACTAGAAAATTTCTTCCATGGTGGAATCACAGGGGTTCTTCCAGGTATGTAAGATCAGGTTAATCTGTAGGGTGTTGTAAGATCAGGGAGGAGATCTACATGGATAAGTAAGATCAAGTTGATTTGTAGGTGTGTGTGTGCAAGGGTCAAAAGGAGATCTGTGGGGTAGCAAGATCAAAGGTGACAGTAACACATCAAGGAGCAAGATCATGGTGAGATCTATTTGGAGTACCAGTTCGTACTCAGTTGTACTGGCAGTATTGTACTGACTGGTTGAGGTGAACAATAGCTCTATGTTAGCCATTTGTTGTGACCTGTCTTGAGAGAAGATAACTCTTGAGGGAAGATTACTGGTATGCCCATGAAGTGGAAGAAGAGTGTGATCTCTTTATTGTAATTTCCTTCTAGAATGAGTTGAATACAATTGTGTGTTACCTCTCATATTCTTTGCTATTTCTTATTTCTAGTTACTTGTTTCTTCTAGTTATTTCTGCATCTTTAGTTGATTATACAAAGGTAATCAAGTGTGCTCTTAATTTTGACAAGTGGTGTTAGAGCTTTGTGGAACCTAGGTCCTTTCAAATGGTATTAGAGTGAGGTTGGAGGTTCTTAGAGTGAGGTTCACTAACACCTTGGTCCCAGAGTGTGTTAAGTGGTTTTTTGATTATAGGGCACTCTCAGGGGTTTCTGATTGAGTGGGAGTATAACAATGGCAGAAGAAGGTAAATTGAAAATGGAGAAATTCAGACATAGGTGTAGCACCATAGGGTGTGTGGTGGTTGGTCTTCAAGATTGAGCTTAAAGAGGGATACAAGCTAGGATACACATTAGACAATGTACTACTATAGGTATAGGTGCAGCTATTTATCTCCAAGTGGGGGATTGTTAGGTTGTGGAGCTAAAAGCTTCACCTAGATGCAAACATGGAGGAGGTTACTAAGTGTCACAGTCATCGACGTCGATAGGCCAACACCGATGTTGGTCAGGGGTGAACAAGAGGGCAACTAACATCGGTAGGAGTCGGCCAATGTCGGTCACCTCCAGATAGACAGGGACCGACGTCGATCACCTGTATGGTTCCAAAACTACTTGTTGATGGACAATTAGTTTGTTGAACTGGTTATTTGCATGTTAAAGACTAGTTTGAGTCGTGAGCTGCTTGACTAATTATTGTATGCATGGGATCTATATAATAGACTCATGGGTTGTATTGTAAAGGTGTAAAACCAAAAGAGTTCTTTCATGGTGGAATCATAGGGGTTCTTCCAAGTATGTAAGATCAGGTTGATCTACAGGGTGTTTGCAAGATCAGGGAGGAGATCTACATGGATAAGTAAGATTAGGTTGATCTACAAGTGTGTGTGTGTGAGGGTCAAAAGGAGATCTATGGGGTAGCAAGATCATGGTGAGATCTACTTGGAGTACTGGTTCGTACTCGGTTGTACTGGAAGTATTATACTCACTGGTTGAGGTGAACAACAACTCTATGTTAGCTGTTTGTTATGACTTGTCTTGAGAGAAGATAACTCTTGAGGGAAGATTACTAGTATGCCCACGAAGTGGAAGAAGAGTGTGATCTCTTTATTGTAATTTCCTTCTGGAATGAGTTGAATATAATTGTGTGTTGCCTCTCATATTATGTGCTATTTCTTATTTCTAGTTACTTGTTTCTTATGGTTATTTCCACATCTTTAGTTGCTTATACAAAGGTAATCAAGTGTGCTCTTAATTCTGACAAGTGGTGTTAGAGCTTTGTGGAACCTAGGTCCTTTCAAATGGTATCAGAGCGAGGTTAGAGGTTCTCAGAGTGAGGTTCACTAACACCTTGGTCCTAGAGTGTGTTAAGTGGTTTTTTAATTACAAAGCACTCTCAAGGGTTTCTGATTGAGTGGGAGTATAGCAATGGCAGAAGAAGGTAAGTTGAGAATGGAGAAATTTAGACACAGGTGTAGCACCATAGGGTGTGTGGTGGTTGGTCTTCAAGATTGAGCTTAAAGAGGTATACAAGCTAGGATATAGATTAGAGAATGTACTGGTATAGGTACAGGTGTAGCTATTTATCTCCAAGTGGGAGATTGTTAGGTTATGGAGCTAAAAGCTTCACCCAGATGCAAACATGGAGGAGGTTGCTAAGTGTCATAGTCACCGACATTGACAGGCCAACACTGACGTCAGTCAGGGGTGAACAAGAGGGCAACTGACATTGGCAGGATTCGATCGATGTCGGTGACCTCTAGATGGATAGGGATAGACATCGGTCACCTGTGTGGTTCTAGAACTACTTGTTGATAGATAGTTAGTTTGTTGAACCAGTTGTTTGCATGTTAAAGACTAGTTCGAGTCTTGAGTTACTTGTCTAATTATTGTATGCATGGGATCTATATAATAGACTCATGGGCTATATTGTAAAGGTGTATAACTAGAAGATTTCTTCCATGGTGGAATCATAGGGGTTCTTCTAGGTATGTAAGATTAGGTTAATCTACAGGGTGTTACAAGATCAAGGAGGAGATCTACATGGATAAGTAAGATCAGGTTGATCTGTAGGTGTGTGTGTGTGAGGGTCAAAAGGAGATCTGTGGGGTAGCAAGATCAAAGGTGACAACAACACATCAAGGAGCAAGATCATGGTGAGATCTACTTGGAGTACTGGTTTGTACTTGGTTGTACTGGTAGTATTGTACTGACTGGTTGAGGTGAACAATAGCTCTATGTTAGCTGTTTGTTTTGACCTATCTTGAGAGAAGATAACTCTTGAGGGAAGATTACTAGTATTCCCATAAAGTGGAAGAAGAGTGTGATCTCTTTATTGTAATTTCCTTATGGAATGAGTTGAATACAATTATGTGTTGCCTCTCATATTCTATGCTATTTCTTATTTCTAGTTACTTGTTTCTTTTGGTTATTTCTGCATCTTTAGTTGCTTATACAAAGGTAATCAAGTGTGCTCTTAATTTTGACAAGTGGTGTCAGAGCTTTGTGGAACCTAGGTCCTTTCAAATGGTATCAGAGTGAGGTTAGAAGTTCTCAGAGTGAGATTCACTAACACCTTGGTCCTAGAGTGTGTTAAGTGGTTTTTTGATTATAGGGCTCTCTCAGGGGTTTCTGATTGAGTGGGAGTATAGCAATGGCAAAAGAAGGTAAGCTGAGAATGGAGAAATTTAGACATAGGTGTAGCACCATAGGGTGTGTGGTGGTTGGTCTTCAAGATTGAGCTTGAAGAGGGATACAAGCTAGGATACAGATTAGACAATGTACTGGTATAGGTACAAGTGTAACTGTTTATCTCCAAGTGGGAGATTGTTAGGTTGTGGAGCTAAAAGCTTCACCCGGATGCAAACATGGAGGAGGTTGCTAAGTGTCACAATCACTGATGTTGATAGGCCAACATCGACATCAGTCAGGGGTGAATAGAAGGGCAACTGACATCGACAGGAGTCAGACAACGTCGGTCACCTCTAGATAAATAGGGACTGACGTCAGTCGCATGTGTGGTTCCAGAACTGCTTGTTGATGGACAGTTAGTTTGTTGAACTGGTTGTTGACATCTTAAAGACTAGTTTGAGTCTTGAGCCACTTGTCTAATTATTATATGCATGGGATCTATATAATAGACTCATGGGCTATATTGTAAAGGTGTATAACTAGAAGAGTTATTCCATGGTGGAATCACAGGGGTTCTTCTAGGTATGTAAGATTAGGTTGATCTATAAGGTGTTGCAAGATCAGGGAGGAGATCTACATGGATAAGTAAGATCAGGTTGATCTGCTGGTGTGTGTGTGTGTGAGGGTCAAAAGGAGATCTATGGGGTAGCAAGATCAAAGGTGACAGCAACACATCAAGGAGCAAGATCATGGTGAGATCTACTTGGAGTACCGGTTCATACTCGGTTGTATTGGCAGTATTGTACTGGTTGAGGTGAACAATAGCTCTGTGTTAGCCATTTGTTGTGACCTATCTTGAGAGAAGATAACTCTTGAGGGAAGACTACTAGTATGCCCACGAAGTGGAAGAAGAGTGTGATCTCTTTATTGTAATTTCCTTCTAGAATGAGTGAATACAATTGTGTGTTGCCTCTCATATTCTGTGTTATTTCTTATTTCTAGTTACTTGTTTCTTCTGTTTATTTCTGCATCTTTAGTTGCTTATACAAAGGTAATCAAGTGTGCTCTTAATTTTGACAAGTGGTGTCAGAGCTTTGTGGAACCTAGGTCCTTTCAAAAAAAGGATAATTGCTCAAAATCCAATGTCTATGTCTCAAAAATCATGTGTAATGACTCCACTAAGGAATCATATGAAGGTGATAAATTATACATAACAAGATTAATGAGATATTACTCATCTATAGGATTTTCCACTACTTTTAACTAATTACAAATATCCTTTAACTACTACAAATATTTAGAAATATAACTACCTTCTTGCATCTTAGTGGAAAATAAGATATTTTTTAAATATAATATTTTGCCAACTTCAAAACCTTAATATTTGGTCCTAATATGTCTCCATAATTATGGTGCACTATTATCATTTCTAACTTCTAGAATTAAATTTTTAGCTACATATAATTTCAATAGCATTAAGGTCTCATGATGATGTTTATCATAGTCATTTGGTTTATTATTTGGTCTAGACTCTTTACCAAGTAAAATATGGTCATTATTTTGATACTCACTAATTGTTATTATCTTATGAATCCATAAATTGAAATTTTTGTCATTCAATTTATGAGAATTTGGTAACAACAGATGTTGCAAACTAGCCATTTTTACGTAGTTTTTCATGATAGTAATTAAATGTGAAAAACTATAATGAATTTTATTAAAAATATTATTGTATACTAAATCTATTCTTAAAATTAGATGGTGATACCAATTTTTAGAAAAAAAACCCTTGATTTTTAAAGATAAATTAAATGAATTATCTCCCATAAAATTGTAATAAAATGAATAAAATAATTAAATCTCAAGTTGTATAACTCTGTTAGCAAAAAAATCCTTTTGTGTGTGGACAAGGAATGTGAAATGAGAAATAAGAAAAAATTCAAAATTTTTCTATAATTTTACTCTAACTAAATTAACCAAGTATTTTTTAGGCTATTTTTGTGTTTCATAAATATGGCATGCTTTTGTTCTTCCCTGGGTGGTCCAAATTATTGTTGGATGATTTTGAATGTCTAGAAAATGATTAAAAAAAATACTTCCAAAATGACCTCCTTATAATTATGGTATCTCCTTTACCAAGATGAGAGCTATAAATTAGTTCATAAAACTATCAAAAATTACTCCAACATTATACCACACCTTTTTCCTAGGTGCTTTAGTGTTTTTCAACACAAATTTAGCTTCAAACAAAAATATAATGCTCATATGCCCTCACACAAGGCCTACAACAAAGAATAGAAAAAATTAAACCATACAAATTAAATGCTGATGTCCAAATAAAATTATAATATCCAAATGGAATGCCTCTTATCTCTCTTTACACACAATCATTTTCCTTTTAAAATTATTTTACCAATCAAAAATTATTTTCTTTCCAACGACTTTCTTTCCCTTAGCTAGGAGCCACACATCTTGGTTTATTTCTAATTTTTCCTACAAATTATTAATGTCTTTTCACCATTATCCTCACTCATATTTCCACCAAGTAATTCTTCATTAAAAATTTATCTCATTTCCTCACTCCCTCATAGACACAAGATCCCTCAACCATGAGATTTAAAACCATGAAAAATGAAATAATACACAGAGTAAATTATTGTTTATTCACTAAGGAGATAGACTTTAAATAGGTTCATACTAATCTCCTATGAAAAATTAATTGGGCACAATGGTAAACATAAAATAGGGTTACCTGAGTAACAAGATAACAAGAACTGACTATAATACCATAATAACAAGACATAACAAGATATTAAGCTTTAAATAAGATTATACAAATAATTATTTTGATAATTGAAATGTGGTTATTGAGGTGCACTAATGCTATTGTGTGTTAGAGAAGGACCATAAGGACAAGAAGGAGGGAGTTCTAAAATAGAAGGAACAACACTCTAGGGTATGCTAGAATATTGGTTGGGTTGATTTTGATGTAAGCTACATGATTATTGGTAATACAACCTAAAACATCATTGTAGTTTTATGCGACATCATTATAACTAATTTGGTTGGCTTAGGAATTTTGACCTTGATTATAATTTCTTTTATTTTGATTATGTCATTGATTTTGATGGTGCTTATCAGATTGCTATTGATTATTATAGTTATGCTTCAAAAATTAATATTTATAGATACCCATGTTTTGATTGGATCCAACTCAATGTCACTATGTTCTATAAAATCTTGGATAAATTTCCTTAATTTTATTCACCTATGAATTCCATGCCTTTGACACAATGAAAATCAAAATACATGTTATCCCTATAACATTGAGGCTTTCATTGTCTTATGGAAAAGGTTTTGGAGTTAGACAGATGACCATAGTAATAGTTACAAACTTTTAAAATATAAACTAAATAGAATCACCAAGATCACTGAAGAATCTATTTTTATAATGATTCCTTTGAGGAGGTAGTATTTTCAATGTAATGATTGAGCAGATGGATTATTTTATATTATCAATGGTTTCACCATTTTCACATGTATCAATTTTCTTACTCCATTTCCTATGACATTCTTTTTTTATAAAGGGATTTGAGATTATCAGATGTGCTTATCCATGCCTATGGAGGAGCTTGAGTTTGTGCCTAATTCTAAAATATATATTAACTATTCCTTTGTCTGTAAATACCTTTTTAATATACACTCTTTTTATCTATGTGTCAGCATAATGGAGTCTCAAGTTATGAGCCACCTCTGAATTCAAATTAGAAGTGAAAATATTGACTAGTTTTTAATCTATAATTTATGAGTAAAAACACTAGTTATGATTTTCCATCATTATAGGTAAGCTAGAAAACTTTCCCCATCATGTTGTTTTACACTTCATAAGTCAATCATGATTAACTTATGTTCTATGTTGTAGGAGAAGTACTTTACAATTTTTTTAGATAAGTCATAAAAGGTGATGATGGATCTTTTTGGCAAATGTAGAAACCATTCTAAATATTGTCCACCTAAACTGCATGGAGCAAGCAAAGTAGACATATGTTACTATATGCTACTTTTTGATAGGCCACAAATAACTCTTTCAGGTACTCTAGGATCACCCTTTCCTTTGTATTTATCAACTTTGGGAGCCTAAAAATTAGATGGGAAAGGTACTTGGATAATGTTCATGTTGAATGGATATGGACATATTTCATCGTATTTATACTTTTTACCTTGATTGATTTCTTGGAGATTGATAATAATATCCATTATATTCTAAAATAATTGGAGAGCAAGAGCATTCTAGGATGGGGAAGGATATTTTGCTAACTGTTATGAGGGGGATTGGATTGATTGGCATAAATAGGTGTATTTTAATTATAATAAGTTGGGGTGGGTACCCTTTTGGATGATTTATTAGGATTTTTCACCATGTAACTAGATTATACTATTGATAGGGTACATGTTGATATTGACCAGTATAAAGAGGTAAATTAACAACATGATATTGAGTTAGGTAAATAATCTGTCAATAGAGGGGAATGTTTTTTTGAAAATTATAAATCTATCACAAAGGGACCTATTATTGGAAAGTGGGTATTTGTTATTTATTGGAAAGGAGACCTTGTGGATTAATAGGGACCTATTGAGGAGTAATCGCAACCTAACATCGAGGTGGAGGTTTTTTAACTAGATATTATGGATTGGTCTTAATTTTTTATGATTGAAGATTGATAACAACATGTGGCTATGGAATATAAAAATTAAGATGAGAACTAATAGGAATTTTTTTGGGGTTTAAAGGAACCTATTGAAAACTAGACACAATTTATTGAGAGTTCAAATGAACTTGTTGTGAACTAGATTCAAGGTGTTGGGAGTTGTCTATAATTGGAGACTTAAAAAAGGAAGGGATTTATTTAGAAATAGGAAGAAGTTGTTGGGAATTATATAAAACTTAATATTTCAAACTAGATGAGGGGACTTGTTGGGGAATAGGAAGATCTTGATGTGGATTTGGAAACACTCATGGTGGAGTGATAACTTGTAATAATGGATCCATGAGAAACATTTATCTAGGCATCATAACAAAAATTGCCTTTAATGGAATATTAGCTAAAATATTTGGTTTTTGTTTCTCAATGGGTAAGTTTTTCTCCATAATTGGAGGGTTGTTCAAATAAGAATCAACTAAGGTAGTATCTAAAGAGGCTAGAAGTTGGATAGTATATTGTAGTAGTGTAAGGATGAGTTAGCCATTTGGGATGGAATCTAAAATTTATCCCTTTCTTTATCTTAATAATTCTAAAATTTAACTAGAAGTTCAATCAAGGGATTCTCCATGAGTATAAGTTGACTCATGAGATATCTCCTCTATTTGCACATAAATACACACTCTTCTATTATGAGTGGTACCTTATCATATACAAGTTGATATAATTCTTCCTCTTGGCTTTAATTTTCTTAGAAAAACCCAAATGGATCATAAAACCACTCTCCCTAAAAATTAGTATTATACAGAGGCCCACATCTTGTATATCTAGTCATTTTGGAGATAATGATCTGTGTATTGAATCAAGAAGTGAAACTGAATTTATTTGATATGAATTTGTAAAATGCTTGGTTTTAACAATTCAAAGTGAGAGTTGTTAATTTGGGAAATGATTTTTTAAGAATTTTTTTAAGTCAATTGGTATTTTAAGATGTTATTAGAATATTCATGATCAAAGTAGAAGGTTCAAGTTTAAACTTATTGAATTAAAATGTCAAAGAAGAATGATGTTTGATTTGAATTATCTTCCACAAGTTATAATGAAATAATGAAAAGGTTAAGAATGACCTCTTAAATGTTCCTTAACCAATTTTGATCTTATAATATTTAAATTATTTGCCTTTGATTTAACCTTTGAATTTGATTCAATTCTAAATTTTAGAGTTCACTTGAGTTCAAATTTGACTTTAGTTGAATTTAAAAAGCTGACTTTAGTTGACTTCTAAAAGTTGACCTTATTCAACCTTTGAAATTTGACCTTTAAAATTTGACTTTGGTCAACTTCTAAAATTTGACCTCAGTTAACCTTTGAAATTTGATTGTGGTTAACTTCTAAAAGTTGACCTTAGGTTGAATTTTAAAAGGCAACCTTATTTGGCCTTTAAAAGTTGACTTTGGTTGAATTTGAATTATAATCATAATTTTTGGTTCACATTGAATTTGATTTGGGTTTGAATGAGGAATGAATTTTGGTTTAAACAACCCTAATTTTTAATTTTGTTTTGTAATGGATAATATCAAGGTATAACATGGATAAAGTATCACAAAAAATGGGTTGAATAACACTTTAGAATAGAACAAAGATGACTTGAAAATTGGGTAGAATAATTCCTAACTACATGATTCTAAAATGATAATGTTTTGGACTTTATAAGTATTTGAAATTATTTATCATATAAGGTGGGTCACACAAAATGCATATAAGAGGACAACTAATCAATAAAACATTAATAAAAAACCCTATAATTAGTGGAAGAAAGGGTGTGTAACATAACTATAGTCTAGATGAATACCTCACTTAAAGTGGTGATAGATTAGTTTCACCTAACCCTCACTTTGAGAAGTACATTTGAAATCTTGGGGGAGATTGGTTTCCCTCGCACTACAGGTTATTTACAGTTAAAGGTTTTAATCTAAAATTTTAACATGGATTTTCTAAATGGTCCTCAATATACATTGCAGTGCATGGGGCATAAAAATACATTGAAGAAGAATAAAGAGTGGAAACTTTAAAAGAGGGTTTAGTCCCTATACAAATAATTCAACTATGAAGGTCTTATTGAGGTGTTATTTTCAATTTAAACTCTAAGGGTAAGGTCTGATAGTGTTGCACTGGGGATAAACCCATTGTTATCAAAAAAACCTTTATGAATAATTTTAATATTCTATTCACAACAACTATCCTCAATTTATATCCCATGTAAGATTACAGGGTTGGTACATACACTTAGAGATGAAACCCCAAGCACCATACCCTAAGAAATTGTAAGAAGGAGATGAAATCTACCCTACATAGTCAACAAAAAATAAAATAGGATAAAAATAATCCACCTATTTTTGGTCATGTAGGATCCCTAAAGGGGGAAAGGGAGAGTATAAGAATGATATACTATAAGTAAGCAATAAAATAAAACATGAAAATAATGAAATAAAGTAAGCAAGTTTTTTTAAAAGACCAAATTGATGCATAAATTCTTTTAAGTTTCACTAAAATAGAAGTGTTCAAAATTTATTTGTTTATGTATAAACCATGTCTTTGTTAGGGGGACATGCAAGAAAAAAGTTAAGATTTTGGATTGTGGTCTTTGGCAAGCATGGGAAGTTGAAAAAGGTGTCTATTTAGCTCATAGGGAAAATACAAAGTGTAATCCCACCATTTATCAAGGATATACCAATGTGCAGTAGGTAAATCTCATTGTTATGTAAAGATAAAAAAGGTAAACTAGGAATTGGTGATTTTACTAATTATCAGGGTGACATCACTAATTTGTAAGGAGATATCATCATTTTTTAACACATTCATGTTGATATTAAAAATGATATAAAAATAGAAGATAAATAATGTCACCTTATCAATCCATTCATTCTATAGGATGACCTCATCATTTACCATGTCTATCTCATCAATTTGTAAGGCATTCCCATCATTAGGTTTTTTAATGTCATTGTTTTGAAATTTTAAATGTAGTGCTACATTTCCACTGATATGCAATGAAATATATCTAATATGTAGTGTGATTTATCGATATATAGTGTACTCTCATCTTTTTCTTAGAAACACATAGATAAATAGTAATATATAAGTGATATCACCATTAAATATATTGATATTGATAATTACAGTGGATTTTCTAGATAA
>JARHVA010005874.1:1000000-1072815 GCA_037957365.1 Torreya grandis
TATAATTTTTTAAGGTAAAAAAGTAGTCTTTTTTAAACAATGATATTACAAAAACCAACCATAATACAAACTAGAACAACCAAAAAGTTTGGAAAATTAACCCAATTTGAAAAAAGGGTGGACAACTAATAGAAAACCAACAATAAACTTCTTAGGTCAATGTAAGATTATAAATATTTGTCTACTAGAGATGATATACCATTTGTATAAAACTATGCCTCCCACTCCTTTGGGATACATATGGCCTTCCAAAACATATTTCTTAGGGTCCTTTGTAGTAGCAACTTGAGTTTTTTATGGCTCCTAGTTTGGGATTGGATAGAAGTAGTTTTCATTTTCCTCAACCCTTCTTGAAATGTTTAGATATTGGTAGTACAATTTGTTTATGGTGGTTCCACTTGTGTCTATAAAATTTCTAAGGTTTTCCTTTATATAAGTAAATCACCTTTTAAATTTTCCATTCTACCCATTATATTGGAAAATTCCTCATTTAATGGCATATCTTATGCAATGAGTTCCATTGTTCTTTATAAAAAATAATTTCCATTGAAGGGGTATGTCTATCACCATTAATTTTATGATGAAGAAGATAAATTTTGGCCTTAAGCATATTTTTTTCATTAAAAAAACTATTTAAATATACTCATATATAGATTGGATTCATTTTATAAATTTCATATTTAATAAAAAAATAATAATGACTTTAACATAATGATGCATTAAATTTATGTCTTGATGATTTCATCAAAATAAATAATCACCTATATTTTTGTGAGATATATTTTTTAATGGTTTAGTATCATTCCATGGTTTATATTTTTAACTATGTATATTAATAAAGTCTTATATAAATTATATTTACTTGTAAAAAATTTGTGTTATTATAAAGTATAAAAACACGATATAAAATTTTATTATAATTTTTAATCATATGCTCAAAAAAAAGTATTAATCCCTCAAACATGAATGATTTCTAAAATAAAGGCACTAAATATTCAAGTAATATATATGTGACTAGTAATTTTATATGGTCGCCTCTTTATTAATCATATCTTTTAAAATATGGACACCATATATGCCACAAATATTTGACTATATCTAAAACCCACCTTCCTCATTTGGAATCATGTAAAACCTTTTAAAAAAATTCATTCATGTTTTTAAAAAAAAAAAAAATCATTTTCCACGTAGATGCATACATTTTTATGAAATAAGTAAGATTCAACTACTATAAAAATAAATGTGTAAACATAAATCATTATGCTAGACCCATTATAGGATAATATATTTATAATACTAGAATGTGTACATTTCTTTACAACATTATAAAATTAAATAATGAAAGACTATAGACTATGGGGTAGAAGATGTTATTTTAGTCCTATAAATGTTTTACTTAAATAAAAAATAGGATAACATTAGTATATGAAGTCGTATCTTTATTCCTTGATTAGTTATTAGGAGTAAAACATGATATATAGATTTCAAAGATGTCCCCAACTTTATCTAACATCATTGTTTGTTATTTTATTTTTTTTAGCTTTTTTTTTTTATGTTCGATTATTTTTTATTTTGTGTTTTCCCTTTTATATTTAGATTCCTTCCAAATTTTACTAAATATTTATTAATTAATATTAAACTTTTCAAAAACATTGGATGTATTGAAACCCATCACAATTATGTCTTTTGGAATTGTTGATTTGAAATATTAAAAAAAAACTGTGATTCAATTATTTATATATATATATATATATATATATATATATATATATATATATATATATATAAAAGATTGAAGAGTTAGTCTCATTAAAAAATTATCCATTGATTATTTATAGGTATAGACAAATCATATATACATATCCATATATCCTTTATTCCTATGAAAAAGTTTTATATCAAACTACCTAATTAATTTTTCCTTAAAATCTTGTTTAAAATCCATTTTAAAATCACATTAAATCCACCATTTTCATACATATTAAAAAATAACACACATTTTTCCCATATGTCATCAAGAAAAATGATAATTGAAATCTTATCATTTAAGATATCCAATTTTATGTTTTTTAAATATTTAAGATCTTTTCTTAAAGCATGTATCATAACAAAGAAATATGTATTTTTAATCAAATATACATTAAAATATTATTTTTATTTTTATTTTGTTTAGATAAAATAAAAATTTCAAATTCCTTATATTTTATTCTTTTTCATGGATAATACTAGGGTGTTGTGGTCTTCTCTCCATGATATAGGTTGAATTTCCTTTATACAACTAGTTAATAAACTTTGTGAAAATCCATAAATTGTTTGACATATTTTTCTCTTTGCATATATTAATTATATTATCTTTTTTGGCCTTAAAAAATAACATGTGAATAGGCTTATGTTATATTATGCCAAGAATATAGGTAGAACTATTGTTTTCTAAGATATTGTTTTTTGCTTCAATGGTATTTTCACCAACGATAATGTATAAGTGACTCTTTATCATTCAATTCATTATCTAAGTCTATATATAAGATATTCAAAAGTTATTTTCATGAAGGGAATAAATATTACATCCTAATAAAGAGTCATATGCTTAAATAACATTGAATTAACTAGTTGATTTGTAGTAGCTCTATTAATATATTAATACTAGTATTTATAAGGTGTTGGGTAGTAGTGTTAAACTCAAATTTAAATTTTTCATTGAAATGGAAAATTGAATCTATTGAGATGTTAAATACTCACCTTTTTAATTAATTTTTAACTTGATTTAATATAGTCTTATTTATTGTAGAGGCTCTTAACTAGTGGAATTGTGATAATGAAGTATTCTTTTCCAGCTTGGTCAAATTTTTATTCCTCATCATATTAAATAATTTTCTATAAAAACGTTTTTTCCTATTTATTTATTCATTTTTTAAAAATGGTTGAAATATGAAGTAAATGCATATTAATAATATTTTAAAAATTCAATTATCATTCCATTAAAAATAATTTGACTATTTTCACATCATTATTTTCAATATTTACATAAAATAGGAATAATACAAATACTTTTGTTGTTTTCTAAACAAATAATGCCATATTATTTACATAATGTCACCTCTATCTCTATTTTAATGATATGGCATGTGTTCTTGATGTTATCTATATATTCCACTTGAATATTCATTACATCATCAATAATACATTTCATGCTTAATATAATCTGAACTACTTGATATTTTGTTAATATTGAATGAAATAACTATATGTCATTGTGATAGTTATCTAGAAAATATATCTCAAAAAACCACTCATCATCTCTTCTCTCCCAATAAATTGCACCTTCTTCAAATGCAATCTCTATATATGGGTTATGGCCGACTATAACCATTATTTCCTAAAATTAAAAGAATTAGTCACAAATATCAATATATGTAAGATATTTGATCCCCAAAAATGAATAACATGTTAAAAGCATGTTTTAAAAGCATGTGAAAACCAAATTGTTTAAAATAAATGCTCCATGCATTCGAAATATATTGAGAATTTTAATGTTTTTTAAGAATATAAGCAACCTCGTTCTAATAAGCTTTTTAAAATGTGACACTTGAAAATAATATGTTATGTTTTATCATTTGAAACAATATTATTTCAATTAAAAACTAAATGGGAAGCCATAAATTTTAAATAAGTTGATAATGTGACATAGTCCAAATTTGGAAAATATTTAAAATGAACTTTCTTAAGAATAGGTAGTCAACTATTTTAAATAAGTAGAAATAAGAAAAATAGATTATAGAGGGATGTCACTTGTTCAAATGGTAATTTAAAAAAATGACACTTGAAAATAATTTCTCAAAAGCATTGAGAGATAGTATACTAAAATCCTAGATTTCAATATTGTCAATGTGACACTTGAAAGCTAATTTCTATAGCTTGTTTATAGTGGGGGGCTAATTATTCTCAAAGTCTATATAATTTAACACTTGAAAATATTTTTTTAAATCTTAGGCTTCTCTCTTATCTTTAAAATATGATACTTGAAAATTAATATTTAAAAATTATTTAGAATGGGTGTTTACTTGTTCTCATAGTATTTTTAGAACTTGACATTTAAAATTAATATTTAAACTCATATAAAAAGTTTTTCTTCCCAAATAATATGCATCTAGACAAATATTTATTAGTTTTGAAATTTAGTGGAAAATGTATTAAAATGCACATAATTGAGAATGGGTGGTATACCATTCTTAATTTATTATTGTTTCAAATGATAATCTACTTATTATCATAGCCTCTTTAGAATTTGGAACTTATATATTGTCTCTATAATCCTATATCATAAATTTTTTCCAAATAAGTTGGGAAAAAATAGATTTTTAAAAATTGGATGACCACCCATTCCCATAACTTATTTAAATTTTGACAATTCAAATTATTATTTTATAATTTTTTACTCGCAAACTATATCTTTAGTCTATAATATATGGAAACTTCTATCTAATATTACATTTTAGAAAGAAATTAGTTAGTTGTAGTCTTTATAGACTCTAGATTACTAGGACCAAACATAGTCTTATCGAGTGTGTAAAATTACTACAAGGTGTGTCTAATTTTTGGGACAACATTCATATTTATCCCATTCATAAATAATGTTGGTCAAAAAATAAAAATAAAACTAATTATAGAGAGTAAATTATACATGTAGTCTACAATCTAATCTCTAATATCAGTTGTGAGTAAATTATTGTGACTAATTGCTTGTTAGTGCACCATAAGTAATAAACAACCAAAGGCTTCATATGAATAGTATTTAAAAATAACTATATAATATTTTGATATACTAGAAAATACATGACATCTCAAGTTCATATACAATATTTATAATGTATTGAGTATTATGGGTAACCCCTCACTTCATGAATAAGAGGTGAAACTGATAACTACTTAACCTAGAACAATTATTTTATACAAGTTTTAAAATTAATATAACATAGTTTCCAACCTTAAAAAAATTACAGAAAGGTCTGCTACTTATCCTCATGTTTATTTTCGAATATGCCATTCAAAAATAATATGTCAAGCCATAAACAATGTTGACCTTAACCACAAATATTTTAATTTTTTTTAAAAATATTTTAAGGCTATTATAATGTTCAATTCTTGTTTAACATTGAAATTATTAATATGTTTACTTTTATATTTTTAATAGAATGAATTCTATTGACTATTTTAATATTAAATATTTGATGTTATAATTAGTTTTATGTATAATTTTTTATTTTATTTATTTATGTTAAATTTTTATAATGAATTTATTTAATTTAATGATAGGAAACAAATTGATTTTATTTAAAATGGTGATTAAATTATAACAATTTTACATATACTATCATGTTGTTTCATTATATGTAACATCGGGAAATGAACATTGTGGAAATGAACATTAAGGAAGACCTTTAGCAATTTGAATTTTTGTTTAGGCAAGAATCATAGAATGGTCATGTTTATAGGGCCTAGTCTCAAGATGGTTCTGACAGTGCATTGCCTATAGTCAACGCTAATGTAGACTCATGTGACTCCTCCCACGATATACTTTAGCCTTTAGGCCTACTAGAAAATATTCTAAAAATGTCAGATGCAGCCCCAAAATTTTTAGACAACTTATCTCTAGCTCTAGAATTATTTGACCCCAGTGCCTCAAAACCCTCATGGACTAACATGGCTAAAGGCTTAGATTTAGTGGGCTAGGTCTCATTAGGTAACCAAATCTTCCTAGTTTATGCAGACAATGAAACTTTTATCCCTGTCTTAGACCCCATAGTGGATCATGCTGATGTGGAGCTCACCAAATCTATTCTCATAAGGGTTAACAATTTCCAGCTAAACATAGATGCTTTCTAGAAATGGACCAGATAAATATGGAAACTAAAGGGTTACTTAAAGGTCATTGAGTTGGCTAGAGGTTTCTTCATCATCAATTTATCCCTTAAATAAAATTTCATTAAGGATCTTTCAAAAGTCTCTTATTTTATGGGAAAGCCAATTATCTCTATCAACAGAGGGAAGGTCAGCGTGAGCTTAAATAATACTACCATAGATGATGTTCCCATATGGGTCCTCCTACTTGAGATCCAACTATAATATTGAAACCCAAAAGTTATCAATGGGATTGATAGAGCCCTAGACCATCTCATTAAAATTGATTTGGTTACTCTTCAACATTAGAGAATGGTTGCTTCCCATGTCCACATCTTTCTACCAACAAACAAACCCCTTCTTAAAAAAATTTAAGATTAAATCATAGTATAATGTTTGGACTTTGAACATTGTTTATGCAAATAATACTATCATATTTCTCAGATGCAATGTTCATAACCACATGCTTCATGATTGCCCAAAAAAAGGACATGCTTCAGAGGACGACTCCTTACATAGAGATAAAGTAGATGCCTCAAAGAAGGATTCTTGATTGGAGTGACCACTTAGAATCATCTCCCCTTGAGTGCCCCCAAGGACTCCTCTAGCTGGTAATCCCAAAGCTTCACCCTCTATCAGCCTAAAAAAGAATTCCACTTCAAATTCTAATGCACCTAAGTGGCTCTCTAACATAGTCAACCCTGTTTTACAAGCTTCTTCTCAATCCCTATATTTTTTCCTTCTACTAGTCTCAAAGGTACATAATAATCTAACCCTTTTAACACTCTATTTTCATTACCTGATTTTGATCCTTTGAGTCCTCCTAGTGTTCTAGGTATGCCACCTCCTACCCCCTCTCCCCACCTCTCCCCTCGGCTGCATTCTCCCCTTCCCCATCCACCTCCCCCTCCCTATGTACCTTCTCCTCCCACCACCTCTCTCTACCTCCCTCTACCCCCTCTTCCTTCCATTTATTCTTATCTCACCCCCTTCATGTGTTTTCCCTTCCTTTCATGGTTGTCCCTTTGTCAACTTGATTCCCCCTTCCCCCTAGCTCTAACCTTCTTCCTCCCTTATTTTCCCCTCTTGGAACCTCTCCCCCTTTATTTTCTCCCTTGAGAAACCTTTCCTTATCCCTCAGTTCCCTCTCTCTATCTCTTCTTCTCATCATCCCTCTCTCAAATTCTATTCAATCCCTTGACCAAAATATCCCCCTCTTTGCTAACCTGGGTAATTCCCCACCCCTTCCCCTAGGGGTCCCCCCTTTCCCTCCCTCCTACTTTTTCCTTTGATCGATAAAGAGGTGGGGAAATTCTATGAACCCCTTTCTCCTTTTTGGGACCCCCCTAGGATGAAGGTATTTCTACTTGTCCTATATCTACAAGAGGTAGGAAGAGATCTAATCTTGGTGTTACCCCTAAATCGGTTGGCAAATCCCCTATAATTTTAACTGGGAACTTGGAAACTATAAAAGAGATTGCTAATGGTTTTGATGAAACTCTTAAGGTTAAAAGGGATAAGAAATGAAATTTATCTCATGGAATGTGAGGGGCTTAAATAACCCTACTAAACAAAGGAATCTATGTAATACTTTAAAAAGGGTCAATCCTTCTATTTTGCTTATTCAAGAAACCAAAATGTTTGACTTCACTCTCAAAATTAGTGTGGCATAGATATAGATAAATTCCCATGTCCTCACCTCAAAATCCATAGGAATTTTGGATGGCTTGGCTCTCTTTTGGAACCCTAATACTCTAGAAGGAGACTTGCTATGAAAATCCTCCAACCAAATCTTAGTCTTACTAACATAGCAAGTAAGGATGAATGGATTATAACTAATGTTTATGCTCCTGACTCCAAAAAACTATAAATCTTCTTTGGAAGGCACTAATGGATTTTTTTAAGAACTTTTCTAACTAAAACTAAATTATGGTAGGTGATTTCAACACTCCCCTTACCCTAGGTGATAAAAAAGGTGGTCTCATTGACCTTATAAATAGCATGCTAGAATTTAATGACTTCTTTACAAATGTGGGATTAGTAGATGTGGACCTTAATGGAATCCTATTTACATGGTCCAATATAAGGCTAGGATAAAAATTGATTTTGGTCTACCTTGATAGATTCCTGATTTCTTTAAATTGGGACATTCATTTTTCTAGTAGACTTTCTTCTTTACCTAGAATTGGGTTCGACCACAACCCCTTGGTATTTAAAGTGGAAAAAATCTCTAAGCCTAAATGTAGTCCCTTCAGATTCAAAATTATGTAGACCCATCACCCTAACATCATTGACTCCTTGAAATAATGGCGGGAAGAACCCTTTTTAGGATCAACCTTGTTCATTCTCACAAAAAAGCTCAAGTTCCTAAAAAATACACTGAAAATATGGAAAAAGGAAGTTTTTAGAGATATTTTACTATAGAGAAAGGCCCTTGAAGTGGATCTTTAAATTATTTAAGATACTAGTGCCTCTAGGGATTATAATGAGCATGTGGATTCTAAGGAAAAATACCTCCTATGTCATTTTCACAATCTAGAAGTAAAAGAAGAGGCATACTGGAAGCAAAAAAATAGATGTTTATGGCTAAAGGAGGGAGACAAAAATAGAAAAAAATTCCATCATTCAGCTTTTAGACATAGGAATATCAATAAAATCCCCCAGCTTCAAATGGAAGATGGGACCATCAGCAAGAATGAGGATGACATATCCTAACATATAATCAATTTTTTAAAACCTTCTTTCAAAGGATGGTGAACTTGATAATTTACTAGTCTCTTCTACACTATCCAACTTCAACAATGTCTTCTTAGCTACAGATAATGCTTCCCTCATCCAAACCCCAATAAATGAGGAAATCAAAAGTGTTGTGTTCCTCATGGATGGCCTCAAGGCACCCTGATCAAATGGGCTTCCCCATTTTTTATTCCAAAAAAATGGGACATTATTCACCTAGAAGTGTAAGAATCAACCAAATAATTCTTTCACTCCAAATACATCCTTAAAGAATTCAATAATACCTTCTTAGTCAGTTTCCCAAAAAAACAAGGCACTACCAATATTACAGATTTTTTGCCAATTATCTTATGCAAAAACACATACAAAATATGCTCCTCCATCTTAGTTAAATGCATGAAATCACTACTTGACTCAATCATTGGGGAGAAACATGGGTATTTTATAGTTAATAGGCAAATATTTGATGCAATAAACATAACTCATGAAGCTATGCACTCCATCAAAAAATCTTCAAGATAGGGTATGCTACTCAAATTAGACATGTCAAAGGCTTATGACTGAGTTTATTATTACTTTTGATGTAGATTATGGAAAATCTTGGGCTAAATCATGACATCCAAAAATTCATATGGAATTATACTACCATCCCTAAGTTCTCCATTATTATAAATGGGGTTCCTAAAGGCATTTTCCTAGCTTAAGAGGTTTAAGAAAAGGAGACCCCCTCTCTCCATACCTCTTCATCATCTTAGCTAAAAATTTGGGGAGAAGCTTGAGATGAACCTAAAACTAGGGTCTGGTAAAGGGTATTTTGGTGGCCTAGAATACTAACCCTATCACCCACCAATAGTTTGTCAATGACACTATCATATTAGGATATGCTTCCATTGAGGAATCTAAGTTCCTAAAATGTATCCTTAACAACTATGAAAAAGTGTTAAACCAAAATACCAACTTTCAAAAGAGTTTCCTCTTCTTTATCAATACACCAATCTCTCAACAAAGAAGAATTGCTAAAATTCTAAACTACAAAGTGGGAAAATTTCTAGCTAATCACCTAAGTATCCCCCTTTTTTCTAGAAAAATGGAACCCAAACTTTAAAACCTCATAATTGATTGAATTCAAAGGAAATTATCAAGCTAGAAAGGTTACCTCCTCACCCAAATAGGGAAATACTAACTCCTCAAGGCTTCCAAATAGAGTATTCATGTTTACCTAATGTCAGTCTTTAAAATGCCATCTAATGTTACCTTCAAACTTGAACAAATCTAAAAAACATTCCTATGGAGACACATTAAATAAATATTTAGATTCAATCTAGTTTCAAGGGAAAAAGTTTATCTCCCTAAAGCTAATATAGGTCTCAGCTTAAGAATCATAAAATCTATCAACAAAGCCTTATTTGCAAAAATGGGTTGGTGCCTGATGAAGGAGAGTGGTAAATAGATAATAATCCTAAAAGCTATATACCTAGGAGTGAAAGAGGAGGACTTCCTATGGGAAGAAGGCCCCACTGATGGATCCACCCTATAAAAAGCCATAACTAAATATAAATATCTTCTTAATTATGACTATGGATAACTTAGCCAAAAGAGGACTAATTATCCCCAACAAATGTTTGATCTATCAAAGTGCAAAAGATTCTACTTAGCACCGTTTTCTAGAATGCCCCCACAGTCTAAATTTATTTAATTGGATTCTTAATTGCCTCAACATGTCATGGGCTAAACCTAATAGTATTCTAGATCTCATTCTATAATATAAATCCTCATGGACCATTCCTTCCCTGACTTTCCTTTGGCACCTTTCCCTTCCTCACTAATTCTAGTACATCTAGAAAATTTACAATGATAGCCTATTCCTCAATAAAAGGCACTAGCTAAAGATAATTTTCCCTCATCTCTACCAATCCATTTCTAAAAATTAGAAGGTATTTCCTCCTAAATATAAATATGCTATCCACCTTTAACCTTGCTCATTCTCAAAAACTAGGATCTTCAATAAATTATCTGTCCTTCCACCAAAGACTTAATCCACAAGAAAACTAAATGGAAGGTTACTTCCGAGGGGTAGGTGAAACTAAAATTTTATGGGGCCTCAAAGGGAAACTTGGGTTGTGTAGGGAAAGGATGCATCATAATAAATTCTAAAGGGGAGATATTGGTAGCTTATGTAGGTCCCATGGGTAAGCAAACAAACCATCTTGCTAAGACTAAGGCAGCCCTTTGGGGTATACAGCTAGCATCAAGTATCAAATAGAATAAGATTATTATAGAGGGTGATTCATTAAACATATTTAATGTCTTATAAGGAAAAAATATACCCTCACACACTATCAAGGAGATCATTGATGATGTGAAGCATATTTTAAAAATTATACATCACTTCTAACTCATACACACTTATAGGGAAGGAAATAGGGTGGCTAACCTCCTTGCCATCATTGGAATTGATCTCCATTCTTTAACCAACTATCACAATGTAGGTAGCATCCCCACTAAGGTGTATAACATCATCCATGCTAAAGGTACTAATGTAAATTAAAATAATCACCCCTTCACATGTGCAACCCCTCAACTCGATGGGGTAAATATTGATTCAGTAGATCCACATTCATTTCAAAGAAAAGGGGATTAATCATTTTTATGTGACTTTGGTGGGCATTCCCTCCCATTTAAGCCCTAGTTGTTTTGACTACATCTATAACTTTTAACTTTCCCACTCCATCTCTATACTTCCAACACTCATGGGTGGTGATAGAGGTCACTTAGGACCCACATCATGTAAAGAGGTTCATGAGCAAAAGAATGTTTGTAATAAACACAAGAAGGGGGTCTTAAAACGTTTATGGAACACATTACTAAACATATTACCATGGTTTCCCAAGAATTACTCATGGCATGGATAAAATAAAAGGTCACCATGTGAGGCATCACCATAAACATCTTAAAGGAATTCATTGGTGATGTCATGGGCATGTCCTATGAAGGAATCAAGGAATTTAAAGACTAGTCAAAGAAGCAAAAATTCTTATAGTGATTCTTTAGAATGAATGACTTCATTCAGATAGATAAGAAAGGATTCTTTCAAGTTGACCTCTCACATTATTGGCCTAATATCTACCTTTAGATCATGAGGTACATGACTCTAAAAGGTAAGTATACTTTAATTTTTTTCACACCATTTCCTAATCCTAAATCAATTCATTGGATTTAAAATCAACCTTCCATATTTCCTACTCAAGTCCTTAGGAATTACTATTCTACTCCACCAAGTAAATGATATCAATCCCGTCCTCCATCAAGGTTTAATCCTCCTACTTGTTAAACATAGTTAGGCCCTTTTAGGTTAGAAGGTTCCCATTGAGGGATACTCTTTTGAAGAGGATTCCCTGATGGAGGACCCTACTGAGGGATCCTACCTACCCTTGTGTGTGTGTGTGTGTGTGTGTGTGTGTGTGTGTGTGTGTGTGTGTGTGTGTGTGTGTGTGTGTGTGTGTGTGTGTGTGTGTGTGTGTGTGTGTGTGTGTGTGTGTTTTATATTTTTACCTATGTGAGGGTGTTGGAAGAGTGGATCAACAAATTAGAAGAGGATAATTTGTATCTCAAATAGAATCTTCAAGTATTAGTTGACCACAGTAAGGCCTTGTTAAGTAATTATATTTCCAATATGGGTATACTTGTGTAGCTTCTTAAATAGAATTTTGAGGATGAAGGTTTAATCAAGAAGACCAAAAGAGGCATAGATATGTCCTAAAGCATTAAAAAATAGATTAAAACCATAGAACAAATTTTGAAAGAAATGTTGATCAATTGAAATGTTTCCCTTAAAGGTTGTAACTCACTAGTTTATGTTTTTTGTGTTTGCCATTTGTTGTGGGTCTTTGTTGTCCTTATTTTGATGTTGTCATGAGCTGGCTATGACCCATTCTTTACATTGGTTTTGTCTTGTTGAGTAGTTCTTTCTTGTTCATTCTAGTTCTTCTGGATTGGACTTTGGTTTTTGTAATCAAGGGTAGAGTCCCTTTCAAAAAACTCCTCTTTACCCTTAATAAAAAATATTAATTTGATTCATATTTAATTATAAAAGTTATAATATATTTTAGTTTATGTTTTTAATATCCTTAATTTATATATATATATATTTTTGATATTAACATTATTTTATTTTAAATTTTATATTAAATTTATTTATTTTAATATATTATACTAAATTTATTATATGTAATGTGAGGAAATAATTTTAGTAATGTACTAAATGTATGTTATTAATTTATAGAAATTTAATATTTAATATTTTTTGTTTGAATTATCTTACTTTGAAATTTATGAGTCTACATGCCTATATACCATGGTATTTATAGAAATAAGTTGTCGGGTGTTTAAGATGGTGCTTGTCTAGACTTGAAACACATTTTAGAGATTATGACTAGAGTTTAAGGACATTTTATGTGTTTGGGATGGATTAACTCAAGATGGCATGCCATAAATTTGGCACATGTCTTATCTGAAAAGTTGTATCAAATTTTTAAAAATAATGAATGGGATAAATACCAATATAACAATGCATAAAGGTGTGTTTAATTGTGAAACTTTTAATAAGTCCATAAAGGTGTATATTCAAAATTTTGAAATTATGCACTTTTAATAAGGAGTGAATTTTTAATGGATGGGTACATTATTAAAAAAATGGTATTGAATCATTCAAATTTTTTGGGTTGATTTTGAGAGAATGAGGAAAATCCCCAAAAAAGAAATTTGAATGCCATTATATTTTATTTACATTTGGGCTAAGCAAAATTTCATAGAATTTTTAGAAGGTTTTCACATAAAATAAATAAAGTAGACCCAATTGTAGGATATAAGACAGTGAAAAACACTTAAATTAAATTAAAAAATATCATGTTATTTATATTAAATAATAAACACTAGCATCAAAGGTTAAATTGGAAAAAAAAGTTCTATATATAAGTTTTATATATCTCTCTTTAATACTTTGTTTAATTTCATTATAAATAATTTAAAACAAAAACATTTATTTCATATGTTTGTAAGTATTCCCTATATGAAACATTCAATACAAACTCAATATGAAAAAAATGTTTTTTTTTTTTTTTTTTTTAATTTTAAAAATAAACATCTCTTTTTTGTTAATTCATAATTTTTAGAAAAAATTGTAATCACCTTCTCAATCCTTTCTTGAATATTAACTTCACTTTCATCTCCCAAATATTTTTCTCTCTACCAATATAATTTTGTGGAAAAAAACTCTAATACATTTAATTTTTTTAACTTATGATTTTTCCACACTTAAAACATTAAACATACACAATTTATATACTTTAATTTTAAACACTATAAATAAATAATATTATTTTAGTAGTTGATGTTTTTCCTATTCATCATAATTTAAATATGTGTTTTTATACTATTTTTAAATAAATTGTTTTCAAAAAATCTATATTTAATTTATTTTATAGTTTCAAAATAAAAAACTTTATAAAAAATTATTATATTATCCCTCTTTTGATATTATTAATTTAAGCTATCCTCTTCTAAGCAAAACATATAGTAAATAGTCCTCCCATGCTCATTTTTTAGGTTGTATAATATCCACAATACATTGGTTTTCATATTAGGAATACTAACTACAAATAGTTCTTAGTTTTTACATTAAAATTAATCTTTTTGACATGATTATTTGAGATAATATTCTATCTTTCATGTTATTATTATCCCAAAATTATCTATTGGGTTGCATACAACTCCAAAATGCTTTGCTTTTCACATTAGGAATGAAATCTTCATGAAATTTATGGTTTTAACATTAAAATGAATATTTTTAGTATTTTTATCTAAGACAATTTTATATCTAAAAAAGGGGAGGTTGTCGATTCTATTTTGAAAACTCAATTTTTTTTTAAAGAATGGCTCAATCATTCATATCTAAACATAAAAATAGTAGTATGGAAAAATATAGGTAAATATTTTAATAAGATAAATTATTTTGGAATGGATAAGTTCCCACTCTTAAAAACACGATGAACTCATTGAGAATTAGGGCCACCCTTTTTCAAAGACATGGATAATTATAACACATAAAAATGTGTATCCACCAATTGTAAAAATTCATAAATAAGAGGAGAAATGCTATGAAATACATATAATAATCCTCCACATACATATGCACCTAGGCCCGTCTGTTCCTGCATATCCCCAATACTTTAGTTTGTGCATTGGGAGTTATATTTGCATGTAGTTATTGGTTTCAATATTAAAATTAACAATTTTAAATGTTTCAATGAGAAAATACTTTATCATGCCAAAACAATACATGGTTTCCAATTATAAAATATTTTTTTATTAATGGATGATTTATTCCTTCTCATAACCTCTTTGGAATGTGAAAATTTAAAATAATGTGTTATGACATAAAAAAAATTGATATTCTTAAATAATTCATATATAAATACACAAAAATTAGAATGGGAGACTAATTTTTTAAAAAATAAAATATTTGAAAACATTTGAGCAATCATTATTAAAAATATGGTAAAGCCATTGAAAATAGTTTTCTTCCATTCTTAAAAACATAAAGGATTAATTTGAAAATGGGTGGCCACCTATTATAAAAGAAATGAAAAAGAGGATAAATGGTGTTAAAAACACATAATATTCCTCCACATACTTATTTTTTCTGACCCATCTAATTGCATTTCTTGCATATCCCTAATACTTTGGTTTATACATTGGGAATCATGGATTCATGAAATTTTTACTTTAGACATGGTTCTATAATGTTAGGTTGTGGAGTTAAAAGCTTTACCAGGATGCAAACAAGAGGAGTTGCTGAGTGTCATAGTCACCGATGTCGATTAGGACAATAGACGTTGGTCAGGTGGAGACAGGAAGCTTCCAACATCGGTTAGGGATCGGCCGACGTCGGTCATCCCCAGACAGATAGGGACTGACATTGATCACCTGTGCATTTTTGAACTATGATTTTCACTGACAGTTTGTTAACGAACTGGTTGTTTGCATGTTAAAGACTAATTTTAGTCTTGAGCTGCATTTCTAATTATTGTTTGGCATGGGATCTATATAATAGACTCATGGGCTATATTTTAAAGTGTGCTAGATAGAGAGAGCAAGGTTGGCTCCTCATAGTGCCACAGTGCCAAGTGTGTATGATCAAGTAGATCTATGGGAGAGCAAGATCTGGTAGAAGATCCATAGGGGTGCTGGTATGGAGAATCATAAGGAATTGGTGCGGCAAGGACAAGGGTTCTTCTGAGTATGTAAGATCAAGTTGATCTACAGGTGTGCAAATCAAGTAGGAGATCTACATGGGTAAGTAAGGTCAGTTGATATGTAGGTGTGTGTGTGTGTGTGTGTGTGCAAGGTCAAAGGAGATTTGTGGGGTAGCAAGATCAAATGAGATCAACAACACAATAGGGAGCAAGATCAGGTGAGATATACTTGGAATACGTTATGTACTCGATGTATTGGTAGTATTGTGACTGACTGGTTGGAGGTGAACAACAACTCTGTGTTTGAGTTGTTTATTGTGACCGTAGTTGAGAGAGTGAGCTCTTGAAGAGATTTATTGTTTACACCCTAGAGGTGTGGGAGCCCTAGAGGAGTGTAGAAGAAGATTGTGGCATCTTCTTTGTTGTATTTCTTTCTGGATGAGTATTAATACAATTGGGTATTATCTCTCATATTCTGTATTATTTTTGATTTCTAGTTACTTATTACTTTTGGTTTAATTCCATGTTTAGTTTCTTGGTAATCAATTATGCTCTTGTGTCCTAACAAGTGGTATCAGAGCTTTATGTTCTAGATCATGACAAGTGATATCCGAGCTTTATGTTCTAGATCCTAACAAATGGTATCAGACCTGAGGTTGCAGGGAGCAGGTTTGTGTTTGATTACAGGTCACTCTCAGGGGTTTTTGATTGGGTGGAAGTATAGAAATGGCAGAAGAAAGTACACTAAGAATGGAGGAATTCAAAAGTAAGAATGATCAATTACGGTGTTATGGAAAGAAAGAGTAGGTAAAGAAAGATTGTTGGTTGGTAGCAGATTAGCATGAAGGAAATAAAGAAGCAGGTATTGTTGCATGGATTGCTCTTGTATGTTCCTTGGATAAAGTAGAATCTTGGTTTATAGATTATGTTGCCTCTTTCCATGCAGCCCCAAATAGATTATTTTTCCATGTTAAGGTCCATGGAGACTTTGGAAAGATTTATTTAGGGGTTGGTGTGCCTTGTCAAAGTATTGGCAAAGTGGAAGTGTGGCTGAAATTACAGACGGCCAACACATGGGCGTTGAAGGATGTCATGCAAGTCCCAGTTTTGAAGATGAGGCTAATTTATTTAGGAAAGTTGGGTGATGAGAGATGCATAAGAAATCTCATAGCAGATGCACTTGAATTAGCTGGTGGTAAGAAAGCAGGTACTCTTTATCTACCTACTTATATTACTGATTCTTCTTCTGTTGCAAAGACGTGGCTTTTTAGGCTTGGTCACATGAGCAAGAAGGAGATGCATGTTCTTAAGAGGAAGTCAGATGTATTTGACAAACTTAATAACTGGAAAGCCTTGGTGTTTATGGAGGAGATGATGGACAGAGATTAGCAGATGGGACTGAATAACTCTGAGCAGGGTAGTTTGGACAGGGTTTTGATTCAAAGTGAGCTCACGGGTAAAAAGTCATCACTCATAGGAAAACATAGGTACCGATGTTAGTCTGGGGTAAATGACGTCTAATAGGCAAGCACCGACATCGGTCATGTGTAGATAGGCAAAGTCGGTGGTGTCAGGCAGGTGGCGATCGATGTCGGTCAGAGAACCAGCGTCAACAGTCAGGTCAGTCGCATGGAACTGATGTCGGTCAGATGCAGACTAGGTGGTGACCAACATCGGTCATTAGAATCGATTTTGGGTGGATAATAAGCTATCAAAGAGTCTCAAATGCCCATGTGGAGGATTGAAAGTGTAAGTAAGACTCAAATTTGTTATTCCCCTTCTTTACACTACTTGTTGCTCATTGATGGTCAAGAACCAGGAAGTTTTAAAGAAACAGAGCAGGTAGGATCCAAGAAATAGTGGAAGCATGGCATGAATTCTTTGGAAGAGAACCAAATGGTAGATTTGGTAGAGTTGCCAGCCAGGTTAAAGAAGAGAGATAATGGACATGTGAGATGGAAGGCCAGGGTATATGGTATTGAGGAAGCTGCAGGATAGTGGAATAGGTTTGACAGGTGGATGACAAAGCATGGCTTTAGTCAATGTCATTGTAACCATTGTGTTTACTTTACCAGGTTGGATAATGGTCATGACATTATCTTGTTACTATATGTGGATGATGTGCTTGTTTCAGGTGCATACATACAGGGATTTGCTGAGCTAAGGGTAAAGTTAGTTCAGTGGTATGTCATGAAGAATTTGGGAGTAGAAAAATTCTTTGGCATGAGTATTCCTAGAGACAGGGAAGATCAAAGGTTGAATTTGTCTCAGGATGATTGTGTGAATAAGGTAGTGGTGAGGTTCAAGATGCAGAATGTAGAACCAATTTGCACACCTATGGATGGATAGTTCATAGAATAGGGTCCCCAATCACATGATGAGGTTGAGTACATGTGTACTCCCTGATATTGCCCTAGCAGTGGGAGTTGTCAGTAGGTTTGTGGCCAATCTAGGAAAGAAGCACTGGAGAGCAGTTCAGTGGGTTCTCAGGTATTTGAGAGGGACTAGCAGCAGGTTAACATGTTATGCAGGGTCAGGGACTTCTCTACATGGGTATGTAGGTTTAGATGTGGCAGCTTACTTGGATGACATGCGGTGCACCACAGGATGTGTGGTGGTTGGTCTTCAGGATTGATATTGAAGAGGGATACAAGCCAAGAAACAAATTAGAAAGATGTATAGGTGCAGCTATTTATCTCCAAGTGGGAGATTGTTAGGTTATGGAGTTAAAAGCTTCACCAAGATGTAAACAGGAGGAGTTGTTGAGTGTCATAGTCACTGGTGTTGATTAGGGCAATTGATGTCGATTAGGTGGAGTTAGGAAGCTACCGACATCGGTCAAGGATCGGCTGACATCAGTCATCCCCAGATAAACAGGGACTAACATCAGTTGCTTGTGCGGTTTTGAACTGTGAGTTTCATGGACAATTTGTTAACGAACCGGTTGTTTGCATGTTAAAGACTAATTTTAGTCTTGAGCTGCATTTCTAATTATTTTTTGGCATGGGATCTATATAATAGACTCATGGCCATATTGTAAAGTGTGCTAGATAGAGAGAGCAAGGTTGGCTCCTCATAGTGCCACAGTGCCAAGTGTGTATGATTAGGTAGATCTATGGGAGAGCAAGATTTGGTAGAAGATCCATAGGGGTGCTGGTATGGAGAATCATAAGGACTTGGTGAGGCAAGGACAATGGCTCTTTTGAGTATGTAAGATCAGGTAGGATATCTACATGGGTAAGTAAGGTCGATTGATTTGTAGGTGTGTGTGTGTGTGTGTGTGTGTGTGTGTGTGTGTGTGTGTGTGTGTGTGTGTGTGTGTGTGTGTTTGTGCAAGGTCAAAGGAGATATGCGGGGTAGCAAGATCAAAGGAGATCAACAACACAATAGGGAGCAAGATCAGGTGACATCTACTTGGAGTACATTGCGTACTCAATGTACTAGCAGTATTGTTACTGACTAGTTGGAGGTGAACAATAACTCTGTGTTTGAGTTGTTTGTTATGACCGTAGTTGAGAGAGTGAGCTCTTAAAAGGGATTTATTATTTACGCCCTAGAGGTGTGGGAGCCCTAGAGGAGTGTAGAAGAAGATTGTGGCATCTTCTTTGTTGTATTTCTTTATGGATGAGTATTAATACAATTGGGTATTGTCTCTCATATTATGTGTTGTTTCTGATTTCTAGTTATTACTTTTGGTTTAATTCCATGTTTATTTGCTTGGTAATCAATTGTGCTCCTGGGTCCTAACAAGTGGTATCAGAGCTTTATGTTCTAGATCTTGACAAGTGGTATCAGAGCTTTATGTTCTAGATCCTGACATATAATATCATATTCTTTAAAAAAGAGGAAATTTTGGTTCTCTAAGATAATATTATTTTAAGAAAAAAAGGAAATTGATCAATCTAAAAAAGGTTGGAAAACCAATTTGATTTATAATGGACATCCATCTATTTTTATGATCTCTTTGGAAGGTGACACTTTAAATTTATATAGTATGCCATAAACAATGTTCATCTTCCTTACTAATTCATATCTAAAGATTAATTTTTAGTAAGGGTAACTAGAATAAAATTTTTATATAAGATGAACATATTTGGGAATGAATGAATGCCCTTTCTAAAAAACATGATGAATTCATTAATAATGGGTAGCGACCCACTCTAAAAATCATGGATAAATGTAACACTTAAGAACGGGTGTCCACCCATTTACAAATATCATTGAGAATTGAATAAATGGTGCACAAAACATATAATAATCTTCCACATATTTATTCACTCTAACCCATCTTTTGGGTTACTTATGTATCCATAACGATTTGGTTTGTATATTAGGAATTATAGATTCATGTATTTCTTGGTTTTAAAATTAAATTTAAAATTTTTGATATGTTTCTTTATTAAAATCCTCTATCATGTAAAAAAAATGAGGCATTAGGTTATTATAAAAAAGTTTATAAAATAGGAGGCCAACTATTCTCATATGCCCTTTGGAATGTGACATTTGAAAATATAATGTTATTCAATAGAAAATGTTGATATTCCTCAATCATTAATATATAAACATAGTTTTTTTATATGTGTGGCTAATAAAAATTAATTTAAATAAGCTGAACATATTTGGGAATGGATAGACACCCATTATCAAAAACATGGATAAGGCATTAAGAACATAGGATTGTCCATTATTAAAAACATGGAGAAGTATAATACTAAAAAATATATGTCATCCATTATCAAAACATTATGTAAAAGATGATATATGGTATGCAAATAATATTATAGTTCTTTGTGTTCTTATTTTATAAAACCCATTTATTGGATTATCTGCATATCCATAATTATTTGGTTTTTACATTAAGAATTATGTATTCAAGAAGTTCTCAATTTGAAGATTAAAATTAACTTTTTTGAAATGATTTTATTATACAATCCTATATTAAACCAAAAAAAATGTAAACTACCCATTCTAAATCATTTTTTGTAATGGAAATAAACTCACTATAATAGTGCCTTTGGAATGTGATGCTTGAATCTAATATGTTATGCAATAAAAAATTGATCTCCCTTAGTCATTCATATCTTTAAAAAAAAATTAAAAAGGGAGGCTACATGTGTTTTTTAATAATATGAACATATTATGGAATGGGTAAGCACCCATTTTCAATAACTTAGTAAAGTCATTGAAAATGGGTGGACGCTCACTCTTAAAAACATGGATAAGTCTAAAATGTGAGAATGAGAATCCACTCATTATAAAAAAAATATGGATACGAGGATAAATGGTGTGTAAAATATATAATAGTCATCCATTTACTTATTTTCTTAGGATCATATATTATGTTTTCTATATATCAACAATGTTTAGTTTTCACATTGCTAATTGAGGCTTCAAACAATTCTTAGTTTTAACATTAAAAATAATTTTGTTTTTCTATTTTCTCTACTAAAATCATAATTTAATCCAAAAAATGGGTGGCCACCCATTATAAATTTAATTGGAAAAATATTTTTTGTTTATAAAGGTTGGACACCCATTCTCATATCCCCTTTGGCACTTGACATTTGAAAATAGTATGTTATTTCATATCAAATGTTGATCTTCCTAAATAATTTATATATAAACATGATTTTTTTATATTGGTGAATACTATAAAAAAAAATTATAAGATAAACATTTTTCAAGAATAGATGGATAGTCATTCTCAAAAACTTGGAGAAATCATTGAGAACAAGTGAACTTCAATTATGAAAAACGTGAAGTCTAATTCTTGAGGATGGGTGGATTCCCATTATAAAAGATCATGGAGAAGAGTATAAAGTGTATGCAAAGCACATATTATTTCTCCATTTTTTTAATTCTCCCATGCATGTTTGCTAGGTTTCATGTATATGTACATTGCATTTTTTTCACATTGGGAACCAAATATTCATATAGTTCTCAGCTTTGACCAAAAAATAATTTTTTTGACTTTATTTTATAAGACATTCTTCTACCATCGATAAAAAGAGCAATAATTCATTATAGATTTTTTTTTTTTGGAAAACTAAAATGTTTAGTATGGATGGTTTCCCCTTCTCATATTCCTTTTGGAATGTGACACTTGAAAATAATATATTTTTGCGGAAATAATGTTTAAAATTCTAAATCAATCATATTTAGATATATAAAAATTCATATGGGTTGCTAAAAATAACTGTTTTGATAGGAAAAAACTATTTTGAAATGGGAATTCTAAAAAACATGGTTAAGTTATTGAGAATGAATATTGATCCACTCTAAACAATAGAGAATTCTAATATTTGAGAATAAGTAATTAGCCAGTTTTAAAAAAATGGAAAATATAATAAATGGTTTACAAATTTCATAATATTCATCTATGTTTTTATTATTCTTGAACCATCTATTTATTTTTATACATATCCAAAATTATTTGGTTTAGACATTAATAATTAGGACTACATGCACTTATCTTTATAAACATCAAAACGAATCTTTGTGACATTAATATTGAGATTAAAATGCATTGTATTTAAATTAAAAAAATAGGAAAACAACCATTATAAATAATTTGTAAACCCTAATTTTTTTAATAATGGAGAATGCCCTTTCTCAAACATTTTTCTCCATAATTTTAAGAATGGGTGATTACCTACTATTAAGTATAATACATTTCCATGTATTCCTAAACAAATTTAGGTATATATCCATTTGTTATTTTAAATGAAATATAATAATAATTGATTAAAAATAATCCTTTATTATCTATTTAATGATTTGTGTTCTAACCTAAAATAATTATTTTAGATGGTAATGGTATAATAGCAAGGAAATAATTCTTGGTATATATTTTAGTTTTCTTAAAAAAATACAATGGGATTGTATGGAATCTCAAATGCTATATTTTTAAAATATAATTAATATCTATGAACAAGTATTTTTCTTTCACATACATTTAGTGTTGAATGGGTAATGATGAGTCATTAAGAACTTTCTTGTCCTTAAAAAAATACATTTAAGTATTTACTTCTTCCTTTGAAGCCTTTTAGTTTTCATTTTTTTAATGACTCACCAAATAAGATCAGTGGTGATAAATCTTGACAAATTACATATTAAAACTAATTATGAAATAGAAAGTGATAATTTATTATACTTTTCAACATACATATCATTTATCTTTTTTAGGGGTATTATATTTCTAATTTAATTTGATGCTCAAGACAGCATCATGTTATGACCTATTCAATGATTATTTATAGGGAAAAAATTTTATCCCTTATTTTATTCAACTTAATAACTTTTATTTTTGTAAAATATTTTATCTTTTTAGTATTGGTAAAAATAGGTTTTAAAAAGGGGCCTTACTCTTTATAAATAAATAGTGTAGGAAAGGTTTAAAGACCAAATAATTTAATAATCCTATCAAAGAGAAACAAAGTAATATAATAGCATAAACACAACTAAGATAAATCAATACATTTTAGGTCCAATAAGAAATACATCTTAGTCATTTATTTTTAGGATATACGAGTCATTTTTAAAAGGTTAACCTTCTTCCTATATTTGATTTTTTTAATTTCTCATTAGGGTTTAAGATTATCCTTTCAAGTTTTCAAAAGTTTTTTGGGTCTCCAAACCCTCTAAATAAATTGAAGTATTGTTTGATAAAACTTTTTCTAGCTCAAGAGTTTTTTCCTTCAAGATTTCTAGAGATTCAATCCCTATCTGTTCTTCTTTAGATTTTGTTTCTTCATGATGCACTTATTTTTATGAATTTGAAACTTTATCTTCATATTCACACTAAAAATATTTTTTGGCTTCTATCGTGAGATGATTTGGAAGGGTGTCTCTCAACAAATAATTACCTCTTTTTTCTAGAGATTTTTCATGATTCAACCATGTGCCCTAAAGCATATCATCTTATACATTGAAAGGGGAGACCTTAATAATCAATTTATTGGGAAAAAATATGACCCCAAACATTAAACTCAATATAAACAGGAATATTAAAATATATATCTAAATAGACAAGGATCCTAGAAAAAGTGGTGTGGAGATAACTTGTGGTAGATTCATCAATCCCCATCATGTCACCCAAAGACATTATAATGGAAGAAAGATAATTTTTGGACTATAATTTTAGAGGTAGATATGGAAAACAAACCCAAATAACCTTGAGGCTAAAATAACCAGTCAAAGGATTGAAGAAATAGACCCAAGGCTTTGTCAAAAGCAGATGATGTTCCATAAACTAGATTTGCCTTTGCAAAACCTTAGTTTTGTGAATTTTTTAATAATTTAAATCTACATTTAAAAAAATTAATTTAACCATAATTCAACTTCCCCTTTTCATAAATAATATCATTAGATACATACATATATACATATTCATCAATTTATATATAATTCTAGAAATGTAATCACCTTTTGTATTATATTGGAATTCTTCTTATTAAAAAATAATTGACATTAATTTCATTTTAATGTAGTTGTTTTGATAACATGATTAGTGAAATTTATTTTCAAATTCATATTAATTTTTTAATAACCTTAATTTAGATAGAAAATAAGATATATTTTCTATTTTATTCATGATGAGTGTCATGATAGCATTTACTAATCCCAAGAGTGTTTCCTAGGTTGACACATTAGTATTTACCCCTCATGGTCATTTGTAACTTGCTGAAATTTTCCTCCGATACCTATTATATTGATTTATTATACAAAAGAACAAATTCTCTCTTCATTTTTTATTCAATAACAACTATTGATTTCAATAAAATTATTATTTTTAATTTCTAATTCAAAATTTATCATACAAAAACAACAATTTTTTCTTTATTTTTTAATTAATAATAATTATTCATTTAAATTAATTTCAACATTTATATTTCACATTTCTAACTCAAAATTTATCTTACAATATTACACTATAAGGTTCACACTTTTTTTCCTACACCAAAGTGTAAGCACAATCAAATAAATGACTTATATGTTTGAACTATGAAATTTAGGACATGGATCCTAGGAATAAGTAATGTGTACTACTATTTTATTACATAATAGAAAACCAACCTCATAAACAATTAATTTGAGTTATAAATAATCATTAATAAGAAGAAATCCGTAAGTGAAAACACATATATAATTTTATATATGATATGTGTTCACACATCCAATGCATCTATACATAAACTTGAAGACTCAATCCATAATTACAAATTCATTGGTTCAAATTATATTAAACTACTTAAGAAAATATCATTTTAATTAGATATGTCATCTTAAATGAAGATGCAACTTTTAAAAATTAATTTGAAAAATCCCTTTCTTGGAGATTTGCTCAAGATTTTTTTGAAATAAAATTGAACATATAAAAATAGAAGAAGCAAAGAAAATGAACACACACAACCAAAAAAATCTCAGCTTGAAAGGAAAAAAAAGAGTGTAAATACATAAATGGTATAAGATAAAGATATAAGATTTATATATAAATAAGCATAAAGATTAAATAAAAAGTACCTCAAAAAATGTATTGAATATTTTATTTATAAATAAGATTTAAATCCAAAACATATAAAGTGAATTGGAAGGTCTTGTATATAATAAATAAATTAAAAATAATTTGCATCGTGCTTGGTATTTGTTTTTCAAGAGTGACCATTTATAGAATCCTACAACATATTCATAACCCTTAAATATTTGTATGCATACTCTCTTTTAGTTTTTTCTTATAAAATCAAAATTCATTACACATAATCAACAAGATAAAATTATATTATACTTGGTAATGAAAATAATAATACCATTTTTTATTGACAGATTACATTGTGTAACCAAATTCATAATTGTGAATTATGCCTTTTTATTTTGATTTATAAAAATTATATTAGATTAGGTTATTCTATTTTTAGAATATATACCCATGTGATTATTATGGAATGTATTTCCTATTTTATTCAATGATAAAACTAATTTATTCACCCTTGAAATCCCTTGAAATGATAAGGCTTGATAACTTACTATTAAAATAAGAATAAAAATTTGAGGATGAGAGTACCTATTCATTAAAAAATAGAAACTAACTAATTTGATTAAATTTATGTGTGTTCCTTTTAAATGGTCATTTTTATGTGACTTAGGTCACTAAATCTAAATCTCAAATACATTTGATCATTTTATTTTAAAACTTTTATATTATTTTAATTCTAATGACCTCCCAATCATAAATTTAACATTTAACATTTAGTTTTCTCTTCCTAATGTTCTCTCCATCACCCATCTAATCTAAGAATTAGAGTGACTAAATAAATATATTAGTTATATTTTAAGACACAAATAGAAAAAATCATAGACATATAAAATATTTTAGAGCTCACTTGCCTCAATTTTTATATTGATTATGATATAGCCAATATATGGTTTTATTTAACCCTAGAATTTAGAAATAAGGAATAAGTGTAAAATGAGGAAGAAATAGCCTAGGACATAATGGTAGTATACTATATCTAAAGAAGGCTAATTAATTATAAAACTAAGATAGAATATATACTGAATTTATTATGCTAGATGGTAAAGATAAAAAGTATAGATATGTTAGACATTGAAATGATGATAAATAAAAGATAATTAATTGGTTATAATTTTAATATATATTTGGATTTAGAATAGATAAAAACCTTAGTTTTATATCTGTAGACACGTATGTTCCCCTAGGATAGTTATGTCAATGCTAATTACTGACTTAGACATAAGTGTCCAATATAGATTACTTATTGAAATTGGTTGTGACTAGGTCCTTTATGCTTCTAGGTTCTATGTTACCTTCACTATAGTGAATTTATATATAGGTCATGGATTATCACTCTTTGTCAAATATAAAAACCTTAGTTCATATTCATATTGATTGTGGAAAAAATGGGTTAGTGGGTTCACAATGTTGAGTTGCCCTAAATACCCATCTATCAATGAGTGCTACCTACATAGATAATAATCTAAAGAGGACCTCATAATTATTTAGTTATCCCCTATATGTTGGATTGTGTATTACTCATATAGTTTATGATAAGCAAGTATAAACATGACCTGGTTTGTAACTTAAAAAATATAGCTCTTGGTCTACTCCTTTAGTAATTCAAGCTATAGATGTGTTGTCCTTATGAATGATATATAAATAGGATAAAATAGGAAATATTTTCTCACTTGAGTTCTTGATTGAGTGTTTTTGATAGGTTACCTTGGTCTCTTTAGGTCTTTTCTAGGTTTGGAATAAATTAGGGTTGATATTATATTATATCAATCCATTTGGATAATATATCACATTAAATCACTTAAGATGACCATGAAAATATGGTTCTTTTTAAAATTAGATAAATTTATGGCACTATAAACTTGTGTTAGGGTAGTACACTTATGTCAATGTAAGAATTTGATTGGGACACAAGTGTCTAGGTAGTTATAAAATAGGTACGAGTCCATAACTTTTAGATATGGAAGATAAGTAGGTTTATAACATTATAATCAAAGTGGTATATCTAAGTACACAAAATACATATGTAAGAATAAGAAATAATAAATTTGGCACAAATAGATAGTGTATGTGAGCCTTTTGGTAGTGAAAAAAGTCTAGAAGTTGAAGGTATATCCATGATATATATTTTACAAGTGTAAAATATTGAGGTGCTATATAATTCATAGATAGAGTCTACATTTTCTCCCCCTTAATCTAGTAATGAAATTTATTATTTAAAGGAAAAATAATACATACTTAGGTGTGTATAACACACCTTATCTTTTTTTGAGTTTAACTTGACTTATTTACTAGTGACTGACCTCAAACCAAGAGAATTTTATAGTATATAATTAGTTAATATAATTTAAAAGGATTTAAATGATTGAAATTTAAAGAGAACAAGGTTTAAGAGTACACCTATGTATCGATGCAAATGTCTTACCTTTTAGAAGTTTTATTTAAAATATATATCATTATGAATCACTAAAACTAAGATTAGGAAAAATATAAATTTGTAAAGTCGAGAGAGAGAGAGAGAGAGAGAGAGAGAGAGAGAGAGAGAGAGAGAGAGAGAGAGAGAGAGAGAGAGAGAGAGAGAGAGAGAGAGAGAGAGAGAGAGAGAACATTACCCCAACCTTGGAGAAAACATGAGTTATTACTTGGTAGTTGAGATTAGCTCAATCATGTAACCCAATCATACTTATAACCTGGTGAGTGTGTGTGAACCAAGTTAACTCACACTATAAAAATAGTAAGGTTAGATGATGAAATCAAGTCAAACCTATAAACTTGGAAATATTGAGTTATTTTATCACCTAAACCATACAAAAATGTGAAACAACTAATATAGTAGATTGACTTAATACAATCTGTAATAGTGTAACCTTGTGGGTGATGATAGTCCCTAAAAATGCTTGAAATCTAAAATTGATTTAATTTTATAATATTAGGCACCCATTTCATAGCATATGAACATTATATATGTCTCATGTTGAATTTGTGTATTAAAATGGTACCAATGTATATAATTCTACCAAAAATATGTATATAAATCATATAATTGTGAAGTTGTCCAATTTAGAATTTGAACAAATGTGGAGGACATGCTTATTGTAGCATGCCCCCACTATATATGGGTACATATTAAAACTAATATAAATTCTAATGTGGAAGACATGTTTCTAAAATATGTTCCCACTATAATTTGGTTATTTGAAATATTGAATAAGTGTGGATAACATGTTTTCAAAATGTGCCCTTACTAAATCTAAAATTGTGACAAATATGGAGAACATGTTTTCTAAACATGCCCACACTATAATCTAAAATTGTGAAGTAATTTGAAATTAATGGCTCTATGGCATGCCCCCACTAATATTACACCCTTTTGAGGTGATTTAAAGTATCAATTGTTAGTTACCTTACCTCAAAAGGATAAGATAACCGTGTAAACTATGAAATTACCATGTAGCATGTAGAGGGAATATGTCTAGGTACATATATCATTAAAGCATGAATAATGTGATCACACCAAGTCCTAATATGCATGATGTAGATCATGGAAATGTCTATATAGTAATAATAGAATATTAATAAGCAAATCATGCACACACATAAGATCAATAAAAAATAAGTCAAAAGATAATTATACAAGGAAACTACAAACAAAGGGCATGTTCAAATGCCACATAATTGAGGGTAAATTACTTATTCAAATGTCCACAAAATCAATAATTACATATTAAAATATCAAAATAGAAAAATTAATGACATATTCAAATGTCAAAGTGGGAAACAAAGGCATAGGGGTCATAAACAATGGAGCATATTCAAATTCTCAAACAAGTAGGACAATAACAAAGCATGACACTCAAAGAAGTAAATATATGAAAGCATAAACCACTAGCATAAAAATTTTAGACTAATTCCTAGAGATATGTATTAATAAAAAATGTTAAGTACGTAGCATATCAAGTACATTATGAAAGATATAAGCATGGATAAAGGCATTTTTAAGTACATATATGAGCTCAAACATGATAATGAAAAGTGATAATAGAATGATATAACCTAGATGTATTGTGATCATATAGGTGGATACCCCCATTACCTTAGTTATATGAGTAAAGGGAAATCCTAACATCTAAAAGTACATAGATAATGTATCTATATATGCCTAAATCACACTCAAAATATGTGTGAAATAGGTGTAAATAGAAAATAATAATATGCCATCTATCAACAATGGAATCTATTCATCCCTAGTTGTACACCTTGTACACTTAGTCGTGCACACTTGAAAGAAAATGGAAAATAATGATGAGAAACCCACTACTATGTCATTGTATTTTGGGAAAGGGTTTGGCATGAATATTAGACTGAATGTAAAAAATTATTGGGAGGTACCTACAAAGGGTATGGTCAACTCCCTGCCACTTTTGGCTCCACCTAAACTAAGGTGAGAGGACCTATTGGGTAGCTTTCTCACATGGAGAAATTATGAAATTCAAACTCTATGGGGATTGTTGGCACAAAGAGACATAGATGTGACTAGGGCACAACCAAACTTGCACACTCCACCTGGGAAGGGTTGTCACAAGGAATGCACAAATGCACTAGGTCACATTTAAGCTACTGAACACACACACATACACACACACAGATATATATATATATATATATATATATATATATATATATATATATATATATATATATATATATATATATATATATATATATATATATATATGAATTCAACATTCGTTCTAAAAAAATCCTCCAAATATAGGTCAAATAGAAAACTACACCACTAGTATTCAAGGCACAAAATGTAAATACATTTTAGGTAAGCAAGATATTATGCATTTTCAAGGAAAATAATACTCACAATATGTAAAGGAAGTATTATATGCAAGGTGGGAAGAGGTAGGATAGTTAGATGATTATATAAAATGGAAGGTGGTGTGCTGGTGGCCTGTTCAAATAACATGGTCTCTTATAATGTTCATGACAATATCCATAGCAAAAGATGTAAAAAATACTCAAATATAAGCTAATGGTAATGAAAAATTGTCCTTGAAAACCTAGAGCATACACTAAAACTAAACTTTTAAGAAACTTTTTCCTATCAAAACTGTAGACCTAGGGTGCCCTAAAAGGTTATTTGATAACACATTTTCAAATTTATACAAAAAAGGATTTAAAATCTAGATCTATGCTCAATATGATAACCATTAGTGAATATAAACCCAAATATCGAATCATCAAGATTTGTGAGACATATTACTGCACTTCATCAACAAGAAAGAGTAAAGAACCACAATCATTTTCATTAACATTGAAAATAAACTTTACACACATCAATTATCCAAATGATGCGAAGGCAACAAGCATGGTAAGTTTGGTATTTTGACAAGGGAGACATATAAACATGATCTCAAAGCTTGATAATGTTTGTACAACTACAACCACCTTAACAAAAGAGATAAGATCTACACATAGTAATTGATCCCAAGAAACTCTTGCAAAACCTAGACTTTAAAAAATGAACAACTAAAATACTGACCAATAACAACCTAAAATAGAAGATAGGACTTCTATTTATACATTCAAATCCCTTTTCAATTCTTGGGATTGTGGGTCAAAATTTTGTAAAATTGTATAATATCCCCTCACATCTACCAAAATGTTTCTAGCTAGAAAATATTCCATTACCATGCTTGAAATTTTCATCCATTTGTAAGAAAAATCATTGTTTGAATTGAATCTACAAATAATAATGGAGATTTGGAGCACATCCTTTGATTTATTGGTTGGATATGATTTCAAATGAGATGGAAGGAGAATATTCATGGTGCAGGAAAACAAACCATTTGTCTTTATGTATAACTACTTAAAGATCACCCTGATCACTTGCTTGGTCAACTTGATATTTCTGGATAGCTTTCCTTTCTCTCATGTATGCCATGGAAAAACCTAATATTGAAATGATGATTGGAAAATATTCTTGATCCATGTCCCCTTGAATGATCTTCTCTAGAGTGGCCCACCTTGATCTTGAAAACCTAGAATATCTCTCCTAATGAAGGAGCCTAGACAAACAAAATAGATGAAATTGCCAAACTTAGGTTATAATATATTCTTTACTCTTTTGGATCCAATCTAATTTTTCACATATTTTCCCCTTTTGAATTTTTTCCCTTTATTAGATTTGTCTTTTTAATACATAAATGCATTATTCCCACCATTGATCTATTAGATAAATCTTGGCCCCACTTGCACATCTACGAATTGCCAATTTGCAATTAACACTTGTAGTCCCCCTAAGAAGCTTCCCTAGGGAGGTATTCAAATGATAAAATGAGGGGTTAGTAGATCCACATTGGATTATAATATATTGAACACATACTTTTCACCCTTTTAAAACTCCCCATCATATAGGCTTTACCCTAGATCTACATAGAGGTCATTAATTATAAGATCATAATCCCCTTTATATTCTATAGATGCTATAAGAATGTAATATATTTATCTTCTAATCATAAGTGGGATTTATGCATTATCTAATTATTAGGGTCATACTTTAGAACCAATATTTGACATATATATAAACCCACTTTATGCCTTGTCTTTATACTTTAGCAAAAGTGCCTTTATCTTCTTACCATAGAATGTTAGTGACATCATAAACATTTGACCTTTATGTTATTCACAACATTCCTAGGGAATACATTATGATCCTCTAGATAAGGGACCTATGGATACCTAATCAACTTGTGCCTAGTGGCTATAAAAGTGCCTTTAAACTTCCTACAGAGCTCTCATGGTTCATTTGAAACATGCCTAGTCTATCTTCTTATCACAGGTGAAATCTCTGTGAACTGCTTTGCGTAGGGAATTTGAATATGATGTGTATGCCCATGTGGAATTATCCATATCACACTATTTTTCATAAATATCTTTACCCCCTTTTTCATTTAAAAAAATGATGGTGGCTTAAAATTGATGTTCACACACTCATCATTTGACATCCGTATGAACATCTTTGATAGGCATATGACCATCAAATTTAAGCCCCAATAAATAATTACAGTTATTTAAAATTGATGTTCATGTGCTCATCATTTCATGTTTGCATGACCATCAATGTCTTTTGTGTGACCATCAAATTTAAGCCTCAAATGAATATTGGTTGAGCTTAATTTTAACATCTATACAACCATTAAAAACATCTACATAGTCATCACACTATTGGTTCCACTCAAGATTTTAACACATGTCCTCTTTACATTCCTCTATAGGTTCCTTTGACTTTATTAACCCCTATGTGTGATTAGATCATTAGGCAACATTCAAGATGGTGATACTTGTCACTCTTATAGGGCTCTTGGAGCTTTTGATAATTCAACATTCCTCCCACATCATTGATCAATTTGTTCCACATTGATGCATACCATCCAATCATGATCCACTAGCCCACCTATGATTGGCTCAAACTGGATAAGTAAAAGTACCAAGTTTGATCTCAAGACATAAAAATTTAGGATAAAGGACTTAGCCTAAGGCTTTAGTGCATTGATAAATATGAAGGGGACCTAGGACATTTATGCTAAGTGTATAACAAAGGGAATAACCATTACTTGAACCACTATAACAATTAAAATTGACCACAAGCATTAGTTAGACCATGTAAATAAATAAATAAAAGGGACCATGCCAAGGTATACAAAATGGGACCCAATATGAATTTATATATTAAGGTTTATTCATGTTAACAAACATGACCAAGCCACTCATCTCCCAAGGAAACTATGGATAAATTATAGACCTCTACTAAGTTCTTTGGTGATAGGGTTAGTGATTATATGGAAAATAACAATGGGATAAAGAGCTAGAAAAACCTTTTGGATTGTTGCATGCATAGGCCTGAGATTATCCCAAGAATTTAGGAGATCTAGCAATGTGTTCAGGAGATCAGAATCCCACTCTTCCCTCAGGAAGATGAACAATACTGGTGGCTGAATAAGAATGGATTGTTCTCTGTCAAATTTGCCTATCATCTGCTTACACCTGAAGCTCAAAATAAGGAGGTATGGAAAAAGGTTTGGAATCATAAACTCATTCCAAAGATTAACTTGTTTTGGTGGGATGCTACCCATAAAAAAATCCTTACTCAAGACAACCTTCAAAAGAGGGGGTTTACTTTGGTCAACAGATGTTTTTTGTGTGGTTCTAGAGAGGAATCAGTTTCACACCTATTCATACACTGTGAGTTTACCCAAGATTTATGGGGCACAATACTTAACAACTTTGGCATTGAATGGGTTTGCAATTCTAACCTTAAAGAAGTAATTCTTAGCTAGAACTCAACCTTCACACATCCCTGGATTAAGGAATTATGGAAGCAAGCTCTGCCATGCTTGAGCTAGACTTTATGGAAGGAGCGACATCATAGAATTTTCAGGGACACTGCTAGAAATGTTGCTCAGGTGTTTAACTCCTTTCTAGGAACATCTTGGAAAGTGTTACAATAGCTCAAATTAGTGTTGCAAAGAAACCCCTATCTCAATTTGAAAGTCAAATTGCCACCAAATGGAAGGTTTTAAACCTTATCCCTGGGCATGATAATTCCAAAATTCTTTAGAGACTTCATACTAAATGGATACCATCTAAACCCAATTGGATGAAACTCAATTTTGATGGGGCATCCAAGTTGAGTGGTAAAGCAAGTGGAGGAGGAATAATAAGAAATGAAAAAGGAGGGATGTTTGTTGTCTATGCTGGTGGCATTGGTTGCCAGAGCAATAACTATGTTGAAGCTATGGCCTTACTTTGGGGATTAAAGTTAGCTATATCCCTAGGAATTAGAAATTTAAATATTTAGGGAGATTCTAAGTTTGTCATAGATGTTGTTAATAAAGCATCTAACATTGGTATCCATTTAAAAGACATCATTATGGGCATCCAGTTTCTTGTACAAAATTTTTCTAAAGTTGAGATTACCCACACCTACAGAGAAGGTAATAGGGTCACTGATGATTGTGCCAACCTTGGTCAGCAATTCTCAAGATGGAGGGTATGGTGACAAGGGGCACATATAACCCCAAACATTAGAGAGATCATTTAGAAGGAGATGATGGAGCATGAATGATGCACATTGATGATGAAGATATCTTTTGAAGGTGGTCCATGTGGAGAAGGCCATTGTAGATCATGGAAAATGATAACCTTAGTACTTCCTTGATTGTCATGATTAATTCCTTGTATCATGAGGTGGAGGTGCGAGAGTCACACCATGAAAACCAAGGGGGAATTATTTACAAGCATGAGAGTAGACGTCACTACATCGGGCGATTTTGTAAAATGAGCCTTCACATCTGCATTTAGTGTAAATGAAACTGAGGGCTTGTTACTTATTTGAAGCTCAAGGCAGTAATTGGGAATTTCATCGGCTGGAAGATGCATGTAGAAGAAGCTGGTGAGGGTTCAAAGAATGAGAATGTTTGGAAAATAGAAATTGGGGCCTTGAAGGACCACATTCAAAATTTGGAAAAGGTCTTCACCAGAGGCCTTTGAAATAACATTCTACTGAATATGACTATGTTGCAAGTGGTGGGTAATCCAGGGAATGGTGACAATGCAGACAATGAGAATCTTAAGGATCTTGTTAATTCTATAGTTATGTAGTTTCATCCTTTCTGACTTTGGTCTTTCTAGTGTTTTGTTTTGCTTCTAACTTTATTTCTCAGTTGTGTTGTTGGTTCGGTGCTGGCATCTTTTGTTTGCCAACCTTCCTATCTTTTTTGACTATATAGGGTTCAACCCCTGGTTTGCCACCTTAATTAATCAAAGACAAACATGACCAAGCCTTAATATAAAAATAAATCTAAGTCCTTGGCATGTTTAAAATGTTTCCACTTAAATTGTTCCCACCAAATTTAATTTTAAATCAACAAGTCTTAGCTAAGGCAAATGGAACAAGGATTTCAAAATGGTCAGACATGAACTCACTTGGCCTTTTAAAGACAAAAGAAAATTAAAAATTAGATTTGGGCAAGAAACTTAGGCATTCATACTTGACAAGAGCTCAATTTCTTTAGTAAAATTTTGGGTACTAACACTAGCTCTCACCTGGGGATGCATACCCTGTGTGGGTGTGCAAAGAACCCCAAAATGTAAGACCCAGTGCCATTCTATTGGGTCGAAAAGTCAATACTTAAACTTTTACCAATAATAGTTATGAAGGCTCAACAAAAACATGGAGACTTACCAAAAATAGATAAGGGGGATCTAAAAATTAATAAAAGATAAAATGAAATATACAAACAAGGCCCAAGGCAAAGGGGTGATAAAACAATAGAATGAAAAAGAAAAAAAACTATACAATATGTACATAGTTACAGACAAACTCAATCCAAGAAGTCTTTAAATGTTTTCCTTTGACTAGTAGCTCCAATATTTCACCATCTAAGTATCTTAAGAAGAAAGTGTGTTCCCCAATCTGATAGTTAATAGAATAGGGACCCATCCATAAGGCATTAACTTTGCCATTCTTTCCTTTCTCATCATGCCTATTATCCCAAAGTAGAACCAAATCACCTAATTGGAAAGTTCATGGAGTGACTTTCTTATTAAATATTTTCTTCAAATTTTCCTTGAACTTGAGGTTTCTTTCATGAGCTTGACTTTGAATTTCATCAAGATCAATAATCTAGTGCATCTTGCTTTCATAGTGGTTGATTTACTCATCATCTTCTAATTGTTTTATGCACTGATAAGTTGGCAACTACAAATTCATAGACAAAATTGCTTGAGCTCCACAAACAAGCTCAAAATGGATTTTGCCTATAACTCTCTTTGGCATGATCCTATCGGCCCACAAAGCAAAGTTTAGTTATTCACCACAGTTCTTATTTACTTCCAATGTCCATCTAATGATTTTTAGCAAGTTACTATTACTAGATTTTACTTGCCCATTCCCTTGAGGGTTGTAATTAGAAGCATAGGTCAATTCAATCTCATTTTCTTTCTACAATGCCACTAAAGGTTTAGATTTGAATATCATATAATTTTCAACAATAACTTTAATAGGCACACCAAATATATAAATAATTTGATTTAACAAAAAGTCCATTACTACATGGTGTGTTGCTTTCTTTGTGGGGACTACCTCAACCCATTTCATGAAGTACTCAGTTACAACTAGTATCTATCTATGTCTAACATTTAACAAATCATCAATTTCTCCATTGAAATACATTCACCATTATCTGAATGAGCCTTTAATCGTCATAGGCTACAAAGGAAGAGAACCTGAAGCTTTCATCCTCCCAACAAAGCGTTGAAATTTCTCACACTTTCTGACTTTTTGAGCAACATCTTTGAATAACAACAACCACCAATAACCATCTCTCAAAATTTTATGAGATGTAACTTTAGGTTGAAAATGGCCACCACATACTTCACTATGGAAGTCTTTAATTAGGTCAGTAGTTTTTTATTCTAGCACATGTCTTAGGAGAACCCCATCTAGATTATTCCATGCTAGTCCATTCTTAGTCAAGAGGTATTTTTGGGAAATATTCTTGAGATTCTTCTTTTATTTTTGTCTAAGTTAGGTGGATAATTCATATTTTTTTAGTAAACAATATCTCTATACCATGGAGATATGTTGAATTGACTCAAGGAATAACCAATATTAAAAAAAATAGTGTTTATCTCAATATCTTGAAAATTTATCTCAGTCATAATCTTAGCTAGACCCATCCCTCTTACTAACTTAGTGGTCTAAATATTCATGTCATACTCTTGTAATGTGTTGAGCCACCTGCATCTCTTGATGGATACTTTAGTCTAAGTCAATATATCCTTCACCATGGTATGCAAAACATAAGAAGAAATCCTTAAACTTAGAATATAAGGCCTGAATGTTTAACAACCTTCAAAAGAGTGAAATATTGCTTTTCCATGATGGTATATTTCAGTTTAGGACCTTGCATATCTTTTCTAAATAAATGTATGGGTTGTTTATGACCATCTTCATTATTTTTCAATAGAACAACAACCACAATATTGTATAATGAAAAAGAGAATATATTAAATGGTTTTGTGTAATCAAGGTTGGACAAGATAGGAGTAGACTTTAGAACTTATATAATGTCATTCAATGCTTTCACAACCTTTTCCTCCCATTTGATGGTCTAGTCTTTCTTCAACATGGAAATAATAGGCAATGTAATTTCTACAAAATTAGACACAAACCTCCTTACAAAGTTAATTTATCCTAAAAAAATATTGAATTCCTTTGTTGGAATATAGTATAGGCACTATTTTTATGGCTTCAACCCTTTCAAGGTCAATCATAACACCATCCTTGGACATTTAATATCCTATCAGCTTGGCCTTTTGTACTCCAAAGTGGGACTTTTTTGAATTAAGTAAAATGTCAAACTACCTGTACCTAATCAACACCTACTCTAGATGCTCTAAATGTTCTTCTCTAATCTTGGAGTACACATTAATGTCATCTTAATACACAATAATGAACTTATTAATTATCCCTACAAAAGTGATGCCCATAGCTCAATGAAACATTACAATATCATTCATCAACCTAAAAGGTATCCTCATATATACATACATGCCCCAAGGCATTGTGAATACGATCATGGGTCTCTTGGATTCCTTTACTATAACCTAATTTTACCCTTATAAGTTGTCTAATATGGAAAACTTAGCTGATCTAGTAAGACTTTGTAGTAGGTTATACATATTAGGTAGGGGATAATTATCTTTCAAAGAAGATTTGTTCAAATTCTTTAAATCCATAAATAAGTGGATATCACCATTATTATTCTACACAAGGAATAAAATCACCATCCATGACTAATACATGATGGATTGAATGATACCACCATTCCTTAGCTTCTTCAACTCATCATGCATCTTGGTGGCCAAGATGGGATTAATAGGTCTCTATTTCTACTTTAAAGGCTTGCTATCAGGTTGTAATCAGATGACATGCTAGAATAAATCTTCCGTATAAACTTTTAGCTTATAATTAGACCATGCTAGACAATTATGGTACTTTTTAAGTAGTTGTATGTAAACTTACTTCTTATTTTTATTTAGGTGAGTACCTAACCAAACCTTCCCTAGATTCTCATGAGAACCCAAGTTTCACTCAATCATGTCTTTTGATATGAATGAGTCTCTTGATTTTATTCTATCCACTCCATAAAAATATGTTTCTAAGATTACCAGTCCTCTAGGGAACATGTTTATCTTTAGTCAAATAATGTCCTTCTCAAACATGGTTTCTTTTCCATCACAAACCTGAACCATAGATTCCAAGTCTATGAGTTGATCATGGAACTCAAAATCATAATTTAGAAACTTTCTAATCTAATAATCATCTTCAAACACCTACCAATAATGAACATTATTTAGGACTAAAGGCCTGAAAATCACCTCTACTTGATATTGATAATGAGGTCTCGTATTTCCAATATAAAATTGAGAACCTAGCCCTATAAGTCTTCCATCTTCTTGGTTAAAACTTATATCATGATAACACAAATTGAAGGCATAAAAAAAAATTAATAAAATCCCAAAGAACATTCTAATATTATTTCAACCTCTTATTTTTTTATGGTAAAATCACTATAGACTTGATTTACCACTAGATTAGAATCACCCTTGATAATTAAGATTTTGATTCCATGTTCATGGGTAATCCTGAAACCAAGCAAGAATGCCTCATACTTAGTAATATTATTTGTGCACTCAAAGGAAAGCTAAAAATAAAACATGAAACATTTACCAATTGGGGCATATAAGATAACCCTAGCTCCATTTCAAAGGTTAGAGTAAGCCCCATCAGAGTACATATTCCAAACTACACTTTCTTTGTTAGGTTTAACATCGAGACTAATAGGTTATTCACTAGTATCAACATTCCCAACAAAGTTACCAAAATCAAAATCCTTGTACAACACTTCATTAAGAGCACATTACATATCTTCAATTATATGTAGCATCTTTGGATATATATATATATAGCTTGACCATCTTACCCTCTAATGGAATGGTCGCATAAGAAAGGCTCATCTACACACTTCCAACTATGCTAGCAAATCCATTTTTGTGATAGCAACATCCCCCATTTAGGTGGGTAGTCTACAACTACCACATCCATATTTAAATACTTACCAGGATGAATTTCCAACTATAAAACTAACCCCTTGATTTGTCCAATAACTAGAACCTCTCATGATTCCATGACATAAAACTTGTCAAAGGTTGGCATAATATTAAGTCTGATTTCATTTAGGACACCCATGGATATCACATTGTAGGAAGCTCTGAAGTCAAACATGAAATTATGAACAATCAGACCATTGATTATCAGGGTTGTATAAAATGGGTCCATATTTAGTTGACTTTCTACCAATGTAGTCCCCAAGTAAACCTCCATACTAGGTTTAACAACCTCTTTTGATTCTTCAACACTTTCTAGGGGTGTTTGGGGTAACTCAATTTCATTCATAGTTGACCTTTCACCAAATTATAAATATTCAAATTCCCTCTTCTTATTTTTAGGTATTCCTAATAATTTAACAAGAGGCACCATGATTTTAAATTGGCTCAACACTTGGGATATATCGCATATGTTATACTGAGGAAGAGGAGTATTTGGTGGAAGGGTAACCACACCTTTAGCTAGAATATAGTCACCCAAGGTCTAAAGTGGAGTAGGTTGGGATGGATTTGCATTCTTATCAGCATCCTTCAAAGGCAGATTAATTTTAGTATCATTAGCACCCTTAATCATACTAGACAACACGGGTACCCTATTTTTGGCTAGAGCACCTCTAGGATTAGCAAATTGGGAAATGAGCATTGATTTGGAATCTTTAAAGACTATTGTATATTTTCTTAGCTTCCTTACTAGCATCCCCTACCTTTGGATTTACAGGGGAAATGTCTTAAGGAGCACCATCATTATATTTTCTTCTCAAGCGATACTCCTCTTGGGCAATTATTGAATTAATGCATAATTTCCTATCCATAATTGATAGAATTCCTCCATCATATTTCTTAAGCATCATAGAATGTAAGAAATTGAAATCATGGATGGGTAATTCATATGATTGTGCCATATTAATGTCACAAGTAAATTCAAGAATTGGGACACTTACTTTCTCAACTACACTCCAAAATTAATTGACAGTAGTAACACTCAACAATTCCATGGAGGTGGTCATCTCACTTTGGGGGATTTGACAATTGAACATCAAGATCTTATCATCAGATGATGCAGACTCAAGATCATCTACATCTTTATCAATTAGTTTAGATATATCACATGAGGGATGTGAAAGGAATTACTTATCACACTAATCAATATTAATATTAGAATTCACAATATTTACCTTGGCATTTAAAGGATCAGGCACTTCTTTTTTAGCCCCACTATTCTAGTTTCTATCCATTCTTTCTTCACGTACATGCCTCTTCCCTCTATCATTATCTCGATTATAAAATGCAAGCCTTCTTTGTGCTTGATTCAGATTTGAATCCATTTATTGACTAATAGACATATGAGGGATCCCTTTTTTATCTCTTTCCAACTTATATTACATTTCTTTGATATTTGAGGTAAGAGTTTTAATAGTCTTATCAAGGTTGTCTAACCAACTTCACATCAGACAATTTATTCATAGGCTTTCCCACAACCTTTATGTTACTTTCAAATTGTATGGCCATATTGAATGCCAACCATAGGTTCATGGGAGCCTTATCCCTCAAGTAGTATGAAACCTTATTTTCAAGGTCATCACAATACCTTATCAAGCATGTTATATCATTGAGATTGATGTTTTTGGGTAGTTACCTCATGGTCTTTTTAAACCATGTATTGAAGTCTTGCACACACTTGTTAGGATTCTTTTTGATATTTCCATATTCAGCCAAGAAATATCTTGGATCAATCCTAGTACCATACTAAATTCTAAGAACATTCTACATCTCTTCACATGAATCAATGCATCTAACAGGAAAGGAATTGAATCATTAATGAGTATCTTCCTCTAGTGTGTGCATAAACAACTTAATGCACACATCCTCATATTCTACCTCATAATATTTAATGATATTGTGAAAATCTCTCAAATGTTGATCACCACTCATTTCATTGTTCCTTTGGAACTTTGGAAGGCATTTCCTCACTTTATTTGGGACTTCATTAGGATAGCTTTCCATTTCATCAAAATTGATAAACCTAAATCTAAGAACACGGAATGTTGGATGCTCATTATCATCTTGGTCCTTATGCCTCATGATTATTTCAATAAGAAGTTTAAGAACAAATTGAAAAGGCAAATGAGATGGTGAAATAAAACTTGTGAGGGAATTCAGTTGGTTAAGAAGGAGTTAGGTAATACATAGGACTATAGGTTTTATATTTTCTAGGAGAGCTATGATAGTCCTCAACAATGGGAGGGTTAATAGATAGTTCAATATTATCAAAATATTGACAACCATTAGTAGTTGAAATTTTCCCTTCAATAAGCTTCCAAACTTGTCTCCCTCTTCTTTAAGGAATACTTAAAGGAGAGATGAGTTTCTTTGATGGGTCACCTCTGAAAGATGATCTCAATCCTTCCAAATTTGAAAACATATAAATACTCAAAGCTGAAAGTTTAGTAAAGATTCATAAAAGGCACCGATCTTCTTTGAAACTAGAAAATAAGAATTAGAGTCGCCACTAGAATCATAGTTCTAGAATATAACAGTTAATAAATTGATAATGATACATGCTAAAGTTAAACTTGATGAAACTTAATGAGATATAAAGCAAAAACAATAATTTTTTTAGAATAATGTTCCAAAGGGATAAAACCACCTTTCAACATGCAATGTTAATATCTCTTTGTAATGAATTTAATAGAAGTCAATTATCAAGCCTCAGAACTTCCTAACACATCCCCAATAGAGTGTTATGGCATTGACAGCCAAGATGGTCAAATTAGTGTAGTAACAAAAAGGAAATTCATAACATAAAATACTTTAAAATATTTTTAAGATTCCCTATCGACACATAAGTAACAAATATTTCAATTTAGTCCCCGATAATGGTGTTAGAAGAGTGTTGGTTCCCAGTTGTATACCTCATATACTCATCCTTGCACACTTGAAAGAAAATGGTAAATAATGATGATAAACCCACTAGTATTTCATTGTAACTAGGGAAAGGTTTGGCATCAATATTATATAAAATGTATAAAATAAATGGGAGGCACCTACAAAGGGTATGGTCATCTCCTTACTACTTTTGGCTCTCCCTAAACCAAGGTGAGAGGAATTATGGTGTAACTTGTTCATGTGGATAAATTATGAAATTCAACCTCCATGGGAATTATTAGCATAAAGAGACATAGATGTGACCAGGGCACAACCAAACTTGTACACTCCACCTAGGAAGGTTTGTCACAAGGAATGCACAAATTCACTAGGTCACATTCAAGCTATTGAAGATAGATATGTATATCACTACCACTTTCATTTTAAAAAATATTCAAAATATAGGCCGAATGGAAAAATGCAACACTAGTATTCAAGGTAAAAAATGAAAATGCATGTTAGGCAAGTAATATATCATGCATTTTTAGGGCAAGTAATACTAATAATATGGAAAGGATGTATTATATGTAAGTTGGGAAGAGGTAGGATAGTTATATGATTGGTGGAATATTCAAACAATAGAGTCTCTTACAATGTTTGTGACATTATCCTTAGCAAAAGATGTAGAAAATACTCAAATACAAGCTAATGGGAATTCCAAATGGTCCCTAAAAACATAGAGCATAAACTACAACTAAAATTTTAAGAAACTTTTTTCCTATCAAATTTACAAACCTATGTGACCTAAAAGGTCATTCAATAACACATTTTCAAAGTTAAAATATAGAAAAGGATTTACAATCTAGATCTATGCTTAATATGATAACCATTATTGAACATAAACCCAAATATCCAATCAACAAGACTTGTGAGATATAATACGGCACTTCATTAATAAGAAAGAGCAAAGAACCACAATCATTTTCATTAATCTTGTAAATAAACTTTACACACATCAATTGTTCAAAATGTTTCCAAGGGGACAAGCATGGTGAGTTTGATCTTTTGAAAAGGGAGACATATAAACATGCTCTCAAAGATTATTAATTGTTGTACAACTACAACCACCTTAGCAAGAGAGACAAGATCTACACACATCAACTGATCCTACAAAAATCTTTCAAAACCTAGACTTAAGGAAAATAAAAACTTAAAATAATGACCAACAACAACATAAAATATAAGACAAGCCTTCTATTTATACATCCTAATCCCTTTTCAATTCTTGGGATTGTGGGTCAAAATTTTGCAAAATTATATAACAGTCACTCAAATCCACCAAAGATGCTTCTAGCTAGAAAATATTCCATTGCCATGCCTAAAATCTTCATCCATTTGAAATAAAAATCATTTCTCTAACTACCTTTACAAAGAATAATGGACATTTGGAGCACATCCTTTGATTTCTTGGCTAGAGATGACTTCAAGTGAGATAGAAGGAGAATATTCATGGTGTAGACAAATAAACCATTTGTATTTATGTGTAACTACATGAAGATCACTCTGAGCACTTGCTTGGTTAACTTGAGATTTCTAGATAGCTGCCCTATTTCCCATGTATGCCATAGAATAACCTACTCTTACAATAATGACTAGAAAATATTATTGATCCATGGCCCCTTGAATGATCTTCTTTGGATTGGCCTACCTTGATCTTGAAAACTTGGAATATAACTCCTAATGGATGAGACTTGACAAAAAAAGTAGATGAAACATGTCAAACTTAGGTTAAAATAACTTATTTACCCTTCTGGATCCAATCTAATTTTTCACATATTTTCCCCTTTTGCACTTTTATCCCTTTAGAAAATTTGTCTTTTTAATGCATAAATGCATTAACCCCACCATTGATCTACTAGGAAAATATTGGCCCCACTTGCACATCTATGAGTTTCCAAGTTACAAATAACACTTATAGTCCCTCTAGGAGGCTTTGCAAAGGAGGTCTTTGAATGAGAACAAAGGGGTTAGTAAAGCCGTATTTGATTATAATGTACTGACCACATACTTTTCACCCTTTTAAAACCCCCCATCATATAGGCTTTACCCAAGATCTACATAGAGGTCATTAATTATATGAACATAAGCCCCTTTGTATTTTATACATGATACAAGCATGTAATTTATTTATCCTAAAGTTGTAGATGGGACTTATACATTGTCCAATTATCAGGGTCACACTTTAGAACCAATATGTGACATATCTAGAAACCCACTCTCTACCTTGTCTTTATACTTTAGTAAAAGTACCTTTATCTCCTTACCATGGAATGTCAGTGGCATCATAAAAATTTAACCTCTATGGTATTCACAACATCCCTAGGGACTACATTATGAGCCTCTGTTAAGGGACCTATGGCTGCCCAATCAACCTATGCTGAGTGGTTACAAAAGTGCCTTTAAACTTCCTAAAAAGCTCACATGGTTCATTTGAAAGTTGCCTAGTCAATCTACTTATCACTGGTGAAAGATTCATAAACTGTTCTACATATAACCTTTGAATATTATGTGTATGCCCATGTGGAATTCACCATGTCATGTTATTGTTTACAAATATCTTTTCCCCCTTTTTCATTTTTTTTAAAAAATGAATGAGGCTTAAAATTAACATTCATCTGCCCATCATTTTACATCCATGTGAACATCTTTGATATGTATGCAATCATTAAATTTAAGCCCTAATAAATAATTACCATGGATTAAAATTGGCATTCACATGCCCATCATTTGATGTTCACACAACTGTTAATGATGTCAATATGACCATCAAATTTAAGCCCCAAATGAATACTATCTAAGCTCAATTTTGATGTCTATGCACCCATCAAAGGCATATGCATGGCCATCACACTACTGGTTCCACTCACTAAAAGTTCAACACATGTCTTTTTTGCATTCTTGTAGAGGTTCCTTTGACATTGTTGACCCTTATGTTCCATTGGATTGTTAATAAACCCACCAATATGGTGACACTTGTCACTCTTGTGGGGCTCTTGGAGCTTTTAATGATTCAACATTTCTCCCATATCATTTGATCAATCTGATCCACATTGACACATACTGTCTGATTGTGATCCATTAACCCAACCATTCTTGGCTCAAATTAGACAAAGAAAAGTGCCAAGTTTGAGCTTGGGACATAAAAACTTAGGATAAAAGACTTAGCCTAAGTTTTTTAGGGCATTGATAAATATGAAGGGGACCTAGGAATTTTATGCTAAACATATAACGAAATGGACCAAACATTACTCAAACCATGCTAATAAATAAAATGCACCATGGGCATTAGCTAGACCATGTAAATAAATAAATAAAATGGACTAGGCCATAGGATACAAAAGGGGACCCAATATTAATTTTAATATTAAGGTTTGGTCTTGTTAACAAACATGACCAAACCTTAATATAAAAATAAAACTAAGTCTTTGGCATATTTAAAATGTTCCCGCTTAAATTATTCTCACTAAATTTGATTTTAAATCAATAGGTCTTAACTAGGGCAATTAGAAAAAAGATTTCCAAATGTTCAAACATGAACTCACTTGGCCTTTTTATAGACCAAAGGTAATTAAAAATTTTAATTGAGCAATAAACTCAAGTATTCATACCTGACAAGGGCTCAATTTCTTTAATGCAATTTTTGGCACTAACAAAACCAACAATATATATACTAAGAGATAATAAAACATGTAAATGTTGAATATATTTTTGGATTTTTTAATTTTTTGGGGTATTTTAATAATATTTAAGAGGACTAATTAAGGATGTCCTCATCATAAAAAGATGCAGGATCACTTGAAACATTTTTAATTATTATTTTGTATTGACTCATGACCACCTTGTTGATGTTTATGCGTAATGGTATTCTAGAATCTATCAGTGGGGAAGGGTGTCCATATCCATCATAGTGTAAGCAAATTTTAGTATACTTAAACATAAAGGTGATACACATAACTACACTATTTAGTGTTTCATTCCAATCAGTGAAATAATGTTGTCCAAATTTAAATGTCAAATTTGGATCTTGATCTAATATCCATATGATTATGGGTATCACTTACAATCCACATGATACTGGTAAATTGATATACCCCATATATGTTGGCATCAATAGAGAGTATGTTAATTCAGTTATATTATGTCCCAACTATTGAAGTAATGTAGTGAAACACATGGTATCTAAATTGTTCCTATCAAACTTGAGACGCTAATAATAAACTCCATCAATATAAGTAGTAATAGTTATAGTTCCATGTCTTTATCACTTTGAATGGTGTTTTTCATGCGAATATTTGTAAGTGGTTTGTATTTTTCTCATATTAGGCACACTTTTATGTAACCCTCATTCTTAATTTTCTTAATTTGTTTTTGTGATGCCTGATGATGACTTGTATGATGGCCATTTATTTGATGATAGTTACAATATGGAAACCCTTTTTAGAATAATTCTATTACTCGATCTCTATTTTTTAGAAGGTAAAGATATCATGTTATGTTCAAGTAACCTGGAAAGTATTATATCCATATTATCTTGGTTTACTATGATATGTATAATCTATTGCGAAATCTTATGAGAGATATCCACATTACTTACATGATGTATCTACATTTGACCTTTTTATGGTTTACTTACTATGTGAATCCAAGAGAGTTATATGTAATAACAAACATTTACATGTTCATCTACCATTTTTTTATTTTACTTTATTTTTATTTGGTTCCTTATCCTCTATAGGTGAGTTTAGCTTATATGTATTGGGAACTATAGGTTCAAATATGTTATGTGAAATATTCTCAAGTAGATCAAAGTTAAGTTTTCATAGTGTTTCAAATGTCATATCATGGTATAGATCATCATCACTATCATAATAATCTGAAACATGGCCATATTGATACTCAATGTTAACCAATAAAGGAAGCTTGAATATTTGAGGTAGTTAAAAAAAATTATCATTGGCTCCTTTGGCATTTGTTATTATACTTGAGGTGTATCTATCCTTACTTTCGTGTTTAGTACCTTATCTATATTTTGAGATAATGTAGCCATTGTACATGACTCATCCAGTTCATAAGTATGGATATTATCAAGATGATACATTGTGTAGGTGTTACTACTTTATCAATTCCCTCTTTATCATAATATTTCATTTTATATAATTTTAAGGACTCGTCATTGGCAGGTATCATCAATAAAGTACCATCATGTATGTATTTTACACATCAATGTAAAGTGGATGGGATGATCTTCATTGTGTGTATCTAATATCTACCTAAAAGTAGATCATAATGTAATGATTATGACATTACCTAAAAGGTGGTTGGAATAGTTTTTGGCCAACTAGGGGGTTCTTTGAATTATTTAATTCTTTGATATGTATCACTGTGTTTTGTATAACATTAGTTCTAACACCAATGTTAGTTATAAAATTATTGCTAAAATGTTTAATCCCAATCCATTATCAATAAGTATCATTTTCATACCTTTTGTTTTCATAGTTACTTGTATGAAAAAAGTTAACTCTTGGTTAATAACATCTTTAGATGGTAACTCTATTGGATCTAAGGTGACTATTTTTTCATTTTTTTATATATTGCATTATATCCACAAAATAAGTTGGTTCAATATCACTCAGGAATTGGGTTTCATGTAACACCTCATATATAATATATTTATAGATAATAAATTATTTTATAAGCTTAAGGATCAAAATATTATATTGTGTGTTTCTCAATTGGTCAACAAGGTCATGTTCCTTAGATTTGATCACAAGCTTTGGATTAGGAGGCACCTGTTGTATATTAAGAGGTGACAGGCTAGGTTTAACACCTTTACCTTTGTGAGTAGTGGAAAAATAGACCACATAATCCAATATAATACATGGGTGAATAATGTGCATGGGATGTTATTTGTTGTTTAAATAAGATCTAGGTGTAATTATTTTTTTAGAGTATGTACGTTGGCATTTGAATATAGAATCTTTAATATTTTAAAAGGAATTTTGAAGAGAGAGTATTTGTCATTTTTTATTTTAAACCCCCTCATTTTATTGATAGATTTATTATTTATTTAGATGGTACCTTGGATTTACATAGTACAATATTAGACTATTGTTACAACTAAAAATTGTAACATAAAATGAGATATACATGCATCCATATTAAACATTGGATATAAAAAGAGATATAATTTTTAACTTTTTAAATCTTATTAAATTATAAATTAGATTAGAGAATCAAGGAAATCTAGATCAAAATCTAGGGTTTTACAGATGAAATCATATAGTTCACCAAATTTTTAACACTAAATAATATATTAAGGGAATCTAGGGTTAAGGGGGGAAGATATAGCCTAGGTCATAAGGATGGTAGACTATCTCTAAATTAATCTAATTAACTACAAAAATTAGATAGAAAATATACTAAATTTATTATGTTGAGATGTTAAAGATATAAAGTACACCTATGCTAGATATTTAAATTATGATAAACACAAGATACTTAGCTAATTTTGATGTTAATATAGATCTCTATCTAGAATAGGAATAAATTAGATTAGATCTATATTTTGGAATAGATGCCCAATTCTATAAATTTGACTTGTATAAAAGTAGACACTTGTGTTAACCTAGGATAGTTACATTGACACTACTGTCTAACTTGGATGTAGATGTCTAGTATGGAATACCTACTTAAATTGGATGTGACCACTTAGATGCTTTTAGGTTCTATGTCTCTTTCACTCTAGTGCATTTAGATCTAGATCATGGACTATTGCTCCTTATCAAATATAAAAACCCTAGTTCTTCATCTTCATATTGTTTATGGTAAAAATGGGATAGTGAACACAATATGTCAAGCTACCCCAAAGACCCTTTTATCAATGAACACTACATACATAGCAATATTCTGAAGAGGGACTCAAAATTTTATAGTTATCCCCTACATATTAGCTTGTGTGTGAATCATGTAATGTTTGATAAGTAAGTATAATAGTCACCTAGATTGTAACATGGAAAATATATATCTTAGGATGATCCTTTAGTACTTCAAACCTATAGATATGTTGTCCCTACGATTGATATGAAAACAGGAGAAAATAGGTAATTTTTGCTCACTTAATTGTTTTTGATAGGTTGCCTTGGTATTTTTATGTCTTTTATAGGTTTGGAATGAATGGGGGTTGATATTATATTTATACCAATCCCTTTAGAGAATATATCACATTACATAATTGAACATAGGAATACATTTAATTTATAAATTGGATGAATTTAGGGTATTGGGCACTTGTGTTGGCTTAGGACATTTACATCGATGCAAGCATCTGACTAGGACACAAGTGTCTAAGCAGTTAGAAAATATGTGGTAGTCCATAACTTTCAAAGATGAAAGATAAGTGGGCTTATAACATTACGAGAAAGGTATCATGTCTAAGTCATCATAATACATAGTTTGGACTAAGAGATAATCAATTAGGAATAAATAAATAGTGTATATGAGTCTTTTGGTAGTGGAAAAGGTCTAAAAGCTAAAAGTACATCCATGATATATATTTACCAATTGTACAAGACTGAGGTGCTATATAATTTAGAAATAGTGTCTTCAGGTTTGACTAATCATATTGAATAAAATAATAGCTCACAATAAACTACTCTACCTTCAATTATTACCATTTTTTTATCAACTAAATTCATTGGGAAAACATTGTGATGCTTATTTTTGAATGGTGGGATTTATCCTTTATTTTATTTAAATATAATTGAGATTAAATAGTTCATATTAGACTAATATTGATATTAATTTAAATGGTCTATAAATAATCATTGACACATAAACATAAGGGGCCATGGTAATGATATGGAGACTTTTCAACTTACAATTTCATATGTATTTTCAATCTCATTAGCATTTTAATCTAGTTCATCCCAAAATTGTAAAGTGGAGGAAATTTCTTGCATGTCATCATGTCCATTACTTTCATATTATTTTAAAAATAAATTATTGAATAATGCAAATTCTCTTCCTAGGTCATTTAGGTCCCTAATGTCATATGAGTCAATATGTTTTTGTGTGTTATATGTTATGAATGATTTCCCAACTAACATTTTCAACTATTAGAGAACAATATTTAGAACAAATCCAATAATGGATATGTCATCTAGGTCCCCCACACACATGTGTGTGTGTAGGTGTGTGTCATGTAGGTCCCACACTCACACACACATTCATATTATTTTAAAAATAAATTATTTAATAATGAACATTATCTTGATAGGTCATATAGGTCCCTAATGTAATATGAGTCCATGTGTGTGTGTGTGTGTGTTATATTATGAATGATTTCTTAGCTAACATGTCCAACTATTGGAGAATAAGATTTATAATGAATCTAATAATGGATATGTCATCTAGGTCCCACTCATGCACCCACCCACCCACACACACAGATATAGTGTGTGTGGGAAACCTGGATGACATCTCCATTACTAGAGTGGTTCCAAAACTTCTTATCCAATAGTTGTAAATGTTAGATGTGAAATCATTCTTGATATAAATGTTAGTTTTTTAAGAATTTTATTGGATTACATGGAACCTAAAATTCAATACTTGAAAAATATAAAGAATATTTGTCCTCGTTATCTTTGTGTTACTATAATGTTCCTTAAAAATATATATATTCACTAAATTATAGTGATTTTTACCTTTTTTAGAAAATTACCACAATCCTAAAATACAATTCCAATCCAAATAATTTAATGCACACAATTATATTTTTTACGATTTCCTCAAACTCTTAATATTTTTATAATTATAAGAAATATGTTCATCTTTTAAATAAAAGAAAATAATAACCATATAAAATTAGTGTAGTCTAAACACATTTAAAATCAATTAAAAAATTTATGTGTATGGTAGTATTATAAATGATAAATTAAGAAACAAAATACCATGAGTGAAATACCAATTCATGAAAGATTTATCTCTTTCACAAATCATAAGGAAGTCTTAACTAGTTTACCATAACTCATACTACTTTACTAGTGTTGATTTAATGGAAAGAGTATTAATATTCAAAAAACCCATACAAAACTATAAATTGTACTTATATTTGTATACGAAAACAAAATGACTTTATCAAATCCAAGATTATAAAAAAAAGTCACAACTAGATCCAAACAGTCAATAAACCATGAATTCCACATTACCCATCACTTTTATAATAATTTTCCAATGATTGGTAAGATTCAATGTTAACAATTGTAGGTAATGTTAATCATAATTAAGAATTAAAAAAAGAAATACAATCATGTATAAGTTACAACACATATTTATACTCATAGGCTAGTCTCAAAAAAAATATAAAAGATCCAAACTAGTAATATACCATTACCATCTAAAATAACAGCTCTATGTGATAACATAGCAAAAAAAAACATAGTGGTATAAAAATATTATGACAAAAATGTTGCAAGGATAAAAACATAGTGAGTAAAAAATGTAGTGGTATTGGTTATGTCACAAAAATGTCATGAAGAGCATAATTGGGACATTTTAGTAATTATCACATTGTTTATTTATTGTCTACTTCATTTTGGTGATAACAGTTAACATTTGGTGGTGTAAAATTAATGCACCAAATTTACAAGAAAAATAGTAGAAGAAAATGTAATTTTGTGAGTTTGGACCTTTAGTTGAAAGTTGTATCATCTTCTGTTGAGCACATCTTTTAATATTTTATTCCTATAATGTTTTTTCCTCGCTATGTTTTTCATGCTACATTTTTGTCTACTAATTTTTAGATGGATTATAAAATAACTATTACAGTTCCTAATACAAAATATCGAGTAGAGAAGTAAGGATGACTTTGAATAAACAATTTTAATGTTAAGTGATATATTATAAAACAATATTTTCAAAGTTAAAAACCATGGGTTCCACTTAGGGAACCATTAGCTCATCCATATAATAAATGGGCTTCTCATAAATTAATTTGATCTCCTCTACCCCAAACATTCCAACCATATTCTTCCCTACCATTATCTTTCCATGGTTTCATGCATTTTGTAGTCTCCAATCTCTTATTTGTTGACTATGATGCCAATATGGGAACTTGAGATCTATTTTTAGATTTAGTATATTTTTGTTTTTTATGTTTTTTATAATTTTTTTTTAATGTATGTATTAAAAAAATTAGTTATTTGGTCATTTTCCAATGATTTCCTAAAATCATAACTAGAACTACTAGTTAGCTCCAATTTATTGTTAGTGTACTAGAATGCATTCCCAAGAGGTAGGATGCAATTTTAGTATTAGTTAAGTGAAATAAAAGTGTATTTAAGTCAATTCATATTTTTTATGGAATTTATAATTCCACTTTTAGCTAATTATAGCTTTTGGTAGTCAACTAATAGTGGCTTCTTGTAGGATGACCAAAATTCTATCAGTTAGTGTTAGTGGTACTCTTAGTTGTATCTTGACTTCATATTTAGTTATTGTTAGCTACCCAAGTGTACCCTTTTTGAAGTATATTTTTCACATCCACCTCATACTTAGACTAATATTGGATTGAACTATAGGTTGTGGGCTACCTAAAGTTCAAGTCAAACCTATAGTTTTGATGGGGTTAGATGCCTTTATGTGTCACTTGAATCCACTCTCTAAGACCTAATCCTATTGGGATGAAAATGGAAAAGAGATGAAAACTTATAAAATAACCTACACTAAATAGGTGGTGCACCAATGATTGAAGAACCTCTCTTGGTTTGTTCCTCAAAAACACTAATGAACCTGATGAAACCAATAGCTGATTAGACCTCTTAACAAAATCCTATACATTAATGTTTCATGTGAAGATCAAGTCAGAGTCCTAAAACTTGAAGGCCAAGAACCTAGGTCTACATTAGACACTATACACTTATCAACATTTCTAAAAAATTCATGCATATAAATACTTCACACAACCTGAATAGACTAATAATATGAAGTTAGGTGTAATTAAAGGACTTAAATAAGATAATGAAATTCATAAATTCTTAAAATAAACACTCACAAGACACAATAACACTTAAAAAAGAAGTTTACAACTATTCTTCTATTGATTCAAAGAGGCAAGGTACAATTCTAATAGAGTTTTTCTACACTTAACTAAGGGATGAGAAAAAAAAGAGCTCAATGCTTGATTAAATAAAAAGTTTGAGAGAGAAGAGAGAAAAATATAGATGTAGGATAGGCCATGGATAAGGCCAACGTGTCATATGATAGTTACAACAAGCATATTCACACCTCACATGCATTTATAGCCTTCATTAACTCCCCTTTTAGAATTAAGGAGAGGTGTGGAGGTTTTAAATTCCCTATTTGACCTCGTACAAGGCTTTACCATGCCTAAAATAGTCCATTATTCCCTCCAATGAAAGTTAAAATGTGCACACGGGTGTGATTAGGCCTCTAAGAGGCATTGAGCAACTTTTCCTTTAATGTGCATGTTGACTTATCATTGAAACTTCCTCCATTCCTTTATAATGGTCTTAAATATGTGATTTTTTACCTAAATAGATAGTTTAAAAGTGTGATGGTGTCTCATTAACCTCTTCATTTCATTCTACACCCACTAGTATCTTTTATTAGTTGATCAAATGGGACTCATTTACAACTTCTTCCTTTTTTACATATTCACTATTTGAATGACTTAAATAGTTAAACCAGGCCTTCAAGTCATTTTATAATATTAAAATAATCTTTTAATAACCCTTTGGATCAACACTTAGACCTTTCTCAACTATCCTTCACCTAGAACTCATTTTCCTTGCATGACTAGGCCACTTAAATTGGCTTCATAGAATCGATGCTTAGGAGGAGCTAATAGAGGCACTTACAAGAAAATTCATGTATAATTATAGTCTTTGATGTGCATAAAAAGTCTTTAAATAACCCTTCACATAGTTTATAACTCTTGGATAGGCCTTATACCATATTTTATACTTAAAACCTTGCAAATTTGCATTTCTTGGAGGTGTTCGTATAACCTTCATATAATTAGGTATCATGGTGATGGGCTCCTCTAAGTTATTAACATGATATAAGTTTTATTCAAGCATTTATTAAGTGTTTTAATGCATTTCTCATCAAATATACATATTCAAGGCCCTATTAGGGTTTTAGAGGGGTTTATGAGTGATTAGGTCTCTTAGCAATGGTTCATAGAGGTTGAGGACCAAACTTATCAACCAATTACACTAGATTAATGTCCACAGACCTCTCTACCTCCCCTAAAGTGCTTGGTTCTACATTAAAATAAACCATATAGTTTTGATCATATGAGGATTCTCTTTAGGTGAGAAACATGTTTTCTAAGTAATGTGAGGGTGTTTGTAAACCAAAAGTATCAATTTTGAGACTCTCTTGGGGTTTAAATTGACTAAAAGGCTTATAAACACCATGATAACCCCATCTAAAAATTTCTAAGGCATTCTTGCTTCTCAAATTTCTCTTTGATACACCTTTTTGTGATATTGATCCAATGAGGGTTTTAGACCAATCTGGTTGCACACATGAACCTTGAGTTTTGGCACTAACATTGAGGATATGGGGCACTCCTAAATTTTATTCAACTTCAAAATTGCCTTAGACCTCATGCTATGCAAAAATTGGCTTCATTATACCATTTGGCTTCTTTTAAATGCATATAACCATAAACCTCAAAAATTATTCCTATATGCTTATAGAACTAGTCATGGAGGTTATTGTGATAACTTCTACAGAGCTTATTTAGAGGCTTTAGAAGACATCCTTCCATCTCATCCTCATTATGCACATAAAAACTTCCCATCTCCTTGATTTTAGGTTCAAATTAGCCTCTTTGGGCCTATTCTATATAGTTTGACTCCTACACATACCAACTAATGAGTTTTTATGATGCTTAGAAGACTTGAGGAGATCTTAAAGGTCATTTTAGGGTCAAACCACCTCATTTGTATGGTTTTTAGAGAAATAATCAGCCTTCAGGTCATTTATGGGGTTTAGTCAAGGTTTGAGATGTCCACCATCTCAATTATGGTTCATATCATAGGAACATCCAAACCAAGACCAATTTCCATGAACTTATAGTGTATTGACCTCCTCGTCTACAAAGGGTGTGTTGAGATAGGAGCATTGGAATGTGGCACTCAGGTTATCTGCTAACCAATTATGATAGGTTATTTTATTTAGGATCATTCATAAAGTTTATCCCCCAAATTATAACTAATACTTCATGGATATTTAATCCATAGAAGGCTTAAACTTCCATAACAGCTCTAGGTATGAGTCCTTCAGTGGTGAAGTGTGTGAACACTTGAAGTTGGGCTTTGAGTTGGTTGTGTTGAGGTTTAATGGCTTGAGTAGGGTCTAGAAACCATTCAAATTTTTTGTCTCTCCATATGAAACCTTCTTAGTAGGGTATGAAATACCCTTACACATCCTTCATTATCTATCAAACTTGTAAGAAAGACTAGGGCTCTCCAAGGTGGTAGTAGGGTTTAAGATTAGGCTTAAGGCATGTCTACATTATTCTACCCTCAAGGGCACCTAGCTATAATTTTGAACTATGATACCTTTATAGGGTGTATGGGGACCTTAAAAATTATTTCACATTGTTTTAGAACCATTTTTGGAACTCTATCATGCTTGTAAGACCTTTAAGACATGGATTCACTCTTTAGCCCCATAATATGACTGTCATAGATTGGGCTAAGTCCAAGAGAAAATAGTGGGTATACCCACTATTTATCTATCCCAAATGGAAGTATGGAATAATTTTAATACTCATAAGGACAATTTTTACTAAGTTTTAGGTTGGCCATGCCTACAAATACCTCAAAAAATCATTTTACCTAGACTAGTTGTAGGCTACCTACAACTGTCAGTGGTTAGGCATGAGTGCTTTGAGTAGGATATTTTCTTTTGTGTTTTGATATGATCATGGTGATATTATGTTAATTTTAAATTTTAGAGGTTAGATACACAATCATATATCCATTACCAACATGTCTTCTTCTCGCATATCATTCCCCTTCTCAAGCTTAGGGTTCATATCCATGAAGGCCTATTTGTCCTCAACTTTAAGATGCCCTTTTTAGATGTGATGACCCTCATATTTTCCCTCCTTTTCATCTTAAATTTATCTCACCTAATTTTAATGATTCCTTCTATCCTAGGTAAGATGTAGGTCTTCAATATCTACTAATAATGTTATATGCATTCATATGTCTATGTTACCTACATATTGTGTTTGAGTATCAATATTATATGAGAGGAGAGTGGTCTTTAATTTCTTGGAAACCTTTGTGATATAATAACATCCTAATTCATTCTTTTTGGGTTCATATTATCTAATGCTCATACCACTCTCTATGCCTATGATTGGTCCACACAATGTTCTTAGATAATATGTTATAGTAGGCCCAATTGATTGGTTGTAGGTGGTTATTTTCATCTTCAATAATATGTATGACCCATATAAGTCCAATATTCCATGATTATATGACTTTAAATGATTAAAATGGGTGTATAGGTCTATTTAAATGATATAGACTTGGAATGAAGGGTGGATGGGTGGAAGAGACTGACTATGGGGTGATATGAAGTTTGAACATGAAAAATAGGGTTAAGAAACAGTATAAATGGAGGTGAAAATAGTATGAAATGATATAAAGTGAAGGAAGGAAACCAAAATGAATCGTGAAGACTATAATATATAGACTTATATAAAATATAACACTATGGAGGTATAAAAAAGGCACAAATAGTCCAAAAGTGAAACCTAAGAATCTCTAAAAAACCTTAGTTGGCTAAGAAACCTTAACATTTGTAAAAACTAACTGTGTGAGATTTGGATGCAAGAAAGGGTGTGTTAGGCCTATGAGGATGTTATATAATCTAATAAACTTGTTCACAAATATATGGTGATGGCATATCATTATTTCAACCCCTCATTCTATGCTTTTGATTATGTTTTTAAGGTTTAAATGGAACCATATAACAACACATAGAGCTACTACTATGTTAACCTTATATGCATATGAAACCTTCATTGAAGACACCTTGAGATAAATAATATACTTATGGACTCCAAACTTGATCAAATAGGTATGGGTAAACCTAAAGCACCCCACCAATTTTCTAACATAGTCAACTTATTCTGATGAGGGCACTAAGTACTCTGTTCATCACCCATATCTACCTGTAAATTGCACACTGTGATAGTTTTGAACATTTTTTGGTTCCACAAGCTCACACATGTGCACCAAAAATTAAAAAATTCTATGAGAGGTTACTTCAAGACTTGAGGAAATAGTATGACTCATTGGTTTGTCAAACAAGCTAAAAACCCATGAAAAATGTTATTCCTTTTGGCTTGTGTAGACATGGGTGACATACAAATCCATTAAGTTCTTAAGGAATTTTCATATAGATCAGGACACCAATCTAGAAACAAATTCCCATGGATGAAAACTAATTGAGTGTACTTCCCCTAGCTAAGATCTTGGGCCTCCATTCTCTCTCTTTCGTATAGTCTGAGCACAAACTTGAAGTGCTCTCTAAGCCTACCAATGAGCTTAAGGGGAAGGTAGGTCAGTTTTTAGATCCTTTTACACTAAAACACTTTGATTTTTCCCCCACTTGACATTACTAACCTCCTTCTACAAATTCCTAACTCCACCTAAGTCAGTCCATAATGTATGGATCCATACCATTTGGGAAACCTTTGTAACTTGTAATTTATCTATATTTCTCTTGTTTTAGACCAAAATACATCATTATTAGGTGTTATGGATGGAAAATATGGTCATATAATGTTTTTAAGTCAATGATATGAATTAGGTGAGTTAAAAAGTCACAATTTAGCATGTGTGGGGCCTATTAAAGGGAATAAAGGTATTGACCATGGTGGTAATGGGTTCAATGAGGTATGAAATGGTTTTGTGGTGGTCTGATGAATCTCATGAGGTCTATTGAAGGCATGAAAAGTGGCTTAGTGACCCATCAAGATAAAATTATACTTTATTATGATTAAAAAAATTGATTTTGATACACATACATGACCTTAAAGGGGAAAATCAAATGGATATTATGTTAATACCTATGAAGAAACCCTTATGACCTAACAAAGACCTTAATTATACCCTAATACAATTCTCATGATGTTCTTGAAATCTTTCAAGATGATCATATCTTATATAATTGGATAGATCAGAGGTGCTTATGAATCTTCATTAGTCTGTCTTCTCAACTCACCATCACCATGGCATTTTTCAAATGTTAGAGCTCCATCAAACTAACCAAGGACCCTTAAACATTATAAGACATCATGAAAACACTTTATTGAAGTTTAAAAAAGGTATGAAGGTTCACAAAGCAATGTTATAACATGATAAGGTAGTGAACTACTTGAATATCATATTCTCACAATGATGAGTGATAACCATTAAGACTAGTGATTTTGGATCAGGACTCAAGGACTCGAAGTTGACCCCTTTCTATGTCTAATACTAGAAAGTGGTCAACAATTACTTTAAGTTATATTAGAGTATAATTTTATAAGTATAATTATATATTACTTAATTTTCAAGTAGATTTATTTATTTAGTTTTTACTTTATATTTTTCATGAAGTAACTTGCCATGTATGTAATCTTGTAAAAGTCTTGTTTTAAGCCTTATTTATTTAATAAAGTTACATAAAATATAAGAGTAATGAACTAATTAGAATTGATAATATTTTTATATTTTTATCTCTAATATCAATTCAAGTATACAATAATTTATACCAGCAAGTATATCTTTTCAATATTAAATCTATTCATTGTACTTTTTAACCAATAAATTCATTTATAACACAATTAGTTTGACAACTAGTGATTTTAGGATAATTTTGTTGATACATAGCTTCAATTTTAGAGAGAAAAAAGTTGACTTTTACTCCATCAAATAATTTGAAACATTCATTTGGTATCATATCCATGTTCAAATAGAGTTCAAAATGTTTTAAGGCCATTTTTAGAAGATACAATGTATTTATTGAATTTTACTTCCATGAATATTCATGTTTTCAAAGGTTAACTTTGATTATTAAAGAGATGAATTGATTAGAATTATTATGTGTAAATGCATTTGGGAGAATGTTATCCATAGGTACACTCCACCTCAATATTAGAAAACCTTAACACATGATCATAAAATGAAAAAAGAGGATGAATAAGAGGGAGATGCACAAGTTTTCTTCTATATTTAGAGTGTGAGAGACCCGAGCATTTATCCAAGAATTGAAAGATCCAAGATATTACATCTTGATTCTTCTCTAGACTTGAAAACACATTGATTTTTGGATTTTATGGTTCATGATTATATAATTTCTATTTTGGTAAGATGGATTATATATATTGATTTATAAAAAATTATATGTTGCTTATTTACATGATCATTAACGTATTGAGTTAGTTATACTTGTATGGTATATACATAATGATCATGATTATTCTATTCATTACAATGATATATTATATATTTTATCATGATACAAGCTACTTACCTCTACTATTTCAAGGTGAATATAGGATGAATTATGTCCCTTAGACAATGATGGATGGAGTGCATCATTAGAAAGGGTAGAGCAAATGAAAGTAGTTAGGGGATGATAGAGTGGAATGAGAATCTTGCACACACCACATGTAATAGAATCTAATTTCTAATCATTATTTGATTTGAACATATTTTAGTTCAATTTTAGTTTTTAATATGTTTTTTGCATTTGAAAATGGTTGGTTTTCATGTTGGTACCATATTCTAACCTAGTTGTGTTTCCAATTGTAAGATTGAAATTCTTATATTTTGTCTTACTTAACTTACTTCATGTAATTATGATACCATAAATTGTACTTTAAAATCTATGAATGTCATTATTATGATGCAAAGTATGAACCTACTATCTTTGGGATGTGTGTGAATATTTATAGAAATATCTATTTTAAACATTGAAATAATATTACTTGGTAGATATACAAATAAACCTTGGGGTATGTGATTTATAACAAATACATTACTATAAAAGGGGGGTGCTTGATTTCATTGTGTGTTAAATGTCTATTAACTTGACTAAGATAGTAAAGTGTGGGTTAGATTTTAATTAGATACGATTAATGTGTTAAGTCAATGTTATTAGTTATAATGTTAAGAGATTATTATAATCAATAAGGTTCAGTAATTTAGGGTTTTATGTGGTGTTGTCTTGGAATCTTCAAGTCACTATGAAAAATGAAGACTTCAATTTTAAATTACATGAGAAAACACTAAGTCAGGCCTAGAATTATGTAGTTGTTATTAGATGCATGGACATTTTATCTGAGCTCATTTCAGTCACATTTAGTTTGGTGAAGGTATTTTGGGAGTTTGTTAGTAGAAAAATAACATGTAGGAAGATAAAGATGTGGGAGGAGATATGCCTAGACACATATGATAGAAGAGAAGAGAAAAGGAAGAGGAAAGCATAGGGTTAGAGGAATTTCTATAAAGAGTAATATAAATTGGGCATAGTCATGACTCTATTACCAAGTAGGGTTTATTGGTTAAATTAATAGTGATTATTGTATGAATTAAATCAACAAAGCTAGTAAATCCTTATTGAATAGGGTTTCATTTTCAATATTAACAAATTATTGAAAAATAGGGGGTTATATATTTGTCACTGGGGATGGGCTTGGCCCATCCATAGATCCAAATATATGACTCTAAAACCCTAGTTTGAATGACTATGTATTATTTATTCATTGCCAAAATAATTAATTAGGTCATTAAGTAAATTTTTTGTGTAGAAAACAATTACTAGAAAAATAGGGTAAGATTGAATGATCTATGTAGATGTCAATAGATGACACTTAGAAGGTGGAAAATCTTGCATATGAAATCCTAGATAAATTTTGAGGGTATATTGATTTATTATCTTTAGTTTAAATGTAAGCATGATCTTTGGTTAATATCAATCTATTAAACAATAGTATTGAATCATTTTATTCAATATAAAAATGTACTAACTTATTTTTATGATTAAACTAGGTCATGTTTATTAGACCTAAATTAATGGCATAGTTTTGTGTGAGGTTAGTATTGGATGAAAAATTATAATGAATCAGGAAGTTATAAACCTGTAGTTAGATTCAATGATTTCATATAAGTCACTTCAGCTTTAACATTTCCATTCTAAGCAAATTAATATTAGGGATGGATTAATTCTTCTTTCAAAGCTTGTGCATAAGAATTCCCATTGATTTGTATAGATATAAATAGGTACATAGATAGATAGATACATACATATATATACATATACATATATATACATATACATATATATATGTGTGTGTGTGTGTGTGTGTGTGTGTGTGTGTGTGTGTGTATGTGTGTGTGTATATATATATATATATATATATATGCATATGTATATGTATATGTATGTCTATGTATATGTATATATATATGTAATATTAGGGATGGATTAATTCTTCTTTCAAAGCTTGTGCATAAGAATTCCTACTGATTTGTATAGATATAAATAGGTACATACATACATACATACATGTATATGTATATGTATATGTATATATATATATATAGATATATATATGTGTATATATATATATATATATGTATGTATATATATATATGTGTGTGTGTATATATATATATATATCACACACACACACACACATATGTATATATATATATACATATAAATTAATATATATATATATACACACACACATATACATATATATACATATATACATACATACATACATATATATATATATATATATATACATATATATAGACACACACACACACACACACACACACACACACACACACACACACACACACACACACACACACACACACAGAGTAGGAGATGGATGAGTTTTCATGACCTATCAACACACACAAAGATTAGGTTTAGTTTTGGAAATTTTTTTGGTTATTATATACATTTTATATTATGTTGAACCCTAAAATAGTATGAAGTGGTGACTATCAGATGACTGATTATTTACTATAGTTATATTATGGAGGTTTATTTTTGTGTGTTGTAAAGAAGGATAAAATTATAGTAGATAATATTGTTGTGTATACCTGCTATATAAATTTATACTTGTATGAATTAACCACATAATTATTTATTGTAATCTCCATGAGTCTAAATGTATAAATCCATTTATATATTTATATATGTGTGGTTATGTCTAGTTATGACTATGTTTCATTTGAAGTACTAAGTTATGGTCTATTAGATATATGAAATTCAAACATAGCTATAATACTCAAGTTAAATATTTTTTAGGTATCATAAAATAATATAATATTGTTTTGTGTTTGTGTTATATGTATGTATGTGATACTCTTAAATTATTAACATAATACTATTCTAATTTGAGTATACCATATACAATTATGCATATAATGATGGATAATTAAGTAATTTGTATGTAATAATGGAGATGTATAAATGCATTTTTTTATGTCTTGAATTAATAAGGTTAAACTTAGAAGTGATTTCAATGAATTCAAGAAACTTCTAAATGTGTAATATTTGAGAATTTTAGATCAAGCCATTTATCATTGACTGGTATATGAAAAACTTATTAATACCATTAGTAAAATGGAAATAAAGTGGTTTTATAATGAGATAACAAATAATTTTATATGGATGAGTTACATTAAGTTAAAATTTTAATATAAGGATTGAAATAACTTGAAGTATGATTAATTTTTTTCTTGAATGGTATGACTATCTTGAAATCTAGTTATATAGCTAATATTATGATATAAAAAAAATTAGTTATTTAGATATATTATATTACATATTATGGATTAAATTTAAGTTTATGAGGCTTCCTTATACTGGTACATAATGTATCAGCTAGTAGGGAAAAACTTATTATGAATTCTATTGGTCTTAGTATTTTAAAATATATAAAACAATCTCATATTAATGACACTAAACAAGTGGGTGAGATGGATTCCAAGTACTTTATTAGTGTTATTTTCACCCTTTGAGGAGTTGTCTCATCTCTCTTCATCTAAGTGGCATAATTGAAACACCTCTAGGTTTGTCAGTAGCCTAATAATGAGGTGAATCTCTAGATAGGGATAACTCCCTTGATGTACCACTTTTGGATCACTATAAAACCTATGCTTGAAAGGGAAAATGGAGAGAAAAATTAAAGTAACCTATCCTAAAGGAGGTGATACACCAAATTTATTGATGAATACCAACCAACTACATGTCACACATGATACCATGAGACTAACTAAACATACACTTCTCTAATCTGAATCTTCTCACATCAGTATTTCATTATGAGGTTTTGATGAATGTTTAGGCTAAGAATACTATATAATAGGCATATAGTGGTACTAAGTGAATAAATCAACTCACTCAACCTTGACACTACATATAAGACTTCACATGACCTACAAAAATAAGCTTTCAAGGTATAAATAGGTGAAAGAATGAAACAATAATGCTAAGGAAACAAAATTCATCACTAAGAAAGATAAATCATTAAAGTTAACACACTATGAACATTAATATAATAGGTAAAATAATTACTCTTTATTTATCCATGATATGTAAATGAGCAAGGCTTCACCATACTTAGGTGGAGCGTAGTTTGCAAAGGCTAAATAGCTAGTTCTTATAGAACTTAAGAGAGAGAAGAGGAGAAATAAGTCCAAAGTTCACAAAGACACTTTTCAATATGAGAAAATGAGTTTCATGTGCATGATAATGGAATGTGAAACTGATCATGCAAATTTAGGAAGCACAAGTGTCACCCCAAGTCATAAAACTCTTGAAATGTCATGTAAGAGTTCTCATTTTACACAAGGAAACTACCTTCATCATTAAATCCTATTTCAAAATCTCAAAAATAAATATGGATAGTTACAATTATTGTAATGAGAGGGAATGGTTGTATACATTCTTCTCTATGCATTGGTTTCATTCCTAATCACCTAGAATTTTTTAGAAGTGAGCCATCATGACCTACAGTCAAAGAAACTCCATTTTCAATCACCCCTCACATTTAGCCTCAAAATTGATTCATTTTCCAATGTAAATCCATACAATGGGGTTAATTACATATTTAAATACCATACATGGACTTACAGGCATTAGGAATACCTTAAAAATAACCTACTTGAAGATTTTCACACTTCTCACCATCTTTCTCACTATGCCATTTTTGACTAGATGATGTGAGAACTCTAGTAGGCACAATTAGGATTTTTTATGAAGTATTAAATTAGAATGGGGAGCTAATTTAAGTCTCTATCTTCCTCCCAAATTTTATTTCATCTCTTGAAACCTCCATAGAACCTACACAATGCATAAAATAGTCAGAAAAAATAATTCTATACCCTATATATATGGATTCTATAAAAATAATATTGATGGTAGGGATCTTGACTAAGTTTTCTACAAAAAATTGTTTTTCTAGGCAAACTATGCCATTTTTATGCATTATCTCTTTCATTTTCTTCATCAGGTCTAGACTAAGGGTTTAAGAGGGTTCTAAGCCATTTTGTCCTTATGCTTTGTTCATGTAGATTTGAAATTGAAATTTCAAATAAATTTCATAATATCACTTTTCAAGACATTCATCAACCTCCCTAAACTCCTTATATCTCCATGCAAAGTGCCAAGGAATATGTGAGCACTCAACTTAGCCTATCGAGCTTATTTTTTCATTTCTTGTAGGCCTGAGTTGGTTCTAATAAAAAATTGGCTCTCTATGTGATTATTTTACAAGGTGAGATCTTTAAAACATTTGAAATTACCTTATAAACATTCTCTAATACATTGGAATGCTCTGCCAATGTTTAAGTTAAGTTGACCTTCCATTTGGCTTCTAGGCCTAACCATGCTTGATAGGGTTGACTATAACCCTTAAGGTCTAGGCCACCTTGTTGAGTTTCATCATTTTTTTATTATTTTCCATGTTTTATCTAAATTCCTACACCTCTCTTCAAGGTTAATTTATCTCCTATCCCACCCTTTCACCTTCTTTCTTCAAAACTAATAGTTTACACTCAAGGGAAGTACCCTCTATTTGAGATAAAATAAAGGGTACTTCCCATATTACCTTAGAAAATTTACTTATTTGAGATTATTATCCAAGATATAATTATTTCCTACATAATTTTTCAACCTCTGGTAACATCATTTGACCCTTTAACTCCTAAAAGACCCAAGATAGACTATTATAAGGCAAACTTGGTATGGAGGGTTCTCACATGGAATGTGTGATGCATCATCAAAACCTATTTTCTACTTGTTTTGTGTTACATTAGGGTTCATAAATTATATAAAAACCCTAAAAAAGGTTTTACAAGACATATCATCACCCCAATCCTCTACATTCCTCTTTTTACTCCTTGACTGCTCAAGGTTGAGTGTAATTCTGACTATATTTTACTCCAAGATACCACACCTGTAAGTTACTTTGCATGATTTGACTTAAGGAAAATGTCTAAAAACTTCCATATATTCCATTAGTATCATTTTTTACTTTTTTTAATTCATTTTATTCATCCTTGTGCACTATCAACATTGAAGGTACTATTTCCTACTTACTACCTGTAATAGTCAATAGTAGTTGACTTTCTTGAAGCAAAAGGCTTGTAGATTGACATTATCCTTTGAAATTCATGCCAAATTTTATTAAAGAGTCATCTTATACATTTTTTAGTCACTTTATATCAAAATATATGGTACCTTCATGCCTAAGTCTTTGTTATGGATATGTGGAAGTTGACAATCAATTGTAGATGAATGGTCTGTAGCTAAGGCACTTGTAGGTGTATTTTAAGGATAGAGCCCTACAAATAAACTTATTTGAATAAAATATAGACCAAAAAAATTATTTTAAGCCATATATAACCATTAAAATATGAATTCATGGTATAATTTTTCCAACTTGGGTGAAGAGTCTCTTTGAGGTTCAAACCTATAGATTATATTGACTGAGTTTAATGCACAAAACTGTAAATTTGGGCTTCTCAACAACCATCCTACTTAAGTAATATGCCATTAATATTTTTAATACATATTTTAATATATGGATTATTTAATTTTTATTCATAAAGATACACAAAATTCATTGGTAACCTTATTTTATGCAATCAACTAAATGCTAGGGTTCTCTATTTTGCATGTTTAGGTATTTGATTCCTGACTATTAGCATCTCACCTTTTGAAGGTAGTGTACACTTACATTTGAAAACATATCCATTAAAATAGGTCTTTAATTATCTCTATAATCACTATGAATCTAAGGAATGGTTTCATCATGTTCCAACCTATTTGTACTAGCACTCTTAGTCCTCTGCTAAGCCACCTATAGGTGGACATTCCACTATATAGGTAGTATATGTAGGTATAGATAATTGATTTTTTTTTAAATATCATGAGTTACAAAGCTATATAAATACCTAAATATTCATTATTAACACTATGAAGTAATTTTATCATTTTAGACTCTCCTTCTCAACATGACATCCTCCATGAGGACACCTGAAAGTGCTTGTTGAGTTACTTACAAGCAGTGTGTAAAATTATGAACCATACTCATGATGTATGAGCCTAAAATAACAATTTTACCTCTTTAAAATGTAAAAATGGATACCCTCCAACTCTTCAAGACTTATAGAAAGTCAATATAGTTCCATTATAACATGATACTCTCTCTCTCTCTCTCTCTCTCTCTCTCTCTCTCTCTCTCTCTCTCTCTCTCTCTCTCTCTCTCTCTCTCTCTCTCTCTCTCTCTCTCTCTCTCTCTCTCTCTCTCTCTCTCTCTCTCCTCTCTCTCTCTCTCTCCATGGCACTTATAGATGAGATATATTCATGGCAGACTATAAAAGTGTTCTATATGACTACTAAAGTATTATCTCAACAATTTTAATGCTAAAATTACTACTTCATGTTGATAAAATATATACCAAGGATTTTTAACCTTAATCACACCTCTCTGAACATGTTATATAGGCTTCATACATGTGTTTCACCATGACTGCAAATAGAAGTGGGTAAAGATCTGATTGAGTATGATAATGGATATAAATTTTAATCAAATAATGATGTTATGAGGATAAAAATGAAGTTAATATGATCACTATATAATTGATACATGGGAACCCTCATATCCTCTTCATATGAGACCCTTATAGATAACCAAGCATTCTGAAAACAAGGAAACCTAAGTGAGACTACACATGATGGTACCTTCTTCCAACATGAGATGATTTGCATATAAAAACACCTTAAAACACTAAAAAAAGAATCTATATAATTTTAAGAGAGATAAAAAATCATTTGGAATCAATATAAGTAGTTATATTATACAAAACTATCCATACAAGAGCAAAACCTATAGGGTACAATAAATAATGAGCAGAAAAACATAGTCAACTTGTGAGAGATGGTTCATAAATAAAAGTTTCCAAATATTTGAAAAAAAATTATGTAAATTAATACCTCTGAGAATAATATCACCTCCCAAAGTATTTTTACTTGGAAGTTTCCCAATTTTTGTACCAAGCACAAACCTATTGACTGGTTTTGTGTGTTTAGAAGGGTGAAGAAGGAACATAACAGTTTTAACTCAAATTTGCAACTTCCAAAGTATGTAAAGAATTTAAGTGGGTTTTATGAAGATTAATAGTCATATAAAAACATTTTCCCATGTGTCACCCTCCCTCATGCGCTGTACAAGTGCCAAAATCTTCCTTTTTCAATTGATTTCCTGATTTTTAGTTACATAACCTATAAGATTCAGATGGGACTAACATTATTGATAGGGAATTTGAATTATTGGATGTTTTAAAAATGTTTAATACATTTTTCCACATTTAAAACCATTCCAATTTCATTTATGACACCTAAAATGACTTTAAAAGACATAGAAATTAAAAATGACCAAGACCAAGGCTAATGTGACATGAAATGACCTATAATACACCTTATGACATAATACTAAACCCCTTAAAAAATATAAGGTTCAAATTTTTACCTATAAGGGTCCCAATTTCACTTTTATGTTTAAATTTTGTCAACAAGTACCACTAACACACAAAGATAGTGTAATTTTATTGATTGGTGTGTATGAAATTCACTAATCTTTGAGATCTAATGACTATAAGGAAATTTTTGGTCAAAGTTGTTTTTATAGTTAAACATTGGTAATTCATATTTTTTATTTAGTTTAATTTCTTTTATGATATCATGTTAAAATGAATTTCTTTATGATATGTTGTATGTAATAGTCATCTTACAACACACAGGTTCTAGTTAACATTCTTGATTCTTGCACCCTCATTATCTACCCATCCATGAAAGGAGGGCAATTCCCTAGTTAGGATATTATGTGGAGGATATATGGTCCATGGTCTGGGTGGAAAAATACTTAGATGATGCTCTCCCTCCCCTCAGTAGTCATTTAATAGAGACTACAATCATGATTAATTATGTATGTTTCAAGTTCGTTGAGACTCGCATGCTCCATTGAGCATTATATAATTATAAATTATTATTAAATAATTTGTTATGTAAAAATTGTATTTTTTTAAATATTTAACCATTAAATTAGTTGGTTATAATTTTGTATCAATAGTGGTTAAATTTGTAAATCTACATTTATGATATAAATACAATATTCATTTTCATAATCAAAATTATACTCAATTTTGTGATCATTAGATAAATAGATTAGATATAGACCTTGCTTATGGTTAACTTAAACAAATATATCTAGTTAAAGATCATTATGTTATGTTTTTAGCATAAATGAATTAGTGTAAAATTTTATATATATATATATATATATATATATATGACCTTATTTTAGTTAAACCCAATAGGGTTGTCATATTGTTTTAGAGAGTTGAGGTTCAAAATCTAAGACTTTGAAATCTATAAAAATGAATTAGTGTAAAATTATATATGAAATACCTAACCAAATATATATATATATATATATATATATATATATATATATATATATATATATATATGACCTTATTTTAGTTAAACCCAATAGGGTTGTCATATTGTTTTATGAGAGTTGAGGTTCAAAATCTAAGACTTAATGAGTCTAATAACACAAATATATTATCCTGATAACCAAAAATAATAATGGTTCATAGTAGACCTAGAGGTGAGGATACTTCAAAAACTAAACCTATAGTGGATCCAAATCAATTCGCCACTGAGCAAGTTACAAATTTGGATATGATCCTTACAACCATGCATAAAACTAGGGACAAAATCATACACTTATAATATAAAGTGGATGTACATGTTGTGGAGAATCCTATTGATCAATAAAATACTTAAGAGTACTAGTATCAATAGGTGACACAAGATTCAAGAACTCAAGTAGCTATAGAGCTTGCACATGATATGAAAAAGGTGAATCCACCTAAATTAAATGGAACCATTTTTGGAAATGGATCTAAAGCATGGATGATATAAATGGATAAGTATTTCAAGATTTAAAATTATGCTAAAGTCACCAAGGTAATTTGCGTAGCATATCATCTTACTGGTGAAGCAACAACATGGTGGGAAACTAAGAAGCTTGAGATGAACCTCAACTATACTACTACCACATGGGAGAAATTTATTACATTGTTTATGTCATGATGACTTCCTCAGTTATATTTTGATCAGAAAGTGACAAATTTTTAGAACATTAAGCAAGGATACCTTACTATGAAGGAATACTGGGAATAATTCACTAAGTTTCTAAAGTATGTCCCTCAGTACTGGGAAGATGAGAGATTTTACATCAATAAGTTCATTATGGGATTAAAACCCCAAATTAGTTGTGTGTTATATGTTTATAGGCTATATACCATGGATTAGGTCTTTGAAAAGTCAGTTAAGTAGGTATAGAAGTTGAAATCTCTTGCATATATTAGAGATAAATTCAAGAAGAAATTTGGAGGTTCTAAAATTACTTTCAAAAAGAATAATTAGAAGAGGAGAAGAGACTCCAAGAACTAATTTAAGAATGAGAATGCTAAGTTCAATAGTAGTTTAAGAAATAATAAACCTATAAATGGTTTAAAGGGAGGTTTTAAGGGGAACGAGCAATCAAATAGAAGATGATCACCTAGAGGATTCTTCATCCATTTAGGTGATCATTATGATAGAGAGTGTACTCAAGGTAAATTAGATGGTAAGAATAAGGGTTATGCCTCACAATAGGTAACTTTTCAGTAGAGGATTCACGTAGTTTTTGACAATCATCAAGTTGAGTTCCAAGCTTCTCCTATTAAACTATCATGTATTTTGTTTGATCATCTAATTTCAATTTTGATTGACACTAAGGATAATTAATGTTTTATTGCTCCTATAATACTTAATAAGTATTCTATAAAATCTAGGATTATGGAAAATACATGGTCATTTTAGTATGGGAATGGATCAAAAGTTAAGGTTGATAAGTGTCTAGTGAAAGCTAAGATCAGGTTACTGTTAAGGTGTGGAGCTAAAAGCATCACCAAATGAGCAAGTTTGTAGGTTGCTGGTGTTACATAGTCACCGGCATCAGTCAGGAGTGACTGACGTCGGTCAGGAGTCATCTAAGAGATGCCAATGTCGGTTATGTTTGACTCACAGGCAGACAGGCAGGGACTGACATCGGTCACTTGTGCATCTAGAATGTTATTTCAATGGATAGAATAGAATGTTTGCATGGTAGGATTAAGTGTTAGTCTTAAGTCTGCATCTCTATTTAAGGTAAGACTGTTTAGAGCCCTTGATTATGAGGTGCATCTAATGGCTGTAATTGTATGCTCATGTTTCCTAATATTATATATAGGATTAGATCTTCTTAGCTTATTGGAATTGGAATTGGACAAGTATAGTATAGTATTGTATATGTGTATCAATCCAGGTTGTTGGATTTGATTGTAATTGAGAGAGAGAACTCTTGAGGGAAAGAGATCTAGAAAGAGATCTGTACATCTGAGAGAGGTGTGGAAGAAAAGAAGTTTATTCAATTGTATTCCTTCTGTAAAGAGTTTAATACAAGTTTTCAGGGTGGTTTCTTGTATCTCTTATTTTTTGCTATTATCTAATTCTAGTTACTTATCTTTCTGGTTTAATTCTGCATTAATTACTTTCATATTGTAATCAACATTGTTGGTTGATCCCCAACAAGTGGTATCAGAGCTCAGGTTGACTAACAAGTGTTTCAGATCTGGTTAGTGTGTATTGATGATAGGTTACTCACAGGGATTTCTGTTTGAGTGGAAAGAAAGCAATGGTAGAAGAAAGTAAATTGTGAATGGAGAAGTTTAATGGCAAGAATTATCAACATTGGAGAACGCAGATAGAGGATTATCTGTATCAGAAAGATCTATACTTACTGTTAGGTGGGGTTTTAAAGAAGCCCAAAGACATGGATGATGAAGAATGGGAAGTTCTTGATAGAAAGGCTCTTGGATCTATAAGATTGAGTCTGGCATCTACTATGATATCTAATTTATCACAGGCAAAGATAATGGTAGAGTTGATGACTACTTTAGCAAATTTATATGAAAAACCCTCAGCTTCAAATAAGGTATATCTTATGAAGCAGTTATTTAATTTGCAAATGCAGGAAGGTGGATCTGTATCTAATCATCTAAATGATTTCCATGGAATTGTAAATCAATTAAATTCAGTCAAAATAGTGTTTGATGATGAAATTAAAGCTCTTTTAATATTATGTTCTTTGCCTGAAAGCTGGCATAGATTGGTAATGGCAGTTAGTAATACTGCATCTGCTTCAAATATTTTAAAAGTAGAGGATCTTGTTAGTGTAATCTTGAATGAAGAAATTCATAGGAAAAGCACAGAGAAAACATCAGGGAATGCTTTAAGTTTTGAGAGTAGGGGAAGGCAAAAAGAGAAGAGCAAGAAAGGGAGATCAAGGTCTAAGTCAAAGGTGAGAGGTAGATCCAAATCTAGAAATGGCAGGAAGCCATAATGCTGGAATTGTGGAAAGATGGGGCACATAAGCAAAGATTGTTGGTCAAATCCTAAAGAGAACAATCAACATGAAGGTAAAGAAGAAGCAAAAGTTGCAGGTATTGCACAAGATGCTCTTATATTCTCTTTGCATAATAATATAGAATCTTGGGTGTTAGATTTTG